>CM034154.1:767970714-768570714 GCA_019776745.2 Taxus chinensis | reverse complement strand
ATTTCATGATGCAAAGGAGTACACATACAACTACTATATTTGTCAGCATGTTTGAAAACCAAACAAGAGGAATGTAATGCCTTTTCATCCAATCGTTTCTCAAGAACAAGGTTCATTTTAAGACCCCCCTCCAAAAAATATTATAGAATGGGTGGCGAATCTCCAAATTTGAATTTCAAAAAAATGGCGAGTATCCAAAAAATGATTCGCGACAAAGGTGATTTTTCATACCAAAGTTTTTTGTATTTTCACAAAGTTGAACAGTTTCTAGATGACTATTTATGTAGCATTGAATGAAATGTGTTAGAAAACCTTCTATGTAGAATCAAATGGCCTAAGTTGGACAAACGTCTATGTAGAATCAGATGGCCTGCGTTGGACGACCGTCTATGTAGAATTAGATAGCCTGAGTTAGATGATTGTCTATGTAGAATCAGATGGAATGAGTTGGGTGTTCATCCATGTAGAATCAGATGGATTGGGTTATACGACCATCTATGTAGCATCATATGGCCTGAGTTGGAAAATTGTTTATGTAGAATCAGACAAACTGGGTTGGACGGTGAAGTGTTGGATTGTCATATTTTTATTTCCATCTCATCCATGTATATACATGCTTCTCTATGCATGGACATCTCTTCATTTTCCATCTCTTCAGGAATAGACAATCGTCTCCCCTAAAAAACCCCTTACAACCCCTAGGATATGTATTATACCTCGGAAAATATGAGCACATTTTGATTCAAAACGTTGGCGAAATACATGCATAAGTTAATTTTTAATTTTAAGTAGTTGGTGAAATAACCATACAAATGACTTGTCAGCAAAAAATTTATGTGAACTGGATGGAAACCAACTACTGAAAATTTTCCATTTCCAATTTCCAAAAACCCCTAATATTCGCGAGTTTACAAAAAAATCACCGCTAAATTTTCCCTCCTCAAGAACCATTCTAAAAATGGGTTATAGAATTCGTGGGGCATATCAATCTAATTATATGATGAACTGGCACACATTATATTATTATAACTAAAAGCTATTTAACAAGATGGGCCAAATTTGCACCAATAAAGGATTTTATAGTAGCAATAATAGATATGTTTATATTGGAAAATATTTCCTATAGATATGGATGTCATTTGAGTTTAATAAGTGATATAGGAACTTATTTCCTTAATGAGACAATGTACATACTCTTGTCATAATTTATGGTTACACACCTTAAGATAACATCCTACTACCCTTAAGGAAATGGAACTCTTAAAGGCTTCAACAAAATATTGAGTAATACGTTGAATAAGATATCTGATTTTGGGCCCAAGGATTAGGATGATAAAATTTCATTAGTATTATGGGCATACAAGAAAACCCACAAAATATTGGAAAAAGAAACACCTTTCCAACTAGTGTTTGATGAATAAGTAGTGTTACTAATTGAATTTATGGTTCCATCATTGAGGATAGTGTTGTTGGTTATGTGACTGGCCTTATCATATTGTGGCATTTTCCACATATGTAGTATTTTCTTTATCAAAAATAGAGCTATGCATGCTAGCACCTCATCCAAATAAGTCTGGATTCTCACCCAAAGTACATGGAGCCACCAAGTACCTCGTTTGTTTTGCCTATTAGAAGGTTAACATATATGTTCACCATCTTCATAATCAAGATATCCATTATGCACATATTAGTAACATAACCATGATAATTTAGAAACACATATAATAAGGAAACAAATCATCATTCAAGAATAACCACACTTATATTCCTGAAACACCATCACAAACATAATTGTATTACATAACAGTGGCTGATTACATCATAGTTTAATCAATACAAAAGATCGGTGTGCTCTCACTTAGACTCTAAAACCTTAAACAAAAACTATAGAGCTCACATAATCATTGAAAAATATGCACTACACACACACACACACACACACACGGTGGGAACTTTCCCTTCACCACCTTCATGAAATTTTCTAATAATAGGCATGCATACAAAATAACTTGCATGCTTTTTAAAACTCTTGGAAATAATATATTAACCTAAATATACGACTTGCTTTAATCTTATTTTTATCTTGATATGTGCATGATCCTTTAATCATCCCTTGAATGTGATTTTCCAATTTTATCTCCTTTGTGTACGTCCCAAGATAACCTAATTTTGTATATTTTTACACCTTTGTATGCCACTCCAATTGTGCTTTTCTATTTTTAGCCATGTCCTAGAAAATTGGTTAAGCATCAAAATCTATGTTCTCATGTGCAACCTTCACATGCTGGCCCTTTCTATGTGTGTGTGCCCCTTGTACGTGGTTCTAAACCTCCATGCATAGCTAGTACTTAGCCATATTTTGTCTCAACATTACCCCACACTAAAATCATTTCATATCCTCAACAATATTTATCCCTACTTATTCCTCCAATGAATGAATAAAATCATTTTTAAAGAATAAAGAAAAAGGACAAAAATACCATTAATCAAAAAATAAAAAATATCAACTTATGCAAATGTAACATCAAGCTTCAGGTGGCTAGAGGAGCTCTAGGAACTATGCACTCAATGCATCATCTAACTTCTTTTATTCCACAAGCTCATATGTGGCCTTCTCAGATGCTGCCTCTACAATACCCAGAATTTGATCCAACTTCATCTTTCCCACTTTCTTCTTGAGGTCCCTAATGACCACGCCCATCTCTGCAGTATCTCCCTCCATAACATCCATCTATTCCATGACTAGGATTTGGATCTACTTTATCTAGAATTTGAATGTTTTCTTCATGGCCTTTATCATATATTTTTATGTTAAGGTCTCTGTCATGACCTTGGCCTACTCAATCTTATTACTTGGTGTCCTTTCCTAGATCACTATGATATCTAATTCTTCCTTAGTAATGCATGCACTCCCAATTGGGTCAAATTTATGGCATCTATAAAAATCCAACTCAGTGTTGTTATTGGTCTCTCTAACCTTTGTAATCAGGGACTTGAACTCAACTATTTTTGCTTCTACAACCAGTCTATCTCTCTTCTTAGCCTTGAACAACTCTTGCACTAATGGACCCACTAATCCCTTGATGTTCATAAGTAACATCCCAACTAAGTTCTTGAGGTACTTTATCTCGTCATTATAATCCACTCGAGCTTAGCCTACCAAAGAGGGGAATGCACCTATGATTTATTTTACAAGTTATCCTTCTCTATGAGAGGCTTCCTTTGTGTTCTTATTCTCCCCATTAATATCATCCTTCAAGCTCTCAATTTCGTGCTCCGTATTCTTCTTATCTTCTACCATAAGCCTCATGGTATCTACCTTGTTTAGGTTTCTGTGCGTAACCTCCGCTGTCATTTTATTCAATGCAATGCATGCATGTTTGTCTATTAAATTCATGGGATCAATGATGGTAAACTCTTTCCCAGGAATATTCTTCAATACTAATTTTTAATGGGACCCCTTGCTGACCTCGAACTATGCTTCTCTGCATGCGAGTGCATAATCCACGATAACATTTTTTGAGTGCATGAGATCCCTCCTTCACTCATTAAGTCACAACCAAAATAATTCTGTAGAGACTGTGTTCTTAAATATCACCCTCAACACCTTTGTAATATCATCAACAAAAGACAAATGTGGTTATTGGGGATGTATTCGCTTCCTTACCACTTTATCCTTTGTGCACTACTTCTTGGGAGTAAAATGATTTTCATTTGTCTCACCACAAATTCCCTTATCCTCCCTGATGAAAAAAGTGTCATCACCTTCTCCCTTGTTTCCCTCAGGGTCTTCATGTGTGTTTTGCATCTCCTTCTTGCACACTGGTGTTTTCTTCCTACGTGGGACCTTATGTTGCTCACCCTGACCTTTTTTCTGGGTTTGGCTCTACATGCACAGGATAATCCCCTTGTCCCCCCTTTTCTCCATGCACAACGTATTCTTCTTTTTGTGCGTCCTCCTCCCATTTTCCTTCCTTGGAATCTTCTTCCTCATCATCCAACATGACTCGAGACCTCTTGGGATCCCTAGTACTTATTGGACTTACCCTAGCATGCAGAGAAGAGCCTGCACACTCACTTCCCTTCCTCATATTATACTGCATCTCCTTCATATGAGTCTGGTCCGACATAGCTTCACCTTCTTATTCTTATATAGGGGATCCTTCCTTACTTCTCTTTAGGATCTCCACTATATTCTTCTTTGGATGATGCATGTGAGATTCACATACCTCCACTTCTCTTATATCTTGTATCTTTGGTTGTAGGTTGACGAAGACCCTGTAAATAATGCTACAAACTGTTATGTTCATAATGGGGCTTAGATCAAGGGTGGCTAACTCCAATTTCTCTAATTAAGTTGGCTTGGAAGGGTATCCAAATGTCTTATAAAGAGTGTTCTAATCTAATTCTACCTTATCTATGTAAAATTTCAACCTCGATGCATCCTTGATCAACTTTAATACACATTTAAATTATTTTTCCATAAATTCAAATAGAATATTTCGCCATGGCCCCATCTCTCCATTGTTCATCATAAATCACATAAGGCTAAAGTGTTGCATTAATGAAAACTTTTTCTGTTGTCCTAATTCTTTTGGTAGCTCCCTTGGCACACGTCATTCATTCTCAAAGGCTGCACGTATCCTATTGTACCATTTTTCTAGCCACACCTTATATTTGTTGTTGAATTCCCCCTCACATGTAAATTCTGAAAATTGAACTACAGGGGAGTTGTTTTGCATTGGGTGAATCCATATATTATCCTCTAGTCCATCAGGGACACCAATATCCCAGAAGATAATCAATATCAAGATGGAGCCACATGTTATCTTCCCTCCTTCATTCTACGCCTTGTCTTCCTTGATAATTCCATTGGCAATAAACTGTGCATTTTTTATTGTGTTTTGTTGGCCATCATGTGCACGATGTGGATGAATTTATTATTCACTTACCCTATCTCTCTGAAGTGCTAAGCTTATAGATGACAAGTTGGGATGCTACCCAAGTTATAGGGTTTGTAATATTTTCCACATTCATGGCCCACCTCCCTTTTTCATATTGTAGTTTGGATGTCAACTCATTAATTTTCATCTTGTCACATTGATCTAGATTTAGGTCTTCATCAATATACTGATGCACTATCACCTGCCCAATCAAACAGGATGTAATTATCAATATTCTACCTGCAAAGTAGAAATAATCCTCATACACCCCCGACATCAACCATTGGAGGAGGTGTGTAGGCATCCCAAATTATGAAATCTCAAATAATTGTAGAACCCCTACCTTCTTGAGACTATTTCTTACAAATTCATCTATCAATATTTTCCCTTCTGTGGTCCTGATGGGTAGTTTCTATAGCATATGCTTGTTGAGTGTGGCCTTTTTCCCTACTGCTCTATGATTATACTAATTGATTTTTCAATTTTTGAGCCACGAGGTCCACTGTTGTGCCACAATCACCTCCTGTGAGTATTGCATTTCTAAGAAAATCTCTTTGGGTTTCTCCTCTTCCTCATGTTTCTTGTCTTTTCCCTTACCTTTCCCTTTTGGTGATGTTGTAGTATTCTTCTTAGGTGTCATTGATTATTCTTACTTTCACACTTTTCATGAGTTTTTTCAAGGTAAAATTTCATACTTGAAAGCATGACAACCATGCCCTATTGTGAAATATTTTGCTTAGAGGTCATCCCGAGTATCTTCTCAAGATCATCCTAAACCCTGGATCAGTCATATCCCATCCTTCATAGTATTCCAATGTGTTGTGTCATCATGTAAATATGTGATTTAGGGATATAAATTCCATTCAAGTTGTTCCAAGTTAAGACCCTTCAAGATAGGGTCTTTGAGAAGCTTAGGAAAGACCATTCTCTAGTCTTCCTTAGGATGGTGCGCACCCCAAGAGAAAAATGAAAGGATAAAACTCATCAAGGAGGAGTATCAGAGAGATAATAATTTTATGCAAATAATTATGGAATTTTCTGGGAAGATTCATAGGTTTTGAGACAATTTAAAAAAAAGTGGGTCCGAGAGGGCGTAGTAGCTTATAGTGTAAAAACACTCCCTAGGCGTCGGGAAGTGATTCTAAGAGATTTGTGAAGATTTGTGAGTCAAATGAAATATTTTTGGAAAGATAATTCAGAGCTATAGATAATGGTGGTCTTACATTTTTCAAAATACTTAAGCAATTCTACCCACAACCTAATTTTAGCATGCACAACCTATGATCCTGAAGAAAAATTCTATTTTAGTAGGTTTTAGGAAGAATCAAGTTATGATACCCCTCCCAATATTTTAAAAAGGTCATTTATAGTTAATTTAATATAAAAAAGTGTGGTAAAATACCTCTTTACGCCCAAGTTAAACCTTCGTCAAGTTATTCCCCAAGGTAAGATTGAGGAGTTAGTAAATTTTAGGGGTGGACACGTGTCAAGCCTGGGTGGTGGCGCGCTTTTTTACACAAAGCATCCAAATTTTTTGGGATGATTGGGACATGAAAAATCCCCTAGCCTCCTAGATAGTCCTCTGGATCTTGATATAACCATCTTGCAGCCCAAATTTCCTAGTTAAGCTTGTGTGCACCATTTTCTAGCCCTCGACTTCATCCAAAATACACCCCTCCCATTTTATCCATTGGTCACCCATATGACCCTAGAAGTTGTCTATGAGTATTTTTATAGCCCCCTCACCCATATGCCTCGGAAAATCACATTCTAACAAGTGAAAAAATGGGAATAGGGTGCAATTTTTTGTACCAACCATCCCAAAACTTTGGGATGGTTGGGATAAAAAAGTTCACCTATGATCAAGTTGAATAAATTTCTAATTTTTTGCATTTATTGTGTTGCTTCTTCCCTGTGCACATGAAAACTTCACTGTCAAAAAGATTTTTTTTCCTCCATTGCCATTACTTCCACCTCTTCATTCCTTTGTTTCACATTTATTCCAATTTCCAAAATTATGCAATATCCTCTAAACCCTTGCTTTTGCAGCCAACACCATAACCATTTTTTTAGAAGCTTCCATGACCAAGAAACAAAGAAATATTCATAAATCATGATCCGTAAACTGAATGCTATTGAAAATTTGGCCACATATCTTCCTTCAAAATTCCTTCAAGCTGAAAAAAATAGAAGATTCAGAGGTGCACACATTAATTTGCTGCAGAAAAAAATCCATGTTTTTCCCTAGCTCTCATTCCTCATATTTTCCATCAATCTAGAGAGTAGGCGAAGCTAAAATTGTGAATACAAACTCCAGGAGAAAAACCTATCCCGATGGAGTTGATTTCACTGCAATTGTAGGTGGAAAAATAACATGTCAAAAATATCAAAAATCACTTAATGACTACCATGGTAGCTTCATGTCTGAAGCTTCACTAGGAAAAAATTATATTTTTTTATTTTTGAGATTTCTAGTGAGCGAAACACTGTGAAAATTGCATCACGAGATTGTGATGAAGATATGAATCCAAAAATATCATTCCCATCGTAAAATAAGTTCATTTTAGAAACTTACCAAAAATAGCACATTTTATGCTCTCCTGCATGCTAAAAATATTAATTCTCCTAAATTTCAAGATTGAGTACTCAAAATAGTTAGAGAATATGTTAAATGGGAGGCAAGGCAAAAAATGACAATTTTCCCAAAATGGCAAGTCCCCAAAAAAACAACCTGGTAAAACTAAAAAATGTGTTAAAAATAGCAATGCCTCAGCAATGGAAGAGGGTGGAATATTCCAAAAGATTAGAAGGCTAAATTGAAGTAAAACATGTGATATGTCCCAAAATAGTAGGTAATGTCCTCACATTCTAAAAATAAAAAGTTTCAGTTTTCGGCACAAAGAGTTACAGATGACTTTGTTATCACTCATATTTCCAATTTTTGGAATCTTCGTGGGATAATGGGATGATTTAAGGGTTCAAAAATAGAAATAATAACTTCTGAAAGGTATTGAAAGCATCATTTTGAGCCCAATAGTGTTAGGAATAAAGGAAGAACATCACAAAGTGCATCGGGTGGATCCATCTTCATCATTCAGGGAGATGGATGATTCAAAGTGAATCAGTCAAGGTGATTTCAATGAGTTAATGAGTTCATCAATCAAGTGTCAAGGAGGATCATCATGAGTATTTTCTGTGTTCATCCCAATATCACATTGGAAGGTCTCGAAATAGTGTTTCTTAACACTCATATCATGGTCTAGGATGTCCGTGCATGATCATTATCAACAAGGTCTTCATAAATGATGAATGCATATTAATTCTTAAGAGTGACTCTTCTTTCCTCTCCTTCCTCATTATGTCTTCTCTTCTGTACGCCCCCTTTATAATTCTTCATTGTGAGTAATCATGATGTTTGTACTAGTATTCATTAATGTGACTATAGTCCTAAAATGTAATAAGTTGCCCTTAATTGATAAAAGGGGACTTAATGTTCTTTCCTAGGAATTTCAAAGGTCACGTGTTATGAGGAAAAATGAAAGGTCATTTTGGGGGTAGGAAAAGAGTCTCCTCAAGGTATATATAAAGTAATGACACCCTCATTCTTAAGGGGTTGTCAATTTTGTGCACTTAAGAGAGAGAGAGATCTATTTGAACAAAGCAAAGGAGAAAACATTATTATATTTTTCCTATCTATTTTTATCCATTCTCTAGCATTGTAAAACTTTTGTGGATGTCAATAAATAAAGGAGTTTCTTCTTTTCATGATGCATGAATGTGTACAAATTTGTATGCATGGTTTCCTCTCATCATTGATGTTCTAAATGTGGTTGTTTCTTTCCTATAAGTTGTGAATGTGAAACTTCTAGCTAAATTTGGCAAGAATATGATTTTCTACTTGCAGAGTTAATTTATCCTACCTAACTTCTCACTCCCTTTCCCCATCTTTTAGTAAATTCCTCCCTTGCATTTCATTGCAAGAATTTACCGCGGGTATAGTGGAGTGTGCTTGTTGGATCCCCATACTCTTGGCCAACAACAAATCTCCCTTTTTGTTCATTCACAATAAAGTGGAGCTGCACCATATAAATAGAGGGACATATAATCCCAAAGAATTGGTAAGATACCCACCATTTTATGTACCAAATAAATTTTCTCACCAACAACAATACAACATGTTCCCTAGGTATTCTTGCTCCTCAAACCCTAATTGTGTGTGTCACACCCTTAGCCTACTTTATGTAACCTAAACCTTATGTGCCCTTTTTTGACCTCGAATCCCTGATTCTATAGTTCCTAAGCTCTTGTGAACTTAGTCGTTCAATATCCAACTCTACAAACCCTACTGCCATTGTGCCCTGGCCTTCTACTCAAACTTGTATGTTCTCAACCTAGGGAGCTCCATAGTAAAATCCTTTGCACAATACCCTAGTTTTCTCATTGTTTAATCCACTCTATCACACTTGGTTACTCGGATTATACTTCACTCAAATATCTTCAAATGAAAGGTATTAAATAACTTGATTTTCCTCTTTTTATATCTTTTTTTCACTTAATTATTCCACCGACTTACTTTTTCGATTTAAACCCCCATTTTCCCCCTTTAAAGCACAGTCTCATTTTTTTAAATCAACTTTTATGACTTAACATTACAATTTTCTTTTCTCCATTATTTTCCTCCGCATGAAGTAGTCATAACATTTTGGCGTGCCCTTACTTTCAAGACTACAGTCATCCTTGTGTGCACTTCCTTGCGATGTGAACCATCTTATTTTACGCCATATGCAAAGTAGTACATCCTACTATTTTCTCCCTCGCGTTACGTTACACGAATTCTTTTTCATATGGATTCATAATCCAAAACCCCTTTCAAGCACCATCATACCTAACCACTTAAAACACCTCCCTTTCCTTTTACACATTCCCAATCCATATTCAACCAATAACTACTATTTTACAAATGTCATGCAAACCTCCATACCAACTACATGACAAGTACAATCACCCAAGCTTAACTATTCACAGTCACACTTGCTTCCACCCCACACTAAAAGTATGCGTTGTCCTATGTGCATCAACTCAGTAGATAGTAATAAGATTCTATGTGAGAACATGCTTATTACAAAAAAAAACAACAACAAAAAAAAACATGAAAGGGAAATGTACTCTAAGTGGCAATACTACCTTATTATAAACAAACAAAAGCTTCTTTATAGTAGGGATTCAACCTACTCCCATTGAAGTAACAAGGCAACATGGTGCCATTTAACGCATGTAATTGACATGCCCATGAATCTAGTTTCTTGGTCACTACAGAGGGTCCCACCTAATGGACTTTCAATTTCGCTAGGTGGTTTATAAACTTATATTCATACAGAAGTACCATTTTCCAAACTTCAAAAGACTTGCTCTTGATGTGCCTATCATGTCAAGCCTTCTATTGTGCCTTCTCTATCTTATGGATCCAAGACACAATGGGATGATACTCATAAAATTAAATCAATTTCTCAATGTGTTCCTCCACATCATTTTCATAAAATAATCCACTTGCGTGCGTAAGACGTAGGGATGGTAACAAAAATTCCATAAGTAGTACAACCTCTACACCAAACACTAACTGAAAGGGGCCTTATTCAACCATTTATAGGTTGTTCTATATGCCCAAAGAATGGTATATACCTTATCGTCCCAATCCTTTCCTCCAACACCAAAAATATTTCTTAATGTTTGTCCTAAGATCTTGATGAAAGATTCAGTAGCACCATTTTATTGAGGGTGATAAAGAGTAGTATTATGGTGTGCTACCAAAAATTCTACTGGAAAGATTCTTATTGTCTCATTCAAGAAATGAGTTCCTCTATCACTGGTCAAGGTCAAGGGAATCCGTACCTGCTGATAATATTCTCCCAAAGGAACCTTGTTGCTGCGCAATAATTTATAGGTACATCCTCTACCCACCTTGTCAAGTAGTCGATACATGTAACAATGTAGTGCTCTCTAGTCCTTCATGTGGGTGGTGTAATAAGTCCTATAAAATAAAATATCCATTTCTAAAAAGGTTTCACACTTTCTATAGGATGTAAGGGAATTTCATCCCAACTTCCATGATTTTCAAGTCCCTGACAGTGATCAAATTCCTTGACATAAGTGTTGATATCCGTATACCTTGTCTCCCACCATAAACCAACTAGAAGGATCTTGAGCATAGTCACATCTCATGCATAATGTCCTCCTGCAATGCCACCACAAGCTTCCTCCATAATGGTGTCACACTCATACTCTATAAAAAATATATGTAAGACCTCATGTCTACCCATTTTATACAAGTATCCTCCAATGAAATAGTATGACGCAACTTGAATAGCAAGTTTCTTGTTCTCCAATGTTTTCATTCCCTCTAGCATAAGTCTAGTGTGCAAAAATATAGATATGTCTTAGAAATTTATTGGCGTGTATTTTAAACTAAATAATTTTACATAAGACATAGTATCTTCAATACTCTGCACGTCTTCTCCAAAATTAATTCTTGATAAGTGATCAAGACCCAAGTTTCTCTTGCCTAGCTTTACTTCAACTGTAAAGTCAAATTACTAAAAGAGGAGTATCCACCAACATATGTATCCCTGCAAAATAGTTTTGTTGACCAATTACTTCATTTCCATATGATCTGTATAGAAAATAAACGGTGTGGCTGATAAGTACTGTCAAAATTTGTGAAGCGTGTAGATCATAAACAATGCCTCGTGGTCTGTTGTATATTATGCTTTATTTGTGTCAAATTCCTACTTGTAAAGCATACAGGATGATCCGCATTACCTCTCTTGGTTGCACCAATAACTCACCAATAGTCATGCTAGAGGTGTCAATATGTACATGGAAAGGTTTTTTCCATGAATGAAAGCACAAGATTGGTGAAGTAGTCAATCTTTCCTTTAGAGTTTTAAACTCTTGTTATTTCATGCCACCATAATAAAAAAATTCCTTTGGCTTTGAGTAGTTTCTCTAGGGGTGTAGTAGTCCTTGCATATCTGTTGATAAATTTCCTATAGTATCCAGTATTCCCTAAGAATCCACACACTTCACTTTTTTTGGTAGGTTCCTGTAATCCCAAAATCACCGCAATCTTAGCCAGATCTACCAACAATCTATCCTTACAAGTGATGTGCCCAAGTAAAGTTACAAAGGGTACAACAAAAATAAAATTCTTTATATTAAGAGGGATGATTAACTGCCCTCATATTTCATACATGAGCCTTAAATTATCATAGTGATATTTTACAAGCCCATAGATAGTCGAATCATCCAGATAAACGTGCAAAATATTGTGAATAAAATCATGAAATGCCTACACAACTATGTATGAGAATACTCCTTGTGCATTATTAAGTCCAAATGGCATGACAATATATGAAAAAATTACCCATTCAGTGGTGAAGGTAGTCTTATCATTATCCTCGTGTGCAATGCACACCTAATAATACCCTGAAAACCCATCATTGAAAGAATAAATTTCATGCTCTACAACTCCCTCAAGGATCTCCTATGTGAATGAAATAGGAAAAGGATCTATGACATATGAGGCATTAAGTTCCCTATAACCTAGACAAATTGTAATTCATCCATCCTTCTTAACTGTGATCACCATGGGGATAACCCACTAAGATTCCTCAATTAGTTTAATGATTCCAGGCTTAAGAATTTTGTCAATCTCTTCCTTCATCTTCACGCGTAGGTTTGGGTTCATCCTATAAGGCCTCTTCTGAACTGTATGTGTTCCTTATTTCAACTTAATCTTTATCTCTCCCAATGAGGGATGCACACCTTTCAACTCATGGTAACCTCTTGGAAATAAATCCTGTAATTCGTACAAGAGATCAATGATATTTTCTACCTCTTGTTGTAACCATTAATTTCCAATGATGGCATCCTTAGGCACATCCTCAGTTCCAATGTTAACTTTATTTTTCTTCATTAGGGCATTGTACATTTGTTCCTTTTCATTTTTAGAATCCATTACCTCACGCATACCCTCTATATGGATAATATCTAGGTTCTCTACCTCTTCATCATTAATAAGGTATACCAACTTTCATTTTTCTTTCTCTTTCCAGACGCATCCCAATAACATCTCCTCTATTTCCAACGTATCTCCATGCATCTCAGAATTAGGATTCCCAATTAAATGAAGGATAAAATCCTCTACCTTTTCACTATCTCCCAATGTTTCATGATTTGGAAAGCCTCGTGTACTAGTGGCTTATTATAAAAATAATCAAAATTGTGAACACTACCTTCACCCATCTCATGCTAGCTTGTCGTATCTTGTTTTAACTCAACATGTACATAACTTACACATGCCCATCCATGTAGAATGGGATAGAAACTATGCACCCAAAGAGATGGTGGTAATGCCTCTTGGCCTTGTACCCATTATCTCTCACAGTTATGGACATGTACCAAAGTAAGAGTCTTTCCATCATACTCATGTATAAGTGTAGGTACATTATTCCAAGTGAACCTTGTGAAAAAGGTGATTATCACTTCTCATTAGCACAACAGGTTGTCTTTGTGTGTTTCCAACCAATGCCCTGTTATTCTGTGCAAGGTATAGACCAGTATATTCCTTTTTTTACCTTAATTATTCCACTAGTTCTCAATGGCATGCGATAATGAGTTAGGATTTTCATCACCAGTATATCTAGGTAACTGAGTTGCACCCAAATTCCTAACCATGTGTGGCCTAATAATATTGGAAAATCTTCGCTTAACCTTACACCTGATCATTTCATACGTGTCATGGGACCAATTATCACAGGTAACACTAGTAGTATTACTGACAGATTATGCATCTTCCCACTGAAACATGCCTTCCTTAGATGGTTCCAAATTCTCATGGCCACACACTGTATGCACATAAATTATATTAAGATCTTCTTCACTCATAGGCTCAATGTATGGTGCATCCTTTACATCATCCAAGGGTATGACCACATGCTCCTCCTTATTCTCAAAACTTATATAACTCTTATTGAAGCACAAGTCAACATTGTTCGTATAACACCAAGGATGCCCAAGTAGTGATGGGAAGTTATCTTCCTTAGCCAACTCCAATACTTAAAAATCCCTAGTAAACTTGGCTCTTTGAATGGTAATGGAAGTATCCTTCAACACCCCAATAGGCATGGATCTTGTTTTATTTTCCATATAAAACACATTGGAAGATGGTTGTAATGATGGCATTCCCATCTAGTTCCATGCATCCAAAGTCAATAAATTCACCTCGGTGTCTATGTTTATCAGAATATTACTCACCATCCAACCATAAATCGCTTCATCCAATTTGATATCATTGTTATAATCATGGTTCCATGGTGGAAAATTTACATGAAGTATCTGACTCTTGCGTTAAGATCATATGTGTGGTACCTTATCGTGCGGCCATTCTCCTAGTAGTGATAAGATTTTCTCGTGCCTCAACATTCTACATATATACTTCAAATAGTATACATCTTTCTATGGGAGCTCATTATTCTTCGTGCATTCTCTTTTACACACCTACTCCTTGAAGCACTAAATCTCACCTTATAAGTCTCTGATCACCCTTGTGGTATATTGATGTAATTCCTTATGATGAGAAACATCTATAAATTTGACATGAATAATCTCCTCCCTCTTGATGAGTGGTTTTTCTTTAAGAGGATCATGTTCATGCGCTTCTTCTACACGTGTAGTAACTAACATAGGATATAATTTTGGATCAGACATATTCTTAGGTTCTCATTGCTCATTCTTTGCATGATGCACCTTGATTATCCCCACACATTTATATTTATTTTTATTCTTACATATTTTATCATAAAGATCAAGGTAGTATTAAACCTTATGTTACTTTCCACAATATGCGCATACCTGATTCTGGGGACAGTTATGTTGGTAATGATCTGGGGACCCATGCATAAATATTTATCTACTACCATGAAATGTACTCCTATATCCACCTTGGAACCCACCATATGAATTATTACACCCTTCATTAGGCTGGGATTCTTACACCTGAGAGCTACTTGCCACAATGGTATGGTGTAATCACATCTTGCATGCTTGAAGAATTTGGTCTATCAACCCGAAATATTTTGTATCATAGGTGTGGGCGTCATAAATGTTACAGTACATAGAGTTGTTTGTTGTCAAAATTGCAACCATGTATCATATTTGGATGAACATATTTGTTTGAGTTAACAATGGGACTGTCTCAAAGTATGGTACCTTGCACGCTTGAGACAAACCTCTAAAAAGATCGGTTCCTCTACCTGTTTCTATTGCTACTGCTACTCCTAATGCTAAAATCGAAATTTAAGCTAAAAAAGCCAAGGGAACATGGATAGAAGGATAAAAAAATGAAAAATAAAATAAGGAAGGTGATAGAACCAGAAAATTAGGATGAACACTTTTTGTTTTAAGTGAAAACAGAGGAGAAAGGATGAAGGGAGGCAAGGCACGTGTAACACAAACTAGGACACATTCACACGATCAATTTCATGAAACATAACAAGAAAATGGAGCTACAAGATATTTAAAATGACACGGTAAGCACACAATGGAAGAGGAAGGAAAGAATTAATAATATAGACACGTTAAGGAAGAGAATAAAAAATGATGTTTTTATTACTTCTAGGGATGCACAATCCATTATAATGGCGTCTGAAGGCCAATATTTGCATGCACAAACTAGATCTAGAATTCTGTGAATCAAAATGCATAGATATGAAGTCCTTAGAAAATTTTAGAAGATCCAAAACATCCAACCTTTTCCAATGAGAAAAGCTCTTACATTTACAGATAAATCAATGAGAGAAAAGAGGAGAAGGAGGGAAAATCTGATTTGAAAACTCACCCACTAGTAATGAATGCCTATAAATCCACCTAAAATATATCAAATGCACATATCCAATTCTGTATGGCGTGTAGGAGAAGGAATGAGGAAATATCCATATCAAATTAGGTGGTTGGAGCAATCAAATTTTATCATTAATGGCCAAAAAGACATTTTCCCATTTCTCACCTACCAAATCCCGTTGAAATTTGAATTTGAATATATTACACTATAGACGATGTCAATAGATGTTGAATGAGACTAGGCACACATGTGTCAGAGCTCTGGAACAAAATTTATGGTTTTTGGAAATCTACAGGTCACTCTGACACGTAATGACATGTGGTGCTCACTGATTGATTGAATGGACCAACCAACTATGCAACCACTTTTTCATTTTATACCACGTGTCAAGAAATGATTTGTATTCATGATTCAGCACCCATCTGGTGCACTTTGATTGTTTGGGTGAACCACACTCAATGTATGACAGATGACACGTGTTTGAGAAGGGCACAGAAGAAGATGCAAAGGCATGCACATGGAAGAGCAAGGCACGAGAGGAAGGAAAAAAAAGGGCGCGTGCGATGCACACATGGAGATGAAGGAAATTGGTGAGTAAGAGATGCATATGGTCAAGGTGTAACTATTACAAAGTAATGGGTGGTGTGCATGGAAGAAGGGCTCGTGAGGAAACCAAGGACTTAGTATGATTTTTGGAAGTAGTGACCAAGGTGCGTGCAAAGGATACATGCAATACTTGGAAGAAGGTGAATGTGCGGAGAGGGTGAGCACATGAGGGGGAAGATGGAATAAAGAGGAAAAAGGAAAAGAAAAGGAAGTTTGTAAGAAAATAGAACCAGAGTGTGCATGATGTGCGCGAGGAATTGCCACCAAGGAAATGTGCCAAGGATGATAACTGAAGCATGTGAAATTCTTCAAATAGATAACTTCAGGGCTAGAATGTGTATGTAAGTTATCTAAATCACTAGGGGAGCTATTTGGATAATAGTTTTTGGTGAATTTTCAGGGCCATCTGCCTGCTAGATGAAAGAGATCGTTAGCCTAAAGAATCCATAAAATTATGGATTCTTCTTGTTCGACCATGAAAAATTACCCCTGTGAAATCACTTTGAGGAAATCATTTATGCACTCTGTTCTGAATCTTACCAAACTGCTGAAGATTGTTGGAAAATGATTGACATTCTAGAGGTAACAAAAGAGAACGCGTAGGAAGCACGTGCAAGAGGAAAGAACTTTATACAAACAAAAAAATGTGCATGTAGATGCACACTTGGAGGAATTGAAACTACTTTAATATATACAACAGTGATGTAGCACATGCATAATGGAAGGGTTTCGAGATAGATTTCGTTCACTGGGATTTGCAAGTGTGCACTTCCATCTGGATGAGTTAACTCAAAAGATTTATCTTCCTTGCTAGGAACTAATGATGTGTGGGCCACTCCAAATTGTGTCAAACTTTTCATATGACACCCTGGATAATTCTATTCAATGTTGTCATTTAAACATATAAGACTGACACAACATTACAAATGAAAAAAACAAGAAACATGTAGACTAGTATTGATTCTGAATTTAACTATATCAATGAGAATAACTTGTTGCTTGCTGATGTTGATTGAGTTTAATAATGGTAGAGTTCCGTTGCCAATATTGATTTGCATACCTAGCTATATCAATGAGAATAACTTGTGTATTAGTTGATTGAGTTTAATATTATAGTTGCAATGGGTGTTATTTTTAGATTAAATTTGGGCATCAATAAATTATTATTAATCCAAACCAAGTAGTTATTGCTTCCTTAGCAATCCAGACAAGCTTGGTTTAAAATTTGATGTGTCCTGTTTACACTTCTTACTGTGTTTTTAGTTGTAAAAGTACAAGTAAAAATTGCACACCATGTATCTCTTTAAAATTATGGATTTGAAATATCCTTGTGACTTCATGATTCTATATACAGGTTCTATATATCTTGATGAATAGAATATAGGGTAATAGTTTGAAGGAATTTCATGTAAATTCCTAATGTTTTTAATAGCGTAATAACAATGTTTAGTGCACACATTACAAAGGCAATGCTTTAAAATTATTATCACTAAACAATTGTTTGATGGAATCCAAACCTTGGTTATTGTTGCCCTACCCAAAGTCAAGAATGACTACCTCATTTTGAGGTCTTATAGTGCATTAAAATCTATAGCTTGAATGATGATGAATTATCATTTTGGCATTAGAACCCATGTTGTTTAAACTCTCAAAAAATGGTTCCGCCTCCTTGCTCTACCTGATGTACAAGACCCTACTTTTAAAGGATGTTCTTGGATTGAATTGGTGAAGTGAGTTTAGCCTCCAATATTTTATTTCACTTGCAAATTTTAAAACCGTGAAGCCCTTTGTTATTGAGACAGTCAAAATTAATGTTATGCATGTTAAAAATTTGTGGTGGTTTTGAATAGCATACCAACACCCCAAGGGTCGTGTGTTCATCATTCAACGTCCGGTAGAGAATTGTTGGGGATAGAATTTAAGTCCCAAGGGTCTGTGGTAATGCAGTATATCAATCTATGTGAAATCAATTTCACCTCATCGACACACCAAATCAAGATTCTATACGAGGAGTAGGGGAGCCAAGAGAGTACATTTTTCAACAATCAATTGCAAGACTAATATGTATGGGTCTCTTTGATGCTTCAAAGAGTTGTGTATGAACCCTAGTGACACCAATGTGATCATGTCCATTTATTTCCCAGTCAGTGTGCACCATGGATATGGAAAACATTGGCTCCAAGTTAGGCTGCATGGAGGATAGTGGCATAGAAATAATGAAGTGGCCATGTGTCATCTATTGGTGACCTGTGCAATCTATTGAGGAAGTGCTAAGCCTAAACCTTAAGGTTGTGGCTTGAGAATAGTTAAATCAAGAACACATGATCTCATTTCACCACCTATATCATATGAAATCTCTTTTCTTAACATGCTCGAGTGATGAGAGTCTCTGAATGAGGAGAGTGAGAGAGAAAGATCTTGATGAGGTTTGTTGAGAGAGAGAAATAAAGAGAGAGAGACAAAGAAAAAAGGAAAGACCTAGAATGAGAGAGAGAGAGATTTCATTTTTCAAATTCCTTTAGCGTTAACAAGAACACATTCTCATTTCACCACCCATATTCATATGAAATATCTTTTTAAACATGCTCAAAAGACTTGAGAGAGGTGCCAGTGAGAGCAGAAAGGATGAAATCCTTTGAGAGAATGAGAAGACGAAAGTTGAGCGGCGAGAGAGAAAATTAGAGAGAGAGAGAGAGAGACAGAAAGAGAGAATCAGATGAAAGAGGGATTCACGAGAACCGATGTCGAAAAAAATGCACCACAATGAAGTTACACTCCGATGGTAACGTCAAGCTCCAACACAATAAGCAAGATTCAAATCAATGGAAAGAAAATGCAAGTAAGAAAACAAGTCTGCTCATCCTCATAGATCAAAAAAAGGAAGTACAAATAGGGGTGATGTGTAACCCCCATGCCTAAACAAGGAAAGAATATCAATGACATCACTGACGGACATGACGTGATTGATGCATATGATGCCACTAAAGGAGGAGTTACAATTCCAAATAAGGAATGTAACTCCTATGACGCACTGACAAATGACAATGACAGATTCTATGATAGAATATGACACTTGTCATTTGACTTCCTAAGACCTATGACTCTCGCAAGGTGAGATGACTCACCAGGTGATGTGGATGATGACTAGGCATGTCACACACACCAACACCCCCCTTCATTGAAGCCGAGGAAGAGGTCAAGGTAAGCCAGAAAAGAAAAGAAGACTCCCCTAGACAACTAAGAAAGATGTGTCAATGGGGACTGACAACTAAAGGCTTGATAAGGTGCCCATATACAAACAACATCTTTCTGGAAAGAAGAAGAGGAGAAGAAGGAGGACTATATAGCCCAAAGAAGATGGGCGGCTGCAACAGACCTCACCCCAAGAAGAGACCGCAAGTGAAGAAACTTCACCTCAGTGAAGGGCTTGGTGAATATGTCTGAACCTGATCAGCTATCTAAACATACTGTATGTCGATGATGTTTTCATGTATCAGCTCCTGTATGAAGTGCATGTGAATCTCAATGTGCTTTTTCCGCTGATGCTGAATTGGATTTCTACAAATCGAGATAGTGCTCATGTTGTCATAGTAGATGATGGTAGGCCACCGAAAGTGGATGCCAAACTCTTTCAAGATACCCTGTAACTAAAAAAATTCTGTGGCAGCATTAACTGCTCCTCTGTATTCTACTTCTATCGATGATATGAAAATGGCATTCTGCTTCTTGCTGGGCTAACTGATAGGACCTGAACCAAGAGTGAAACTGTAGCCTGAGGTAGAATTCCGATGATCTAGATAACCAGCCCAATCTAAGTTTGTAAATCCAACCAAGTCAATCTCATTACCTCCTAAGTAATGAATCCCATCGATGTGAGTGCCACAAACATAGTGAAGGATCCACTTTGCTGCTTTTAAATGTAGCTCATGAGGCTCCTACATAAATTTGGACATGATCCCGATAGCATACGAAATATCTGGCTGAGTGTGAGTAACGTAGATCAAGCTCCCCACCAACTACAGATAAAGGGTACTGTCAACCAAGGGGGAAGAGCAATCAGAAACCAACTTGACCCTAGAAAGAAAAGGAGTAGGTGAGGACTTACAATTAGACATGTGAAAGTGAGCAAGCAAATCAATAGAGTACTTAGGCTATGAGATCATAATTCCTAAATCAGATTGTGAAATCTGGATCCCAAGAAAGTAATGAAGCAATCCTAAGTCATACCTAGAGAACTTGTTGGCCAAGGAGATCTTCACAGAATCAATGATAGAGGAAGAGCTACCCATGATCAACAAGTCATCAACATAGAGAACAAGAATAAGCATGGATTCATCCTACCACAAAATATACACATTTGGGTCAGAGTGACATCGAGTGAACCCTGATGCAAGTAAAAAGGAGTCCATCTTGGCATACCAAGCCCAAGGGGCTTGTTTAAGGCTGTAGAGAGACTTCTTTAACTTGCAAATGAGGGATGGATCATGGACATAACCCAAAGGTTGTTCCATATAGATCTCTTCCTCTATGTCCCCATGAAGGAAGGCACTCTTAACATCCATCTGGTGGAATTCCTATTTGTTAGTGGCATCAATGGTAAGGGTCAATCAAATGGAAGTCATCTTCACAACCGGAGCAAAGGTTTCTAAGAAATCAACCCTAGATACCTGGGAGAAACCCTTAGCTACAAGTCGTGATTTATACTTCTCGACTTCTCCATTGGCTCCATACTTTGTTCAATATATCCACCTACACCGAATGCATTTTCTTCCTTTCAGAAGAGGGGTAAGATCCCAAGTGTCATTCTTTATGAGTGAGGGATACTCCTCATCCATAGCAGAATCCCACTCAGGAATCCTAGAAGCTTCCTAGAAAGATGGTGGATTAGAAGCAGAGGCGAAGAAGGAGTGGGGTCCAATGAAAACTCGAGTGCATATGTCTCTCATCTGAAGGACCTCCAACTAAATATCTAGCACTCTGTAAAGTTTTCCTGGCCCAAAGAGGTCTCAAAGGTTCAAGCTCATAGTCAGAAGATTCTTCACTCGAGTGAGAAGGGACATAGTCCTCATCATCACTACTATTAGAATCAGAAGCCTCAGAAGTTTGAGGATCGGGAGGAGTAGGAAGAGGAGGAACTCACTCAACAACATCATCATTTGATGAGTCAAGAATCTGAATCAGTGGGCAAAAGAACCTTAGTGGAAGTCAAAGTCAAGGATGACTCATTGAACTTCACACTCCTCTCAATATAGAGCTCATGGGTAGTAGGGTTCAAAAATCGATATCCCTTCATGCCATTAGGATATCTGACAAAGATAAAAGGTTTGGATTATGGATCCAATGCCTTGTGTTTCTTCTTGGGAATCCGAGCCATAGACTTGAATTTGAAGACTCAAAAGTGCTCAACATCAGGCTTGTGTCCAAACCAGGCTTCAAAGGGTGTCATCCCTATTACTACCTTGTGTGGAACATGATTATGAATGTAACAAGCAAAATTCACTACTTCAACCCAATACTGTGGAGGAAGGGACTTCGAGTGAACCATACAAGTAGCCATCTTCTTTAGAGTTTGGTTTTTTCTTTCTGTAACTCCATTTTGGGAAGGGTTGTAAGCAACTGTACGTTGCAAAGCAATCCCCTCAGAAGTGTATAAATCCTCAAACCTATTACTCAAATACTCACCTCCATTTTTGGTTTGAAGAACATTGATAGAACATTCCACTTGTTTCTCAGCAAGAGCCTTAAAGTTTTGAAAATGCTCAAAGACTTCAGACTTAAGCTTAAGAAAATATACCCAAGTATAACGTGAAAATTCATCAATGAAGGTTAGTATATATAGAGCTCTAGTGAAAGAAGGAGATGAAAAGGGACCAGAAACATCACTATGAACAAGATCCAAGGGACGATTAGCTCTCTAGGATTTTCCCTTATCAATTTTTGTTTTCAGGGTGCTTTATGAGGGTGCAACCCTCATAAAGACATTTAGAAAACTTGACTCGGGGTAACCCATTGGCCATTTCATTTTGGCTCAATTGTTCAAGATAATGATAATTTAGATGCCCAAAATTCTCATGCCATAGCTTTCTAACCTCATTTGCATGAGTGAGAAAGGAATTGGGTGTCAAATCAAAAGAGAAGTGGGAAAAGGTATACAATTGTGAACGGTGATCCACCTTTCCCTCAGCCACAGTACAGTTAGAGTTAAGGTCACGAATGATCACCGAGTTAGGACCAAATTCCACTCTCATTCCTTCACCAAGGTGGCTGATTTAGTAAACCAATAGGATATTGGTAGAGAGATTGGGAACACTCAACACTTGGTTAAATGTTCCACCTTCTATCTCTAAAAATCCACTACCAGAACTTGACACATGAGTGTCATCACCCAATGTGATTTGGGACATGCCACATGGTTCAATGCTAGAGAATTCAACCTCTGATGAAGCCGTGTGGTGTGAGGCACCAGAATCAATAATCCAATTTGATGATGGAGCTGATCTGGCTACAAGGGCCATACCTTTCTTATTTTCATTTTTAGACTCCTTTTCTTTAGAAGAATCACCCTTTTGAGAATTTTGTTTAACGGATTCAGGAACACTTACTTTATTTTTCTCAAGCAAATGAGTTAAGTGATAAATTTGTTTCCAAAAAAAATGATGCTCATCGTGGCTAGATTTCTTACAATAGGAGCATTTAAACTTTTCCTTCTTCACTTTAGGCTCAAAAGTTGAAGTGTTACTGTTGGGCTTAGCTGGGGGTTGGTTGGTCTTGGTTTCTTTCTTAGGTTGGTCCTTAGTTTCTTTCTTCTTTTCATTTTTCTTGCCCTTATTCACCACAAGGGCATGTGACTTGGATTTTAGAGTCCCCATTTGAATGAGTTTGTCATGTTTTCGAATGATTTGGGATGAAAATTTGTCAAAAGAGGGCATATTCCAAGTACTACCCAAGGTGAATTTTGTGGCATGGAAAGTTAAAACAAAGACAAAGTATTCAGGACCTAGTTTAGAAAGAATCGACAAGATCAATTGAGAGTCTTTCTTTTCCACTTTACATTCCTTTAGAAGTAGTCTAGTGTGGAAAAAATTTGAGAAGAAGGCCTACAGGTTTTCAAAGTCACTAGGATTCAACCCTAGTAGTTCTTTCTCCAACTCATGCGATCTCATGTCATCTTGCTTCCCAAACATATCGTCAAGCATTTTTCATGCTTTATTAGGTGTCGAGGAAGTTTTGATGTGGAAGAGAAAATCGAGAGAGACAAACATATAAAGAAGACCTAAGGCTTCATCACAATGGTTGAACCACTTAGATTTTTCAGGTTCATCATTAGGTTCAGTCTCTAACCCCATGGTGACACGGTATAACCCTTTACTTTGCAAAACCAATATAATTTTAGATTTCCATTCAAAGAAGTTAAAAGGTTTGAGCACTGGTACTTTAGACATATCCATAATGAAGAGATAGAACCAAAGGATGTAGAAGGAAGAGAGAGAAAAGAAACAACCACCACTAAACAATATCACACCCCCCCGAGTTTGGCACTTTATAGTTCAATGCATTGATTATAATCAGATGTGACTATGTGCCAAGAACCAGTCTGTCACTCACCTTGCAATCAACATAATAACACACATTAGTGGAGACAACAATCAAGGTTCGTTGGGTGCAACAGATTGACACCGTAAGCAAAGCACAAGAAAAAGAGAAAACAAGAAGCGGAAGAGAGGGATTTGTGAGAAAAAACATCTCACATTGCACACGAAAGAATCCCTTTGCTGTAAGACTGTGGCGGATGTGCTCACAAGTCCACAAGAAATAAAAGGGATAGAACAAGGCTCGAAATGAGCTAAAATTAATAAATACAAAGACACCCCCTAGAATGTGGAACTTTATAAAATAGTGAATTTACAAAACTGATAATCCCATCACCTAGAGTGTGAAAAAACATGCAACTTTGACTAAAGAAGTGCTCAAAACTGAGCAACGAGTCAAAAGTTATAGCAAAAAACAATTCCCACAACTGATGGAAAAAAGCTAATAAGCCTGCAAACGGATTAAAAAAGTGCCCTAAACACATGCAAAGGGTGTCATATGTATGCTCATTGGAAATGCCATCAAATTTTAGATAGGGTTTGTTTTAATTACGAGGGGGGATTAGCCTCCTGCCAACCCCAGACCTCACCCTCCATCTTCGACACTCGAAGGAAGGTTTAATTAAACAAGCAAAAATATACCTAAAAAGAATTTACAATGCCAATTAAAAAAATTTACACCTTAAAATATTTTAAAAGGTGATTATTTACCAACAACCAATTAAGAGGAATGTTGGGGGCCCACGTTGAGCTAGTTGAGGTTGATGGAGAGGCTATGGAAAATGTTCAAGAAAGTGGAGTGGGAGATCCTGAGGAGTAGGCTGGCCATGGTCAGAGGTCAGCGGAATCAATCCCGAGGTGCCAGATACGTGGTGGTTTGACAAGGCAGAAACAAGTGGTCCACGTGAAGGATGCAGGAATCATGATTCCAGGTGCCTACACAATGGTTAGATGCAGCAGAGATACTTCAGCTGGAAAATAAGACGAGAAATGGCATCAACCCAAGCACAGTCACCTAAACTAGAAATGGCAGAGAGTTGAGGTAGATGCTAGAAATGGCTATAGGGAGCTTGATTCGATCAGTGCTGGCATGAGTGGCCAAATGTGAGGCAGAGAACGAACGGGGAGGAATCTAAGTTAACAATGAGTTACAGGAGGCAAGGCATGGTGAGAACCTAGCAGACCAAGGCAAAACTGACCAAAATGGAGTAAAAAATGAGGTGTGCAGATTGAGACCCGAGATGATGCAAAGAATGGTGCAGTGCTGGGAAGGATGGTTCAACAAGAAATAACCTGAATCAAGATTCAAGCTATCAATGAGCTACACAATGCACAAAGGATCCTCTAATTCCAGATATCAGGGTAGAACTTTCATCAAAAGAAGAACCCGAGCTTCCAAACTGTTAGTGCAGGTTTGACCCAGGAAACAAGGCACGAGTTGAATGTAGTTGATGCAACATGCATGAATTACCAATGAGATATCTAGGAATCCAATGAGGTTTCAGTACTTAATACATGCAAAAAAACAGTGCACAAGTAAACCAAAAATGAGCCTCTAAGTCAAAAAGTAATGCACGAGCATGAGCATTAAACACGAGCCAAAGCACGAAAAAGCACCACGATTGTGCAAACCGCAAACAACACCACATGGAAGAGCAAGCCTGCACACATGCACACAATGCACAAAACCCCCCAAAAATGCACAAACTCTAAGAGAAAACATGAAATAGGGTTAGCACGATTCCAAAGTAATAATAAAAAAAACTTACACGAGGAAATAAGAAGAAACCAGAAGTAATAAGCAACTGATAAATGAAGAGTGCACGTTTTACCGAAACCAGATCTCTGATACCATGAAAGAGGGATTCATGAGAACCGATGTCGAAAACAATGCACCACAACAAAGTTGGCACTCCGATGGTAATGTCAAGCTCCAATGCAATAAGCAAGATTTGAACAATGGAAAGAAAATGCAAGTAAGAAAACATGTTTGCTCATGCTCATAGATCGAAAAAAGGAAGTACAAATAGGGGTGTTGTGTAACCCCCATGCCTAAACAAGGAAAGAATATCAATGACGCCACTGATGCATATGACGTGACTGATGCATATGATGCCACTAAAGGAGGAGTTACAATTCCAAATAAGGAATGTAACTCCTATGACGCACTGACGCAAATGACAATGACAGATTCTATGACAGAATCTGACACTTTTCATTTGACTTCCTAAGACCTATGACTCTCACAAGGTGAGATGACTCACTAGGTGATGTGGATGATGACTAGGCATGTCACACACACCAACTACTCTCAAAGAATTTCTCCAAGTGTGTCATGTGATCCGCACTTTGCTTCGAGAAGATTGTTATGTCATCTAGGTAAACCAAGATGAACTCATTTATGTAACCTTTGAAGGCAATATCCATGGTGCGTTGGAATGTTGTACCTGTGTATGACAGACCAAAAGGCATCTTTTGATAAGAATATGTTCCCCACTTAGTTGTAAATTATGTTTTGTATTGATCCTTTTCCTTGACCAGGATCTGATTAAAACTAGAATATTCATCCAACATTGAGAGCCTTTGTGTGTCAACCACAGTCTACAAAATATGCTCCATAGAAGGAAAATGTTAATGATCCTTCAAGGATGCCTTATTTAAATCTCTGAAATCGATGCAGAGTCTGATTTCACCATTCTTCTTAATGCATTGAAACAAGATTCATGACCTAAGTAGAGTATTTGATTGGAAATATTATCTTTTCCTCAATGAGTTTAGAAAACTCTTTCCTCATGAAGGGCTCTATTGGTGGATTGACTGACCTCTTATTTTTTCTGATGGGCTTGATACCAGAATCAAGGTCAATTGAGTGTTGAACAACACTTGGATCAAAAAATTTGAGGTGTTCATACTCCCATGAGAAGACATCATTGTATTTTTTATAGAGAGATATAAAGGCATGTCTTTCATTATGCACACAAGCTTTACTAAGCAGCATATCCTTTCCGACATGTAATAGTGAATAGGGAGTATTCTTCTTGTGCCACACGCATATTTTTTTCTTCACCCTTGAACTCATCATTAGGGATAAATATTTTATATAAGGTGACCAGCCCTTTAGGCAACTTGTTTTTCCTTAGGTGGATCACTTGGTTGCCATAGCTATCATACAAGTCAACTTGCATACTTGATGAGAACTTAGCTTCATTTTGGATAAACTAGATAATTTGCACGTCACTGTCAAACACTTGTGAACTGATGTTGTTGTCTGGAATGCATGGCCTAATTACCATTTTGATGTGCTACATGTTTCCTTTGGAAAATTCTTATACAGGAGATAACTTGAGCCAAGTGCGGCCATTTGGTCAGTTTCCTTGGCACCACCTGTAGGTTTAGAGCATCAAAGCCCTCAAGGAGGCCCCCAAACTCTATGTTGATAAGATTTGAGAAGCTTATTCTTGGTCAAGGAATTGTTTGTGAACTGGTGGGTAGCCAATTCTATGTCCCCAAAGATCTGCAGTGCCTTAATCTGTTTCCTCTCCATAATCAAAATACCATGCACCAATGCCTCATATTCTACTACGTTGTTGGAACATGTGAACTGTAACCTATGTGCGTAGAATAATTTCTCATCCCTAGGATAAATGAGAATAAAATTTGTTCTTGCACCATTTCTTCTTCGAGATCCATTGAAGTATAACTTCCACATACTAAGCGCTTTCTTCATTCTATTTGAACACTATTGAGCAAACATAATATGACACTAAAGAGAGGGCACAAAGAAGATTCACGTGTGGTAGCAAGACATATTTGAAATTGCAATAGGATAGGGAAAGAAACATGCACGAAAGACAAATTAATTCAGAACTTATCCATTTTCATGGTTACATGATATTTTTGGAGATAGCGTATGGAGCACACAACGGGATGGAGACTTGCGCAACACACAAATGCTATTTTGGGAAAAGCATCTACTAAGCACCATACATGAGTTTGAGTTAATTAATAGGATTACTACTGCTAGTTAACTGTAAGAGATCTATTATTAGCGCACTTGTATGTGTGCATGTTATCGTAAAGGCGCAAGACTATTTTTAGCATGTGACCTATTTTGGGAAGTGCATAAGCAGTGAAGGGAAAGTCCCCGCCCTTTTAAATATGTATTAATCTATGTAGTTAAAGAGACACTGTGTATGAGCTATTGTGGAGTTATGCTTCCAGATTTGATGCACGCATAAACTTATGATACTACTTATTGTAAAAAGCTTATGTATTTACTATGATTTAATATAATGGAGTGTATTGGGTAAATAATGGTGTTAAACATGACTATAACTAACTCTTGCATAGTTGAGTTCATTATATTTATCTCTTAATTCATGATTCTTTTAGATGTAGATCTAGAATATGCTCTGTGGAATATTTATGGATCTGAATACATTATATCTTCATCTTGTTCACATCCTACACAAGAAACTCTAAGGAGGGGCCTAGTACCTTTGCGTGCTTCGGGTGAGAGATTAGCATAGGCTGGGTGATGTGCCAGCGCACCTGGGTTATGTGTGGTAAATTCTAGGCTACATCATTGGTTCCATTGCCGGGACCTTTTTTTAGTTGTTTTCAGGATGGTTCACGATGAAGATGTACCAGTTGACCCTAGGAAATGTTGAGGAGTGGATAAAATATCTAGAAGAAGAGTAGGCACAAAATTTCAGCGGATTTGAGTTTGATGCATGTGCGTGGGTGGAAAAGAATCTGTATGACTATCTGTATGAGAGCTTCTTTTCTATTTTCTTGGTAGAACTGTATGAGTGGCTGGTTGGTTATACGTCTAAACAAAATTGGAGGTATCACACACTTGTCTGGACACAGGAAGAATTTCAGGCCCTGTATGATGTTGATCTGATTTGGACACGCACTGTGGATACTTGGTTTTGTGGTGTTTTGAACAACTATATTATGGAGTACTCAATTTCCACTTATTCTTTCCTAGAGGTAGTTTAGTTCCAATTTTTATGGTATCCTAGGAGAACTTACTTGCAAGGCATTCCATTGGTGATCAAGATCTTGATGGTAACCTTGAACTTAGAGTAAAATTTGATGGCTAGCTAAACCCACCATGCACAGGGATAGGAGAAGGCTTGGTGAAAGATGGTGGACCTAGCGACAGAAAGGCAGAGAGAAGAAAGGCAGCTTAAGTACAATGAGGCATGCGAGAGGGAGATAGAGAAGTAACATGATATTGCAGTGTAGATGGAATTAAGGAGAGAGATGGCTCGTGAAGGTTATGGAGCTCACACAAAAGGCATGGAGCCAGAGCATCAGGAACTCCCCCATTTGGGAAAGCATGATAGCGAACCCTCCTCGGCCTCACACAGGAGTGCACCTACAAATATGACCTGGGCCCCAAGCATGCATCTGAATCTACCTGGAAACCTAGCCTTTGCAATTGGTTTTCCAGTACCTAGTAGATCCAATAGTCAGCAAGATAATTTGGGCAGTAGGGAAGTAGGAGTAAGTCACATAGCAAGTACATCTATGGCAGGACAAAAATCTTCATTTTTGTTTGGAGGTACCTTTTTGGGTGCATCATCTACATAGAATTTGAGCACGTGGAATTTGGGGCTCACTTCTTGGAGTAGTACCACCATGTAGACTCTATGATTTCAGTACAAGTACTACTATTGGGACACATAGAAGTACATCTTCTGGTACACTCTCAGCTATAGGTGGAGGATCAAGGGGTGTAGGTGGCTCAAGTTCTGGTGGATCTAGTGGTTCTAGAGGAAGAGGCAACACATGAGGTTTTGGATCAGGTGGGAATGGTCTGCACCAACCCCATAATATTTACATGGAGATGTTTCTTCGTCTTCTAGAGTATAGGGGCATAGAAGATGTTGTTGAAAATGTGCACATGTGTGAGATAGTATGGTGCACAAAAGGAATCATGGCTTCTGAGTGCAAGGAAAGTTAATTTACAGCTACATTGTAGGGACACACACACAGTTGGTATAAGAATTTTGACCCTAATCAAACTTTCGTAGATTATGCAACATTCAAAGATGCATTCCTTAAAGAGTTCGATATCCCTTAATTTTAAAAGAAGAGTATAAGTGCACTCAAGGATATTAAACAAGGCACTACTGAGAGTGTTTAGGAGTATGATGCCCATTTCAAAACACTTTTATCTAATCTTTCTTATCATATTATGCAAGCCAACATGCACAATGGTTTTTTGGCACTCTGATCACACCTTTTAGAAGGGCAATATCACATAAGACATATATTGATCCGCACGAAGCACTTGAAGAAACTTTTTGTGTTGAGCCAGTCGGGAGTATAGATAATGGATTCATCCCATTCTTGGAAGCACAGATTGCAGCCATGACAAAGTAGTTGGAGAAATTATCAATGAATTTGGCATTTGATATGTGCATTGGGATTTGGTGTACAAAATGTGAAGTGGAGGGGCATACCAAAGATAGTTGTCCTCGCAGAAAAATACGTTCACTATTGTTAGACTGTGAGATATTTCACTTGAACCATGATGTTAGCCATTCCCAATTATTACAATGCATGATAAGGAATAATGTATCTAGCTATTGTAAGATTTTTCGGTCCATGAATAACAATAAAGACAACTGTAGGTTGATTGGTTAGATCCATTATATGCCATAGATATAGGTGTGCGACAGACGGGAGTATCACATAACCCTAAGCGTAAAGGTGAGCACCAAGATTGAAATCAAAATCAAGTGCATTATGATCAGAATGAGGGGTGCTATGAAGGAGGATGTGGCAGAGGTAGAGGATACCATGGTGGATTTAGAGGTCGAGGTCATGGTGGTGGATGAAGCGAATTACCTCACGGAACATGCTTTATATGCGGATCATCTAACCACTACAGGAAAGAATGTTCTCAGAATATTACATTTTCTTTCTGTGGGAAGAATCATAGCTACGAGGAATGCCCAGATTTATATGAGCATCTTAGCAAGCAACATAAATAGGATAACAAAGGCAAAAGGATGGTTAGGATACAACACATTGTGGAAAATCAGTGGATGCCAAAGTTGGAGTTAGAACCTGAGGTATTTCCTATGAATGTCACTACACACACTGAAGTTTTGTGCATTAGAGAGGTGTTACCAAAAAATCATACCATCACTAAGGATGATGTTTTACATGCAAGGTATCCAGATCTTGCGCACCAGAAGGAGGTTTATCAGGAGACCACGGAAGTACTCAGAGACCTTTAAGGGGAAATACAATGTTTAAAGGAGAAATCACGGAAGATGAAACAAAGGAAGGTAGCAGAGACGGTCCAATCAGATATTGATGACTTGAAGGAGGTATGCAGAATACTACACTAGGAGAATATTGTTCCATTACTAGGGAGTTGGCTAAAGGGAAACACTCCATGCAGAAATAATGAGATTGGGCGTCAGATCCTGTATGTAAATATTCCCCCCATAGCTTATATTATGAAAAGGAGAACACTATGAATGTTGTGGTTGATGGATAACTATTGAGTAATATATTGATTGATATAGGCATGTAGGTAAATGTGCTTACTTTAGATGCATGGATATAGATGGGGAGACCTTCATTGTAGCCATCTTCTAATGTACTGTTTATGGCTAATCGAACTAAGGCCACTCCTATCATAGTTTTAAAAGATGCATCCAATACTATATAAGGGGCCAAGTTCATTGGGAATTTTGAGTTCTTAGTGTTTTGAGAAGCAGACAGTTTCCCAGCTCTACTTGGGCACCCTTGGTGTTACACAAATAATGATTATCTTCGGTTGAACAAGGGATATATTAGTTTTGAGAACAAGGAGGAAAGAGTTATTATCCCTTTAACAGATGGAAAATCTGCACCCTATGTTGAGCCTTTGAGTGAGGAATATCTAAATAGGATTTATGTACGCACCATTTGGGACCCAGAAGTACTCGAGCTATCTAAGGAAGGAATCCTTTAGTGGGAAGATGCACAATCTATTAGTGATACTACAAGTATTGTTTTTGATGATTGGGCTCATGGTACTTATGAGATGGTTGGGTGTGAAGGAGCAAATTTGCACAAAAAATCAAACCTTGTTGCATCAAAAGGATAGGTAATAGCTCTATACCTCGGTACACTGGAGAAAGAGACCCTATAGTATTCCTGCGCACTATCGAGGAACAGTGGATAGACCAATTTAAAAGAAGAAATATGTTATCATATACCCTGTGTGGGATGGAAATGCGATGGTGGGTTGTTCACAGGGATAATCTTATAGAATGGAATGAATTCAGGATTGCTCTTCCAACTCAATTTTCCAAGAGTAATGCACCTACTCAAATTTGCACTTATCATGGTAATCAACCTGTTCAGCACCACGTTCAACAATGTGAGAGGTTCTAGACAAAGGGGAAGGAAGGTTTAGTACCTTCTCTATGGGTGCAAAAACTTTATTCCACTTTACAATGTTGCGCAGAGCTACATAGAGAAATTAGAAATTGGCAGGATTTGATTACAGGTATGGTCCAAACTTTTGACTACATCTCTACTAAACCTCAAGTAGAAGAGGCATTAAGGGTTATAAATCATTTAACTATGAGAGACAGTACAAAGGCAGAATAACTCATTCAAGATTTATTTGATGAGAACGAATCAAGAGTGTGCTTTGATGAAGAAGCAAATACAAATGCCACACTAATTAGGGATGCTTGCTTTGAGAAATAAAAAGGAAATACGGTCTACATAGTGGGTGATGAAGAAGTAGAAAATCTAGATATAAATCATTCAATAGGTACATGTGAGGTCTTGGATAGTGTGGATAACAACACACGTGCCTATCATGAACCTATGAGGACCAAAAAAGTGAATATTGGTACGGATGCTAAACCTAAAGAGGCAATAATTGGGGATTATTGGTGTGAATCTAAAGTTGCAAAGATAGTGGAGTTTCTCCATGATTTTCAAGAATTATTTCCTAGAGGCTACCATGAATTAAAAGGAGTGCATGAATCATTAGGAGAGATGAAGATAAATCTTAAGGAAGGTGCACGCCTGGTCAGGAAGAGACCCTACCGGATGAACCCTAACATGCGCGTAAAATTTAAAGAAGAAATTGACAAGATGTTGAAGTCTGGTATCATCAAGCCTGTAGAAGAATCAAAGTGGGTTAGCCCAATGGTTATCAGTATAAAAAATATGGTTGGATTAGGATTTGTGTGGATTATAAAGAACTAAATTATGTATGTGTGATTGATCCCTTTCCCACACCTTTCATAAAGGAGATATTAGAAGGCGTTGCAAGGCGCGAAATCTATTCTTTTACATATGGATTCTTTCGGTATCATCAGGTCTAGATTGCACAGGAGGACCAAGAAAAAACAACTTTCACCAATGAATGGGGAAGTGTTGCATATAATGTGATTCCCTCTGGTATGAAAAATGCCCCTGCTGTATTTTCGTGAATAGTTGTTCAAGCATTCTAGGATTTTATTCACATTTTCTTGAAAGTTTACTTCGATGATTGGACGATGTATGGACTGGTTAAGGATCGTTGTGACAATTTGCACTTAATGTTTGAAATATGTAGACAATTAATCATCTCTTTTAACATCAAGAAGTGTGTGTTTGCTACACATTTTTGCACTCTATTAGGGCACATCATCTATAAGGAATATTTGTTAGTAGATCCAACTAAGGTTCCAGTTATTGTAGTCCTCGAGGAGCCTACCAATTAGAGTGAGGTACATGGATTCTTAGGTCACACTGGTTATTATAGAAAATTTATCAAAGGACATGCTAAGGTTGTCACACCCTTGGAAGAGTTACTAAAAGGAAAAGGGACATTTTATTGGGGAGAACCGCAACAACGCGCATTCAAGAAATTAAAGGAGAGACATACTACAACACCTATTATGTGTTTTCCCTCATGGGACCAATTGTTTCATGTACATGTGGATGCCTTTGGCACAACCATTGGCGTGGTGTTAGCTTAGCCTAGAGAAGGTATTATAGATCATCCTATATGTTTTTCTAGTATAAATTTGACTCCTGCAGAGAATAATTATACAACTACTGAGCGCGAAGATTTGTCAATGAACTATGCACTACATAAATTCATACAATACCTTTTAGAAACACCATTCGTATTTTACACCGATAACATGGCATTGAAATACTCGGTAAACAAGCCCATTTTACAGGGGTGCATATGTTGATGGGTGCTCTTATTCTAAGAATTTTATTTCACAATTGTGGTAAAACTAGGTAAAAGTAATTCAGGCCCAAACCATTTATCAAGAATTCAGTCAGGGGAGGACACACATACAATTGAAGATACAATGTCAGATGCATAGTTATACAGGTTACAATGTGCACCTTTGGAATTGGAGGATATTTTTATCTATCGACGTACATGGATGGTGTGAGAAGGAATGAAATCCTTGGAAAAGAAACAACTTGTAATTCACACGACACATTTTATGTTGATTAGTGGTGACCTATACAAGTTAGGCTGAGATGAAGTATTGCACCAGTGTGTGCTAGAACATGAGTGCATGGACATCATGGAAGAGGCTCATGGTCGTATTGCAGGTGGGCACTATGCAAGTGACACCACTACGAGAAATATTATACTCACTGGATTATGGTGGGATACCTCTATAAGGATTGTAAAGTATATTGTAAGGCGTGTGATTACTGTCAATGCTTTGGTAAACCTAGGAAGAGAGATGAAATGCCTTTAAGACCTATTCCTAGTGTAGAGACATTTGAGAAATGGGCTATAGAGTTTGTGGGTCCTATTTCACCAGTTGCGCGTAGAACTGGATCGCGCCACATCATCACTTACATAGATTATCTTACAAGGTGGGAAGATGCAACACCTACCAAAGATTTTTATAGCTATTACAGAAGTCAAGTTCTTATGGGAAAATTTTCTTACAAGGTATGGATGCCTATTGATCTTGACAAGTGATAGGGTACACACCTTCTGAATGAGACAATCAAAATAATATTAGATGAATTTATGATTGTGCACCATAAGACCACACACTATCATCCTCAGGAAAATGGGACTATTGAGGCCTTCAACAAGATTTTAAGCCAGACATTGACAAAAATTTCTGACGTTGGAAGGAAAGATTGGGATGATAAATTTTCTTCCGTGATTTAGGTGTATAGAACAACATATAAGAGGTTGAATAAGGCCACACCCTTTTAGTTGGTGTTTGGAACAGAAGAAATTCCTCCTATGGAATTCATGTTACCTTCTTTGTGTATTTCACACACTGGAGGTCTAGATGATGAGAAAGCTTTGGAAGAAAGAATTGATAAATTGGTATAGTTGGATGAGAGGCATGCCATAGGACATTGGAGTCAGAAGTAGGAGAAGGCCAGAAAAATGCATGGCATGATAGGCACATCAAGGAATTTTTTTTTGAGATGGGACAAATGGTGCTTCTTTATGACTTTAAGTTTCTATGCCATCCAAGAAAACTTAAAGTGCATTGGTTGGGACTATATATTATCACTCATATACTTGAATCAGAAACTTGTCAGTTAGAGACACTTGATGGAATATGATTACCCGGTTACTTTAATGGGAGTAGGATGAAGCCCTACTATAAATAAGACTTCTTGGTGTTTGTAATAAATTCGTATTGTCATTTAGAATAGGTTTTCATTTATGTATTTCCTTAATGTATTTCCTTTCTCATTGTTATGATTTATCAATTTAGTTGGTGTTTTGTGTAATAAGTGGATTTGCGTGATGGAATATAATTACCATTTGAAGAATATTTATGTGCAGAGGACTTCACATACCATTGGTGTGGGGTGGCTATTTACAACTGGGTACACATAAAGGAACAAACTGCTAGAGGTGCTATTTAGATTTGGAGAGGAGTTATTAGAAAGGATATTTCTTTAAAAATATGACCGTAGATGGATATAAATGAGCGAATAATATAACACAAGGTAAGCAGTGGTCATGGAGACTACTAGGAGAAGGCGCAGTAGCGAGGTACTCATGCACATAGAAGCACACTGAAGAGAAGTCTGTAATCAGAAGATAGGAAGGTGCATTAGAAGGTTATAACTTGGGCATGAAGATGTATCATGTAAATATTGTGAGAATGGTCAATTAATGATAGGATTGTTGGCTGGTGAAGGAGTAATAAATGCACTAATGTTTTGAAAATCTATATAAGGACGTCATGCGGGTTAATTTTTACCTGTGTGATCACAAGTATTTAAGTAAGCTAAGTGAGATTGAGCCGAGAAATTCATATTAAGGTGTAGAGAGTGTGAAACCAGAGGTGGAGATTGGATTATTGCATAGAAGAGGCTTGTGTCCCCATTGTTGAAGGGTTTAAGTGAAGAAGAGGCATTGATAGGAAGCTAGGGCACTCAGATTCAAGCTAGGGTTTGTGTTTTCTTGTTATACATAGTGAAAAGGTGGATTTTTACGATGGAACTAAAGAAAGCACCCGCCACAGGAAAAAAAGGAAAGAAGAAGGTAGAAGATGAAGTTTAAATGGCTCCCGAGAGCAATTTTTTAGAGATGCAGGACCGAGAAGGTGTGATAGACTGGAAAGAGTGGGATTCCCACATCCACAGGTGTAAAATAAGTGATTACAACCATCCTACATATGACAACAAGAAAGAGTTGGACACGTTGTTGAGTACAAAGATCAACAAGCGTATTGTGGAGGATATGCCAGTATATGATGATGTTGGTGAGAAATTGTTGAAGTAGGTAGGATTCTATTAGTTATATGAGCTCCCGTATTTTGGCAAGTATGAACCATTATACCAATGGAAGATGAGTAGCTTCCATGTAGACTTCTTCTATTTCTCCAGACAAAGGATTAGAATCACCGCAACCCTTATTTCGACACTGACAAGATTGAAGGGCGCAGGGGTAGACCTTGCTACTGATCTGACTAATAAAGAAACAATCATGGAAACAAGAAAGGATTTGGGGTATACTAAGGGTCCATGCAGAATGGACATTGATAAATTGAAGAAGTATCCAATGGTGCATGAAGTAGCACATTTTGTAACCAAGTTGAATGATCAAGAGAGATGGTCGCAGGTGAATACCATGTGGCTACATGTTGCAAAGAAAATGTCTCATGAATTAGTCTATAACCTAGCAGGATACATTGTAGACACCATTGTTGAGGAAGCATGCATAGGAGAGAAGATAATTTTGGGCTATGCTCTTTTCCCTTGTGTTTGTAGAAATTGGAGTGCCCAATGGGCCAAAGAACAAGATCTAGGAGTATCCCATGGAAAAGAAGTCCCTCATGGAGAGTTTTGACAAATATTTATGTGAAGGATCAATGAGTGGGCCATTTAAGTAGAGGGTGAAGAGGTGGTATGACCGAATTTGAATGGTATTTATAGAGGAGTGGCACATTCCCAAGGAGCTACCTTTGGTGGTGGGAAAGGTGGTATAATTTTTGGTGTACCAGTACTTCTGCATCACATGATTTGTTATGAGAGATGGGGCATGAAGCCCATGGTGCAAATTGTCATATACCTTCATAGCGCGCTACTTCCAGGTATCACTCCACCGATTTACTGATTCGCGCCGCATGAAATTTAATGCAAAATAGGTAGACTATGCCTACCACAATCTGAGGAAGGCATATGTGTATCCAGGCCAGGTTGCCTATCTTAAAAGGGTCAAATTAGATGTCATAAGTATGAAGCCAATAAGCTTGGATATTGGGGACAATAGATCTGTGCTTATACACCTTCAACTTAAGCCTAAGCTGGAGAATAACAACTATATAGAAAATGAGTTCACGCTCCCAGGGCTACCTAAAGGCAAACATACAGTGGAGAATGTGCCAACCCCATAGCCTGCAGAAACTATAGCGGTGAATGAGGAGGATGAAGAACATGAAGATAGTGGTGGTTTAGATCGTAGAGGCTGAAGGTAGCCCATAGAAATACTACAGACTAGAGCAAGCGGATACTCCACCTCGAGTACAAGAAGAAGACAAATAATTAGACGTAGAATCAGTCCATAAAGAGCACCTCTTTAAAAGGGTATTCAGAACAACAAGGACTTAAGGCGTGATAACCCCATATCCTATGAGGAGATCACCACGACTCTCTCCTCAGAAAGATACAACTGAGAGGAAGAAGAGAAAATTAAATTTGAATCAGAGGTGGAGGAGTCTACAAAGAGAGTGCCCAGAACCCATGTACAACCAGAAAATGTGGAAGAACCCAGGGATGAGGATATGAAGGATGAAGAGGAAGGTGCGAAGGAGGCAGAAGAAACAAAGCATGATATTTCTCAAAACATCAAAGTTCCAACTCCAAACCTTGGCATTCAAGTTCCTAATCGGCTGAAAATGAGGAGAACCAATGGGGAGTATGTTGTGCCAAGTATGGGCTATGCTGAGGACACCAATAAAAATTTTCGTGCCTTTTTCTAGAGTGCAATGGGCCTTAAGGGGTTGTATGGATGGTATTTGATGGACTCACACATGGCCACTACGCACGCGAGGAAATATATGTCTTGGTCCATGCAAACTCACATGGACAAGACCAATTTTGATGTATGTGAGAAGTCTGTGTCCCGAAGGATGAAGAAGACACCACAGAGTAGGCATATGAATATAAATCCCACTCTCATTTCTGATGAGAAGGTGATTAATTCCTTGGTTAAGTTATCTATAGAAGTGGCGCGGAGGAACATGGATAAAGTTGCCACTATTAGAGCGCTATGAGAAGATAACAATGAAAAAGCTGCTGAAATAACACATCTAAAAGGGGAGAATTACTTAGAACAAAAGAAGAATGAAGCCTTCATCAGCATGGCAGAAGAAATTGGTGATTATGTCCTGAAAGAAAAACCAAAATTAGAGTCTAAGGTGCCTAAAAATTTTCCTTCAGCTATGCATTATGTGCGTACATTAGCTGATTTGGTGCTTGAGGATGGACCAATTCACATGTCATCATCAAAGGACCATGAACAAGAAACAGAGAGAGAAAAGGCCTCCATGGTTAGAAATATTTCATTATACAAGGAATTTCTCCAAGATTTACAAGATGAGATGAAGAAAGAAGACCAAGTTTTGAACATATGCGCAGCTCCATATGCAGTGATCAGGATTAGAACTATATCAGAAGATAATGAAGGATGAGAATTTAGGGCGCGTAGAGAGATTGGTGTTTAAAACAAAATTCTAAAGCCCTTGCAGTAGCACAACATCCACATAAAAAAGGTTGGATGAGCTTGGATAGATCATAGCACAAAAGATGGATCTTCTGGAGGGATGAATGTCTGCTATGGATAATTTTTTCATAGTATTGTAGAATGAAAAAGGAGAGATGACCCAGGATGAGTTGGAGTCCATCAATTTAGACATTCCAGAGAAGACCAAAAATGCACTGGATGATTAGAAATCCTTGGAGGCTGAGATTAAGGAAGAATATCCAGAGTTGATTCTATCGGTTGAAGCAGAGGGTGTTACAGAATAAAAGTCCATTCTTTGTAAATTAATTCTTTACATTCTTTCATTCTTATTATTTATTCTTTAAAAACATCAAGGTGAACCCCATTACTAGGATGATAACGTAGTTTAGTGTGGGGTAATGTTGAGCATAAAAAATATGACACTAAGGAGAGGGTACACAAAATATTCGATCACGGTAGAATAACACATTTGAAGGCGTGAAAGGATAGGGAAGGAAACATGCATGAAAGACAAATTGATTCAGGACATCCATTTTCATGGTTATGGGATATTTTTTGAGATAGCGTATGGAACACACAATGAGATGGAGACTTGCACGACACGCAAATGCTATTTTGGGAAGAGCGTATACTAAGCGCCATGCATGAGTTCAAGTTAATAATAGGATTACTACTACCAGTTAACTATAAGAGATCTCTTATTAGTATACTTACATGTGTGCATGTTATTCTAAAGGCACATGACTATTTTCAGCATGTGACCTATTTTGGGAAGTGCGTTAGTGGTGAAGGGAAACTCCCCACCCTTATAAACATGTATTAATCTATGTAGTTAAAGAGACACTATGTATGATCTATTATGGAGTTATGTTGTCTGATTTGATGTGTGCATAAACTTATGATAATACTTATTGTAAGAAGCTTATGTATTTACTATGATTTAATATACTGAAGTTTATTGGGAAAATAATGGTGTTAAACATGACTGTAATTGACTCTTGCATGGTTGACTTCACTATGTTTATCACTTAATTCATGATTCTTTTATATATAGATCTGGAATATGCTATGTGGAATATTTATGCTATTTATGGATCTGAATACATTATATCTTCATCATGTTCACATCATGTACAAACTACTCTAAGGAGGGGCCTCATACCTTTGCGTGCTTCGAGTGAGTGCTATTCTCAAGCTGAGTGATGTGCCAGCACACCAGGGTTATTTGCGGTAAATTATAGGTTGCATCAAATACGTGTGGCAATATAACTTCTTCTTCAAGGATGCAATATGCCCAAGACTAGTTTCAAAAGCTTTAAGCTCTTCATCATATGGATCAAATTTGTGGTGTCTCTCTGCCAAATCATCTAGCACTAGATTAGGTATAAGAGGTGGAACATGCTACTCTTTAGAAACTAAAAATTTCTCCTCTTGGATTAGGAAACTGGCTTGAATAGGAGATAGGTTATACGAATCTATATGATAGGAGAATATTGGCTTAGATTTTATGGTAAACCGGAGTACCATACTTTTGTCTTGAGGAACATATGAGACAAATCAGAAGATAAGTAACCACCCACTTTTGTAGTAAAATCTCTTGACAGACAAAGGGAAAACAAAGTAGGCCGGTCAATGATTAACACATCTTGAGTTATTGTGAGACTTGGACAAGTATGGAGGGTCAACTAAAGATCCTTAATGGCTCCTACAGTGGTAATAGTTGAGCCATCAAGTTGTAGGAATCCTTTTGTCAAGGGGATGTACTTAAGACTTAGGACATCAACAATTTTCTTAGGCATGACAGAAGTACTAGCACATGAGCCAATCATATAATTATGGATGAGATGCTTGCCTATGATCAAGGAAATATAGAAGGGTGGGGTTTTAATGACCTTATTTACTTGCTTATCCTCTCCATCTTGGTAGATGTTGACAACAACGTGTGGTTTATGAACATTTGGATCAATCTATGATAGTTGGGCCAGATCTTCATGCAACAAGTCACGCTGAGATGGAATGGTCAGGGGCATCCCAAATTGTGACAGTCATATTTTTCTTATTCATCTAATTTACAATATTGAATGGAAGAACCACTGAATTATGTATTTAGGGCACAACAACATCTTTCTTTGATTGTTTAGGCATAAAGGTAAGGGTCTTTGTTGGAGTAGAGGATTGACCTACCAAAGGAAGGGTGCACACTATTTCAGAAGGATAAATGCATGGAGCCTCACATGTACGAGTTTGTGTGCCTTTACTGCTAGATTCCTTGACTCCATCTCTTTGATTTTGAGGATCATACTTTGTTGTAGGAGTTGAGACTTGTATGCTAGAATTGAACATTCTCTTATTATACCCTGTGTTGTCAACAACCTAGGAACGCGATCTATTCGTATCATCTGAAGGTTGGTTGATTGCAAAAAGTCTATTGTGCCAAATAATATCAAATTTTCTTAAGATGGGGCTTCTAGATTCTCTTGATTTTCAGGATCTCTTGATCTTATGGAAGGTTCATAGTTAGAAGCATTCTAGATTATGTAGGCTTGTGTGCATGCCGAATTAGCAAAATGATACTAACTATGAGGCATGTTGCAAGAAAAGAACCATTCCTACTCTAGGGGACATGTTATCATGAATTGGAAAAAGTGTTTGGATTGTGTTAGGAGTTGGGAAGAGGTTACACAGGAGTGATTACTTACAAGGGAAGATGCGCGGTTAACATGCCATCTTTCATTTTGGTTATTCTACCCATATCTTTGGTTTCCATACTGATTCCTCCATGGTTGATTGTTTTGGTTATGCACCTGATTGGAACTATTTCTGAAGGCTTACGCTTACTTCTTGTCTAGAGATATGAATTTGATGGACAAGTTCCTAATCAAGGCCTTCACTTCATCATATTATTTTTTCTACATAGGAGAGTATGATGTGGATGCGACAGGTTGCACGCTTTGTGTGGGAACATGAGAAATAGAAGGCTGGGGCACTATAGAAATCTCTGCGAATAAAGGCGTGGGAGGTCTAGGAGATAACTTGCCTTCCTAGATGAGAATGTTCTTTTCCATTATGACAATTTTGTATGCAGAAGGTAAAATTTCTTCCTCCCATGGATTGAATCATGATTGAAATGTCACCATTAAAATCCCTCAGATAATATAGGAAATAATGTTTACCCCTTACCATTTGAGGAATTTTTCCTGAAGTCATATGGAATATGATGTTGAAATCAATCATCTACTCATTGGGTGCCCTCTTTTTTGTAGTTAGTTGATCCACCAAGGACAGGTGATCTGACTTGTCTTCAAAGTAATTGCACAAAGTTGTACCTAACTTATCCCAAGTAGCAATAGAAGTAGGTATCAAACCTTTGTACCACTGAAGTGTTTTTCCTTTGAATGAGGCTGCAAGCATCCTAACAACTACATCATCATGCATAATCATATAGATAGAGCATACATTTTCTACATCCTGGATATGATCAACAGGGGTGAATTGATTTTATCTCATGAAGTATGGAATGCATTTGAGTGTGGTTACTGGCATATCATGTTGTGCATTAAGATTCAACAGGATTCCACCAATGAAGCCAGTAAAGTTCCTCAGAGGAGGAGGTGGTTGCAATGCCATGCAAGGGCATGTAGGTCTGTACTAAGGAGGAGTTGAATTTGTGCGACGTATTGGAGATGGGGGATACACACATGGGATATTTTTTGTGTGTGCTTCTTGGCGAAATCTAGAGATATTGAAAGGATCTTTCAGTTGCAGTACTCTGTCTGGTATGCACTCTTCTCATAAAATGTGTTATAGCTACTAAAATAGTAGATTTGAGTGTTAGGATTCGTCAAATGTTTTGAAATGAGCCTCTAAAGGCTAGAAATTGCTAAGTCGCATATCAAACTTAGAAATGCTAAAATATAAGATTTCAATGTTGGTCCCACTGGGCGTGGCTAGAAACTGTTGGTTGTCAAACTTACACCCGTGTCTCGTATCTAGATGAATCAAGTTGTTTGAGTCAACAATGGGACTTTCTCCAAGTGTGGGACCTTGTGCGCTTAAGACAGACCTCCAGAAATATTGGTTTGTCTACCTATTTCTACTTCTACTCCTAATGCTAAAATGGAAATCTAAGCTAAACAAGCCGAGGGACCAGGGATAGAAGGATAAAAAAATAATAAAAAAAACTAAGGAAGGTTATAAAACCAAAAAAAGTGGGATGAAGACTATCTATTTTGAGTGAAAATGAAGGAGAAATCAGGAAGGGAGGCTAGGCACGTGTAGCACAAAGCAGGACGCATTCACACGATCAATTTCATGAAACACAACAAGAAAATGGAGCTGCAAGAGATTTAAAATGACACATCAAGCACACAATGTAAGAGGAAGGCCAGAAAGAAGAATATAGACACAACAGGGTAGAGAATAGCCAAAAAATGATGCTTTTATTACTTCCGAGGATGCATAGTCCGTTATAATGGCATCTGAAGGCTGATATATGCATGCAAAAACTAGATCTAGAGGTCTGTGACTCAAAATGCAAAGATATTGATTCCTTAGCAAATGCTAGAAGATCCAAAATGTCTAACCCTTTATAATGAGCAAAGATCTTACATTTATAGATGAATTGATGAGAGAAAAGAGGAGGAGGGAAAATATGATTTGAAAACTCAACCACCAGTAATGAATGCCTACAAATCTACTGCCATGTGTGAAGCAATAATTTGTCTTCAGGATTTGGTGCCTAGCTGACTCACTTTGATTGGTTGTGTAAAGCACACTCAATGTTTGAAAAATGCCACGTGGCTCAAAAGGGTGTAAAAGAAGGTGTAAAGGCATGCGGTGTTAGAGTAGGTATTTACCTTAGCTCATGTTCACCTAGGTACTTTATTTACCTTTATTGTATTTATCCTCACCCACTTATGTGTGTGGATATTTATTTTATCTTATTTAGATATTATCCTCACCCATTAAAATCCTTAGCCCTTGGTCATATGGTATGGTCATATGAGGGCTTAAAGCTTGTGATTCCTACTAGTAGGTGCTTAACTTCAGCCCCCCTTAATTTTGTTTGTGTGGTGAAGGCAACAACAATTTATTTTGTTTCAGTGGCAACTAAAATAAATAAAAGAGCAAAATATTAAAATGCCAAATATGGAGGAGTGTTGTAATCAATTGTGGATGCAATTTCGGCTGAGCCCAATGTCCTAAATTTTTGGGAGTTGCAGTTTGTACCTATCATGGATTATGAGAATGATATGAATTTCTCTGAAGTATGTGGACTTCAAGAGGATATTGTAAAATTTTTGGAAGAAAATAGATCGCTCAAGAAGTGAAATTCTCTTCTACAATCACTCATCATTCACGATAAGGATACAATAATACTATTCAATAAGCCATAGATACTATTCATGCCTCAAGGAAAGGGCTCACTCTAGTGTCTACACTCTTAACTACTTTAGCATGCAGAGCTGCTTCTAAATCCTTGCACAGATCTGAGTACATCTTGTGTGATAAGGACCTTTGAAATGGAGTCAATAAGCCTCAAAAAAACCAAGATGTATGCTGGATCTAATGAATATCATACAATAACTTGGATAATATATTTTAAAACTATGCATCATAATCCCTTACAATTTTAGATAATCCATACTTGATATCCTTGAGCACACTAATACTCTGTTGTTCAAACTCTGGAATGTGGAAATCAGTCAAAAACGCACCACGCAAGGGATCATAGTCCACTGCAATCTGGTGTGGATCATAATTTCTATACCAACTATATCGTGGTGGAAAACTAGATTTCCTTTGTATAAGGGGTGATAACCCCCTTTTCTCTACATATCAATTCACACTTGTGTACATGCTTAGTTGTATCCTCTACACCTCTATACTATGACAAGTGAAGATACATCTCAACGTAAACTTGAGGTGTATGCTATTGTAGTTGTTGAAGTGGTGTTCACTGAGGCTGATTTGGTGGTGGGTTTTGATGGGATGTTTTATGGTGGTGGACCCTTCCCTGGGTTAGGACCAAACCTAGATCCTAAGCCTCCACCATTATTTCCTTTGCATGGTGGCTGAATTGAACCTTCTAAGCCTTTCACTACAACTTGTGGTCTAGTAGATGAACTCCCTTATGTCCCAGTTATTGTGTTGAATTGGGCACCAATGGTATGTGCACTAGTATTACCTATAGGATTGCTTCCAACAGTCTACGCGTAAAAAACTTTTTCTAGATGACACGCTTGTAAAAAACCTCTAAAAGTACTATTAAACATTAGCACCTACTGAACGGCCATGTGCGCGTCTCTAATATGTGGTGCTTTTTGAACTAAAACTAAAATATGCCTACCAATATCACCTTCCCAACGGTGGAGATGTTGTTTTCTTGTATTCACTACGATTCTCTTCAACAACTAATTCTAGATCTATAACTCCTTGTGTAAGGGCTAGGTAGCCAAGATGGATCAGATGTACACCCATGGTCCTCATTTTTTTCCTATGATGCACTCTCATTAGATGCTGATGAAGTCTCTCTACTACACTTTACCAATGTCAGGAGGACATGATACTGCAGCTCCTCATCACTTTTTCCAGTCATCATTCTTCTCGATAGTAAGACTACATCAAATTCCCTATGTCATACTTCATTATGCTTGATTCGTCTTTCATTTATACCTTTCTTCTGCAAGGACCACTTCCATCCTCTTTGAACCTGCTCTTTCCCATGCGTGCGGTGGGGATTTAGATAGCCATAGGTAATTTTTACCATCAAGATATTGATAACTAAGGGTACCGCACACAAATAACATCCTCTTAGATCACATAAAAACTAGAACTCTGCTTCCTCGGGGAATGAATACGTTTAAATTGTGTACTCCAAACTATAGTTGTATAATACACCTTCCTAGAAATGATCTATAGGTCTAGTCCACATCTTCCCGAATCCAAACCCTCTTTCCTGGGTGGAGACCTCCATTTTCTACATAGGCTACTAACCCCTTAAAAATTATACTTGGAATAAATTGAAGAACATCTCATATAAGCAGTCATACGGATTATCTTCCACCCACTTTCACAAATTAAAATTAGTTCTAGTTATCTCTTTGCAAAAGTGTCTTGGCTGTCTTCTATCCAGCTATCAATACTCTCCAAAGACAATTGATACACCATTTACATGCAACATCCTGGTAGATAAATTTAAAAGAGGTCCTTGTTAGGGTAAACATATAAATCATGCATTGTAATTAGGTAGTTTATTATAATTTTTGTATGGTTATGATTATATAATTGTTATATTGTTTTATTGCATACGTGAAGGTTTATTGTTGCATTGTTGCAACAACATGTGTGTTTGTACCTGATTCCTAGATCTATTTTGGAAGCTTATGTAATTATGTTACACATGTGCAACATATTTTATGTCTTTACATTGGGATGTCCAATATCTATAAGTATTGCATCTTGCACCATTGTATTTTATATCCTATTTATTAATAAAATAATGAGGCTTTTGTCCCTCTTATGCAGTTACATTTGGTACTAGAGTAGATTAATCTAGACCTGTGAGTAGAGAAGGTGTGTAAAGTGAGAGAAGAAGAGATAGAGGATCTTGGAGAATAATTTTCCACATTTCGAGAGCCTGTGCATCCTCTTGAAACTTCTCAGCCCCATCCCTGCCTCCCCACAACCTCTTGTTCATTTTTGGTGTTTGGAACGCAATTTGTTTTTTTACACTGGTACCCCCCTACACTTAGAAAAATTTGCTGCAAGAAAATAAATAATAAAAAAATTCCCCATTAGGGGTTTTACCTCTAAATCTAGAGGTTCAATTTAATCCCTTCTACATTTAACAACCCTGCCGTATTTGGAGGTCTATGTCTCCAAGGACTCCACTGATTCAGCTATTCAGATTTAGATCATGCAGGAAATATTGATGACAGAAAATCCACTTCAGGATTTGTATTCTTTTTGGGATCTAGACCAATATCATGGGGAAGTAAGAAACAACACTTTGTTTCTTTCTCTTCTATGGAAGCTGAGTATCATTCTGCAGGTGAAATCATTTATGACAAGAGGAAGTAATGTATAATAAATATGATGAAGAGGAGTAGGCACTATCTTCTCATCATAAATGGAAAGGAAAAGGAAAAGGCAAACCTAATTCCTCTCAAAATTCCCAAACACACCATCAGTAAGGGGACAAAGAACAAAAGAAGAAATGTCCTATCTACAAAAGAGGACATGAGTTAAATGATTGTTGGTTCAATACCTATAAGAAAGGTTCATCAAGCAACTCTGGACCTCAAAATCAAAAATCTTACAATGGACATTCTAACTGCAATTAAGGGAAGAAAAAGGGGAACTGGAAAAGAAAAACCCATCAACAAGGAAATATATCTGAGCAAGAAGAACATTCAGATATTGAAGACTTCTTATACACTGTTCGATCAAGTGAACCTTCCAACATCATCTAGTGATGTCTGGAATGTGAGTTCAGGAGCCACTCGAGAAATCACTAGCCATAGAGATTTGTTTACCACAATGAGGGACACACCTTCAAAAAATCATGTTTCGTTGGGTGATGATTCTTTGTACACAATACAGGGGATTGGGAACATTTGTCTACCCCTTGGTTCATGTAATTGTAGATTATCATATTTATTATATGTCCCTGGGTTGAAAAAAATCTTCTATCAGTTATTCAACTCCTAGATCACAATTTGAAAATTGATTTTGATAATCATTCTGAAAAGAAAATGTGTTTAATTCAAGAAAAATCATGAGGATCAAAAATATTTGCAAAAGACTCCAATGTGAGACATATGTTCCAGCTTGATTTTGTCCACAAATATTATCAGGCAAGAATTCTACCTCTGCATAGTTGTGGCATTAGAGACTTGATCAAATTAGTTTTAAGTATCTCAAAACACTTTTCCGGTACAATATGGTAAAAGGATTGCCATCTCTACAGAAGGATACAGATAAGTGTCCTCACTGCCTAGCAAGAAAAAAAAACTAAGCTTCATTCTAGAAGAGCATTTATCGAGATCATGGTAAGCTTGATCTGGTTCATACCAATCTTTATGGTCTGATGCAGCTGAATCATTCTAGATTTCATTACTTCATGCTTTATGTTGATGACTACTCGAGAAAAATGTGGATATATTGTCTTCATAAGAAAAGTGAAGCTTTTGAAACCTTCAAATAGTTCAAAGTGGCTGTAGAGAATGAGACTGGTCATCACATCAGATCTCTCTGCTCAGATCAAGGGGGGCATTCACTAGTAATGAGTTTAAAGTCTGCCTAAAAGCTCAAGAGATTATTTGAAAAATACCTCCTCCACATACAATGCAACAAAATGGCGTCGTTGAGAGAAGAAATCGTACCATCATAGAAATGGTGTGTTGTATGATCGATGATTCTAGATTAATGAGGACATTTTGGGCAGAAGCAATAAAGACAACTATTTATTTGTCGAACATGGTGCCCACCATTGCTCTTGATGGAGTAACACCATACGAATCATGGTTGAAGTGGAAACCATCTGTTACACACCTTAGAGTATTCAGGTTCAAAGTAAGCATTGCATATACCCAAGAAAAACAAAAAATAGTTGTATAGGAAGTCACAAAAAATCATCTTCATTGCTTACAATGAAGAGACTCTTGGGTAAAAATTAATGGATCTAAAGACCAGAAAAGTCTACACCAGTAGAGATGTTGAGTTTTTTGAGAAAGAAGCAAATACTCCTACTCCAGACTCACCTGATGTATATTTTTCACCTGTTGTAAAAAAAAAAAGTTGAGGTTCACGTAGATGATGACAGTGATGATGGTGATGATTATATAGAACCACGACCCACGGGAGCAGTTCAGTGTATGCCCAAGTGGTATACAAACATGTTACAAGATGAAAAATTGGATGGTCCTCCGGATACATCCACCACTGGACCAAGGACTCATAGTAAAACTTGAAAAGAAGTAAACTTTAATTTGATGACTAGAGTTATAGAATTTGATGAGCCCACTATAGTACATGAAGCCCTACAGTCAAAAGCTTGCAAAGATTCCATGGATGCTGAGTATCAATCAGTAATGAAAAGAAACACTTGGAAACATGTCGATCTTCCACTAGGGAAGAAACCCATTTATTGTAGATGGGACCATAGAAAAGTACAAAGCGAGACTAGTAGTAAAGGGGTATATCAATTTATTAGTTAGCTATGCAAAGGGAATTGAAACTAACACCTTAATAGTTTAAAAACATGAACTAACTACACAAAGATCATCATGTTAAGAGCTAAACAAGACTAAATACCAACATTATGCATTAAAACATGAAATAGAAATCAAACTAATATGCTAAGCATTTGAATCTCTACTCTTTAGATCACCAAAAACACTAAATGAACCTAGATAGATCCATGACAATCAAATTTGATTGTTTGATCTTCAAGGGTTTGGGAATGAAATCTCATTAAAGTATGGCTACAAGACCATTTTGATTCTCTCCATATGACCCAAAAGCTTGGATGAATGAAATGCAAGAATGAGGCTATTAGCTCAAATGAAATATGATCTAAGAAAAAATGCCTATAGACTGGCTATAAGCATGCAAGGTGTGTAAAGGTGTAAGCAGAAAGGTAGGAGGAGGGATCCTTATATAGCCCAATGGATAAAATAATCTCTACATCCCTTTACATGTGGGATAATAGAGAGGTTGAGTTAATTGTGGATAAGGATCGTTGAAAGGGGGTTGAGTCAACCTTATGAGAGTTTATTTTTTCATTTAGTGACTCATGGGGTTTGAGGGGATTCATTAATTAACCCAAGTGATTAATTAATAGGTGTGCAAGCTTATAGAAGCTTTTTAGAGGAATAATTAGCATGATTTAGACTATGGGAGGAATTTAATCTAATAAATGATGATTTATTCATTTAATGGAAGAGGGGGCTAATTAATTAATTAGTCTAGATAGAAATGGGGATTAATTAATTATAAATAAATAATTAATCTATATAGAAAGGGGAGCTTAATTAATTAGAAATAATTAATTTAATCTAGATAGAAAGGGGAGTTGATTAATGGAAGGTCGTTAATTGGTATCATTGTTGGATAGAATATTTAATTAACTAACGTAATGTAATTAATTAACAACGATAGTAGAGAAAATGTGCGATATTGACGATATGTCGTCAATTTGCAGGAAAGGGTATAATTAGCGCAATTTAAGTATTTAAATTACTCGGGTTAAATTATAGGTGTCTACATTTTCCCCTCTTTGGGGTGGTGTAATTGATGCCACTTCAAAGATAGTAGAAAAATAAATTTTGAAGGCGTAGAAGAAAAATGAGTAGAAGTGGGATATGCCCCCTCGAGTGTTGATGGGGTGATGAAAGAAGGTGATCGACGATCGAGGTGAGAGAAATAGATAGAAGAATGGGTATGGTAAGGGTGTGCCAGGTGAATCAAAGGAATAATGTGGATAGGAGAGTGATGTAGAAGAGGAAGGAAAATGGAGAGAGAAAAGAACAATCTTTGATCATGTGTATCTAAACAACATTAGTGTCATCATATTACCAAAGATCTATGTCATCGGTCCTTATTAAAAGTATAAGCATACAAAAAAAAATAGGATGACATGAAAATCCATACTACGAACAATTGTCCATTGCTGAAAACACCCACTCAATGCAACATACAAAAAGCAATGCAATATGAGAAGGAAACAAGCTCATTTAACAGGGAAAACAAGTACAAGCACACATATTCTAACCAACAATAGTCAAGATGGTTGTACAAAAGTTTTTTTATCAAGTTGAAGATCCCAAAATTTTCTTGATTGATGACAAGGGTTAAAAATGATGCCTCAAGCAAGGATACATGCAAGGGATGATGATAAAGGACACTGGGTCCAATGAGAAAGTGTAGTGTGCCACGAAACAGTACCAGGCAACTAAATGTGCCCCAGAGTACTGACGAAGCAAGTAAGCTAGCTTTGTAAATAGTTACAAATATGATGATCCGCGAGTCATTTAATCTATGAAGATGTGAAATTTCTATCAAGATATGGAAATAGTACCATGCGCAAGACACAAGTTTCAGTCGCTATGAGCTGATTTACCTAGTTTTGTAAGTTTTACAATTTTAGGAGAATTTTTGAAATTTGCTGGATTTTGGATGGGTATATATATTTTTTATTTTTTGATTTTTGACGATGTGGATAGAGAAGAAGCTGGAAGAATTATTAAGAATCTCCTCGGAGAAAAAGAAATGCCCCAAGGAGAAGAAAGAAGCAGCAAGCGACAGATAATGCCCCAGCACAACGGAAAAATTATTTAATAATATATAATTATTCATCAGAACATGTAGAAGAAGGGATATCGCCTAGGAGAAACAAATTTGTCTTAGTGTGAAGAAATGAGTACCAAATGGAAAAGAATGCCCCAACATGACGAAAAATGAAAGAAAATTAATTATTTAAATAAAATGATTATTCATGGTGAGTAGAAGAAGAGTTAGAGCAAAAACGACGGTCAAAACAGTCTTCTAGGAATCACTACCGGTGAGAATGGTTTAATATACCCCACCTAGGGGGTAAATCATCACGAGCAATTCAATTGTTACTGACCGCTGACTAATTTTACCATGAGACCTCTGATAGCAATGACGACGATGGTGAGAGGACTAGTGCACAGGAGATGCACAGAATGAGTTCGGGAGTATGCTTAGCACGTAGACGATGGCTCCTTCATGAGTAACTTGACCTATATTGTTAATTACGCATTTAATGTTGTAATTAATGCATTAATTATTAGTTTGACATAGGGTATAGCGCATGCGCGCATGCACGGGGGTGTAATCACCCTACATGTGGCGCAAGCACCCCTAAAGCATATGCATGCATGCACAGGTACATAAAAAATGTGTACCTGCATGTGCATACACCACAAAAGTGTATGCACATCTACGCACATGTAGATAACATATGTGTGTACACGCAAGTGTCAAAACCCTAGCACACACACAACACACACCTGCGCGCACGCGTAAGTAACACAAACACGACGCAAGTGCCTTGAGGTGGATGCATGCACACGTGCATGCCAAAAAGGGGTGCATATGTCAAAAGGTGCACACATGCCCAATAAGAGGGGAAAAATGCCAAAAAAATGACAGTTAGAAGAAAAACAATAGAAGAACTTACAAGAATTGTTAGTGTCTAATACATGCAGTGTTTTACAGAGACAGTTGCCAGCACTGCAGATGCGAGAGCAACATAGTCGCATAGCCAACATGGAGTCAAGCATGTGTCGATGAGACTATCATGATATAAAGGCACTACTAGAGGTGGTCGTTTTAGGCCATGTAGCGCGGATGCCATTGATCACTCTAGATCATGGCCTACTGACCGCTTTAATTGAGTTGTGGCATAGTGAGAGCCAATGCTTTAGGTTCCCTATAGGAGAGATGATCGTCACACTAGAGGACGTGTGGAAAATTGTGTGCAACGCCATTGTTGGCTCAGAGATTGAGTACATGAGTGATTTCGGTCAGATCACTGTGATGATTCGTGACATATTTGGCCGTGATGAGACAACCCATGAGGGTATGACACTATCGTTACATCAGTGTATATCTGATTCAACCATTCACTGCGAATTGCTCTACTTGATGACTTTTATCAGTGGGTTCTTACTCCCTGATAAGACAGGGACATGGTTTCCACTAGGATTGATCACATTAGTTCCTAGATTTCTCAGTGGTGAGAGATATTGCTAGGGCCAGTTCATACTGGCACATTTATACTGGGATCTACATTTGATTACTTACCACCATCAAAAGATGGTGGGGCTAGCGTCATTGTTACAGATTTTTTCATGGGACCATATAGAGATTGGGTGCCCCATAGGTGCATTGCATGCCCAAGTTCCTGAGGAACTGACATATATGTCATGGGTCTTTGTGGGAGATGATGTACGAGGTAACCTAGGCAACATCTATTATTATCGATGAGATTTCGACGAGCTACTGGAGAGAGATATCATCTAGAGGACCTATAGTCACATACAGTGGCCCAAGTATGGAGCAGAGCTTGGTGTCTGTGTGGTAGAGCACTTCCTTCTTGGCAGCCGTAGCTACATTACAGAGATATACAGGGTAGAGCTTTGTTAGCAATAATTAGGCATGATTCAGGGTGTCCCTCAACCTGATATCTGGTATGCTCACCACGATGTAGAGAGACAGGCCATGGGGGCCACGTATTCAGGTGGCTCAAGCTAGGGCTAGTTTCTTACAGGTTGGTATAATAGGTTTGGGTCCATGCCTAACAGGTTAGAGATCTAGGCACAACACCAAATTATCCAACATGGTATGGCACTATCTTACCATGACGATTGACTATACCCGATGGGGCATATGCAGCAGTCATCCAGGCCCCACCAGAGATCTTGTACAATAGTGATGAGGGTGAAAATACAGGTGTAGGTCATGTTGATGATCCATTTTATGGTCAGAGACATGATGGTGGGGATGATCGACAGGGGTAGGGATAGGCCAATCTACCCTGATTTATATAACCCCATTCAGAAAAGTTCGGTGGGAGGCATTAAACAAAGGGATTGAATGGTCTATAGAAAACGAGAGTAATTTAAACACTAGATGCCAACATACTCTTTTAAGTGTGGATATGGCAGAAAAATGAGGCACAAGAGGCCCAAAATTATATGGGACATTTGGGACATGAAATGCTGTAAGTTCCACAGTGTAAAAAAATTATTACAATGCAAAAAATGGTGGTTTGCGGAGAACCGAGGGTCAGACCGCACTTGGGACATCTGGGACAGGGAAATCCAAAAGTTTCGCAATGCACTAGTATCCAATGGAAAGTGGGCAGGTCGGGTGAAAAGATTTCAGAAGGCCCATGGGACATGGGGAAAAAAGTTCTCCACTGGTCTAAAAGTCCGCAACACAAAGGAGAGTTAGAAAAATTTCAAAGGGTATTTTGCAATAAGCGATGCATGAGGGGAAAGTGGAAGTGTGGGGAAATGGTGGCTAGGGAGCACAAGGGTTGTGGGTTCCACAAAAGGCCAAAAAACCTACAAGTCAAATAAGACAAGTCTCTTGTAGAGAAGATGGGGATGCGGAGCACAGGAAGCCGGAAATAACTTGGGATAAATGGGACATGGAAACCCGAAGTACCCGCAATACAAAGCAAAAAGACCCAAATGCTTGGAAAATTGACCAAGTGTTGAAATATAAAGGAAAAAAAAATCTTCATAAAGGCTAGCTTACTCAAAAAAATTGAAAATTTGGCACAAAAGTACACACATTTTTGGGTAAGTGACAACAGATAGCGAAGGTGATACCCCCACGAGAGGTCAGGTGAGGAGGAAATGAGTTGGGTGACCAATCGAAATGAAGAGAAGGTCATGTTAGTAGAATAATATTATAAGTGTTGATATCATGAGAGATTGGTGAGTGATAGGAAGCCCCAGCCAAGGTCAAAAAATGATAGGATTCCCTAGTGAAGGGGGGTTAGATTGATTGATTGGATGTTCAAGAAAATAGGATGAGCTTGGATTGATTGATTTTCTTGATGGGATGGATTGATTTGATATGATTGATTGGTTTGATAGGATACCCCATTTGGGAAGATCAAGTTTGATGAATTTGATTAGATGCCCTAGTCAATGATATATGAAAGGGGTGTGTGTATGTTGGTTATTTGATTGATAGAGAGGATTTTATTAAGTAGGTTCTCTAGGAAATGATAAATGAAAGGGGTTAGGATCGGTTAATTAAAGGATTGGATGTCTAACTAGTCAGGAACACCTCTCAAGTACAGATGGATTTGGGGATGCGATCTTGGCTCGGATGTACAATGATTGATTTAATTAATTTTTGGTGTCATTGCACTACGCACCTCTTGCACTATTGGTTCAAATTTTAATGATTGATTGGATGTTTGTTGGAGTGGTTGATTATTTGGATGGGGCTAAGAATATTTCAAGTGATAAATTTGGATGCATACATGATCAAATGAGAGGAGGATAATGTTAGACATTTAGTAATGGATGATGATTAAAGGGGATGGGTGTTGTCATGAACTGTCCATGTTTTCATCATTGGTAATGTTGTTGATGTGACATAGAGAAAAATTCACCAAGGTATAAAGATCATGGTGATTGAATTGCCAAATTCCCTTGTCCTCATATCATTGGACCATGTAAAAGGAACTGAAACAAAAGGGGCCTCATATCATTGGTTGAAAAATAAAAGATGCAAGAAATACAGTAAACATTCACATTCACACACAAACAAAAAGAAAAAGTGAGGGAATGAGGTCGGGGTAGATTTACTAGATTGTGGAGATGGGGTGGATTTTTGAATAGTTTGACCAAGTGGATGAGGTTTGACCATTGTTGGGAATTTTGACAATTTTTAAAGTTTTTGTGATTTTTAAAAAAAATTACAATTTTTTTATTTTTTGAAAAATTTACAATTTTTAATTTTTTGAAGATTTTACGATTTTTTGAAAAAAATTATGATTTGTTGATTTTTTGAAAATTTCCAATTTTATTGATGTTTTTTTGAAAACTTTACGATTTTTGTGATTTTTTATTGGATTTCAGATGATGACCAGGTATAGTCACTAAATCATGTACTTCAGATATTATTTATCTCAATTTCATACTACTATTTAGAAGGTTCTTGAGTGAAGAAAGTACTAATTAACCCTCATCTTTTGGTCGTCTTATTTTATTTTATTTCGTCATTCCTGACCTTTTACATCCATATGCCCATTCTGTTTTGGTCATTTTCTATTATTTTAGCCTCAGCTGGGGCACCTAGGCCAGTACTGGGGCACCCACGGGTGCCATGGTCCCACAATGGGTGCCTCGATCCTTCTTGAACTTTCCCGCCTCTTTTTGGACTCTTTCTAGTCATTTCTCCTTCTTATAGTTTTGGTGGTCATCCATTTATTATGAAATTAGATTAAGATAATCCTATAAATATAAAGTTATGAGACCATAATGATGGACCTAGCACTAGTCATTACTATCATCCATCTAGATTTGCATTCATCTATTGCATTAGAGATCATTTGCATCCACATAGCTCCATCATCAAGGCACAAGGCTAGGATATCTACATCACACTTCATAGGGGGATTATATTCTATTCCATGCACACATTCTATTACATTTTCTACATCTAACTATTTCTTTCTACTTCAAAAAGTGTGACTGGCACAAAAGCACCTAGGACACATTATGCACACACTCACCAAAACTACATTTGGGTCTGAAACATAGTGCAACGCTCAGTTAGCAAGATTACTATTATAGGAGCTGAGGTCAGTCTAACCCATTCATTTTCATTCTTTTTTTAGGGTTTTGATACTCCTTCTTGGTATTTTTCAGGTCTTTTCATCATCTTGGAATATCAGCAACATCTGAAGCAGTGCATTGAAGTTAATGCGACAGATAGCGACGGTTTAAGACCATCTGTTGGACCTGTGAAGATCAGTTTTAGAGATTTTGCACAAACCAGGGCACCCATTTTGCAGACCAGAGCACCCATAGGCTCCCCAGTCCCTCTCTAGGTGATCCAGTCCAACCAGATACTCCATATCCATCCTTTTTAGGGCTTCTGCATAGTCGTTCTTGCTTCCATATTTTCCAGTGGCCTCTGCAACACAGTCCCTCGAGCATCCCCTATTCAGCTAAGTTTTTCCTCTTCTCTCTTACACATTAGGGTTAGCATTTCCTTTTGCATAGTTGTTTAGGTCATTTACATACTTCTTTACTTCATTTATTTATGTTATTCACAACTATTCATAGCTTAAATTAACTATAGATATATCCCATTATCCACATTTTTAGTTAATCACTAGGATGTTCATAGTTTTGATGTATATATGTATGTTGATGAGACAAATGTATTATTTTGATGATGTAATGACATTTGGTTATTTTGATGACATGTATTATTTTTTTATGGGTGAGACATTCAATGTGATAATTTGGATGATATTGACGAGATAGTTTGTTTTGATGTTTTTGATGTATAGATGATGATATATATGATGATTATTTGATGTTTTAATGAATTTGAGGTATATACATGGTGATGATGTTTATATTATTTTAGATGTTTAGAGAAATTTATTGTTTATGAGGTTAGATGGTGATTTGATGCAGTTTCATTGTGATGTGATGATGTTAGATGATTAGATTATATGTGATAATGAAATGATTTTGATGTGTTGATGTGGATGAGATGTAGAGATGTATGACTAATGCCAATTTTAATTAATTTGGATGTAAAATGAATGGATATTTATGAGGAGGATGTTAGGTGTAGATGGATTATGGTGATTGATGTATTGATGATTATTTATTGCTATGTTTATGTTGTTAGCTGTCGTATTTTGATGTTTAGATGGATGTTATTGGTGTTGAGATGTTTTTCATGGTTTATTATTTTGTTTGTGAACTAGATTATGAGATTTAGAAATGGTTATGTAATGTTATTATGGATAGTAGTTTGTAGTGTTTAGTTTGGTGGTTAATGTTGATGTGGATAATGTATATTAAGTATGAATTTGATGATTTGCATATCAAGTGGGTATATACATATGGTAAATATTATGAAATTTTTACAATGCCATTATACAAAGTAAATGAAAAAAGTAGTCTATCTACACAAATATTTAACCGTTCCACTAAATGAAGTGGAATAGCAAAGATTAAATGAAAGAGATTAAAAAGAGGAGGATATGAAGATGTCAGGTAGATGTCGGAATGAAAAGGAATGAAAGCCTCGGGATCTTACAAGGGTTGAATCTCTCGACATTGATGTAGAGGATTGAATCTTCTCAACGTTGCAGTACCAAATTTGTTTTTTAGACAATGTCACCTTTGCAAGGATATAGATGGTGTTCAATGTCACCAAAAGAAGTATGGATTTGAATAATATGAGGGAAGTGTGGATAGGAATGGAAAATATGGATATGGATAAAGGGGATTTCCCCCAATGTGATAACATGATGCGAGGAACTAGTAGATGTACAATATAGTTTATCATAGCGGTGAAAACTAGTTTTCACCATGGTACTTTCCCAAGGTGCCAATGAAATGGTTTACACCATTAAACCAATTTAGTTTTTTGAATAATTAGATGTTTTTGAATGTTTGATAGTGGGAAATCAAGAACAAAATCATTTAAGACACATGATGTTCATGGGCCAATTCAACTCGTACTCATCCTGGGTAGCAAGCTTATAAGCACCAGAGCTCATTTTTTCTATGATGACGTAAGGTCCAAGTCAATTTAGTTCAAACATTCCATTCTTTTCATGATTTGTATTAGTGTTGCATTCGTTATCTCTAAGGACTAGGTCACCAACCTCAAATTAATAGGTTTTGATACATTTTCCATATTTTCTGTGAAGGATATTTTTGTAATATTTGAGATGTTCCAAGGCTTGGGGATGTTTCTCATCTAGTAGCTTGAGTTATTGAAGGTGGTTTACACAATATTCTTCATATTTGATAAGGTTTTGGAGAGAAATGTAGAGGGAAGGAATTTTTATCTTAATAGGTAGGTTGGCTTTGGTGCTAATGACAAGGGAATATGGAATGGAGCCAGTGGGGGTGTGGATGGATGTGCAGTAGGCCCAAAAGGTAGGATATATTTTTGTATGCCAATTGTGTCCTGCTTGATTGATAATTTTTTTGAGGATAAATTTGAGTGTTTTGTTAGATGCTTTGGATTAGTCATTTTTTTTTGGGTAGTATGGGGTGGAGAACTTAAGCTTGATGTGGAAGTGATCAAAAATTTCATGGACATCGTGATTTTTGAAGGATTTACCATTATCTATGATAATGGAAGATGGAATGCCATATTGGAAAATGATATGATTACAGATGAATTTTGATATTTGATTTTTGGTGACATAGGTGAGCGGAATGGCTTTGACCCATTTGGTAAAGTATTATGTAGTAGTAATGATGAATTTTTGACAATAAGATGAGGTAAGATTAATCTTGTCAATGAAATTGAAACCCCATGTAGAAAATTTCCACAAAGTGGTGATGGGATGCAAATTTTGAGAAGGTGCATGGATGATGTCAACATGTTTTTGGCATGGGACACATTTATAGACATATTAGCATACATCTTTTTCCATAGTAAGACAATAATAGCTAGTGCGTAAAATTTTCTTGGCAAGTACAACACCACTAGTGTGAGCACCATAGATGCCATCATGAACTTCCTTGATTGCTAATTTTATGTCTTGTGAGTTAAGGTATCGTAACAAGGTTTTGTCATATTCTCTATGGTAGAGGGTGTTGCCAAGGATGGTTAATCTAGATGTGCATTACATGAAGGATTTGTGATAGTTGTGAGGAATTTTGGGTGGAAGGATATGGTCATGGAGATAAATATAGATGTCATGGTACCATAGGGAGTTGGAACCAACAATATCACATACCATTTTAGATTCAGTGAGGTCATATTCTAGAACCATGAGTTATTCAAACAAGAATTGTGAGTTATGGGCATATGAAGGAATGTTCAAGAGAAAACCAATGGTAGCCATTGCATCTTTTGATTTTTTAGTTGTTCATGTAACCTACTCAAACTAAAGATGCTGAAATTAAATCTTGAAGTTATTTGTCATTCATTTGTATGGAATAAGTGTGTCATATTTGATTGAGTATTCATCGTTAACCTGCTTAATTGTGAGTTGTGAGTCATAAAATACATTAAGAATTTTGATATTCCACTTTATATCCATTCCGAGTATAGCTATAAGTGCCTCTTATTCAGCTATATTGTTAGTGCAGGGTAAAATAAGTCGAAAGGCCTAAGGAATGAAATCTCCTTGAGGTGTGATGAATAGGATGCCTGATTTTGAGCCATGATTTGTGAAAGATGGATTTTTCTTATATAGATAAATATGACCCCAGTTTGATAATATTGGGTCCCTCTTAAGTTCCGATATTAATATCAATGGTTTCTTTAATTAGTGATGTTGAACTGCCTAGTAGAATTTCAGGTGCAGGAAGGAGTTGATCCATAATTGGGTCGTGGTCTAGATGTGAGGGATTTTTTAAAAAATTAGCAAGGGGATCCTCATTGTCTAAATGGAAAGAGAAGTAAGTATGGGGGATGTTGAATTGGGATTATATATGTAGGATAGGTTGTTGTTCACCAAAATAGGTGTCAAAATTTAGACATACTTTGAAACCCTTTTTATGGTCGTCGGTTGGTATATTGTCCCGAGTTCCCATGAACTCAAGAATTACTTCATCATTTTGAAATGTGTTGAGAGGGATATGTTTAAACGATTGGTTCCACTGGATGAGTTGGGGATAGGTGAGAGAAAGGTCGATGGCAAGGATGGCAGTGTCATGGAAGAGGTTTATGGTGGAAAGATCTTCGTATTGGCTATAAATGGAGATTTTTTTTATGGAGTCTATGCCCTCCTCATCTATCTCAGTTATGTCAATTAGATCATCGTGGATAACCTCATCATGTCGTCGGTACCCTAATCCATGACCATCAAGATTCGAGATGACAATAGGGTGTTCAAGGATTTGTTGTTCATTGCGACCTAGTCCTTGATCAAAGTAACCCATGTGATTCATCTTACACTTGGGGATTTGATATTCATTACTTAGGTAGCATGATGGTATGGAATCATCTATGGGCCATGTAGTATTAGATGGCTCCAGGTACTCATCAGTGAGATACCCAAAGCAAATAAAAGTCAAAGATCCTAATGAATATGTTTTCTTATTAGCTTGACACATGTTAGGCATGCCATGTTGTTTAGGTGAAAGTGTGAGTTGATCAATACTAAAATTTTGGTATTCTCCGCACCCTGTGGCTTTGAGTTTTGGAAGTAAGATAGGAGTGTATATGGATGGAATGGGTAAGAGAGGAGCAGATGATGATGAATATTTATGTGAAGTGGATGGAATATTGTAAAATAAATCATATGAAGTGGTGGATGTCATGGATGATGGATATGATAATTTTAAAGTGACAGTTTCGGTAATGGGACAATACAGTTCCTCATAATCTTATGCTTCAAGCGCTTGGAAATATTGGAAGGTTGAGGGTCACCATGGATGGTGACCTCCACACTGGCATGATCGAACTTAATAAATTGAGGTAATGTGGATGGGACAACGTGTATTTCATGGATCCAAGGGTGACCAAGTAGTAAATTGTAAGTGAAATTGATGTTCACAACATGTACTAGGGTGGGCAGTATGACATGCCCCACATTAATGGGAGGATATATTATGCCAAATAAATTTATTTCAGTTCTATCATATGCTTTTATAGTTATTATCTCTTATCTTAAATCCATTTCATTATACCCTATGCATTGAATGAGAGATAGAGTAAAAATATTGACTCTAGACCCATTGTCCATTATTACTCACTTGATGCAAGTATTTTTTATATGAACCTCAATGTAAAGAGGAAATTGTAGTTTTGGTCATGTAATGGAAAGTATTACTGGGTAAAAGTAAGTGAGAGTGTTGGATAAGGGAAAAGGTGCAAAACGAGGGCTTGAAACTACATGGGATCAATATCAGTTGGGATGCGAGTTTTCTGAAGAGCAGGGTAAAGGAGATATTTGAGTACGGAAGATGTTTTGAGAATATCCATGATGGAAATATGTGTGGGTGTATTTTCAAGTTGTTTAATAATATTGTATTGAGCTTGTGGAGGTGGATTAGAAGAAGAGGGAGAAGCCCATTGAACCACTACACAGCTTCGGTGATTAGTAACAATACACTGCATGTTTTGGGAAAGTCCCTTGACTTTGATGGTGGTTACTTGATGGGGGAAATGGTGAATATGGCCAATGATAGATTCATATTGGAAGGGTAAGCATTATTAGTTTATATGGCTAGATTGATGGTTGGATGATTTAGGGGTTTTACTAGACTTCCGTTGACCTTGATTTGAAGTGTGGATTTGACCATGATTAGGTAGTGGATTTTGATAAATCCCTAACTTCTGGTTTTGGAAATAAGAGGATGCATTGTCTTAGATTTTGATTTCACCCTGATGAATCAAGTCTTGAATATCATTCTTTAGCTTAATACACTTGGTGGTGGCATGACCTTAAATTTTGTGGAATTTGCAATATTCATTTTCCCTAAACACGGAGGTTTTGGGTCTAGACTCGTCAATTGGATGGGTTTGTTGGAAAACAACCATATTAGCGGCAATAAGTTTTTCAAGAATTATTTCATTGGATTCGGCAAGAGGGGTGTATGACATTTTCTTTGGATATTAGGTTGACTAGAGTTGACACTTAAGAACGGATATGGAAAAGGAGTTTTGGACATGTTGGACATGTTTGGTCTCTGTCACTCCATCACCGATAACATTCTTATTCTTGTTAAAATACTTGGGCTTCTCAGATGTGGAAGGATGATTAGATTTATTATAGTTATCTCAAGGATAAAATTTGATGAGGCCTTTGGAAAAATATCTTTTTCTATCTACATTCCTTTTTCTATGATGTCATCAAAGGTGTTTTCACAATGGACTTGGAGGTAGAAGGCTATCCATTAATGGAGGTTAACAACAAATATAGTGACCAATTACTTTTCAGGGATGTGTCATGGAATGCAGCTAGCAAGAGATCTCCATTGTTGTAAGAAGGATGAAAATATTTCACCATTTTGTTGTTTGGTATTTCATAGGTCAATCATTATGAAATCATTCTCAACATTGTATGAGAAGTGTTTGAAAATTTTCTTTGATAAGTCATTGAAGGTAGTAATAGATCCCTTGGGTAAGCGAATGAACCATTCAAGAGTGGGAGCGCCTAGGATTTGTGAGAAGAGTCTTAATAAATATGAGTCATCATAGGATAATTCATAACACAACATATAGAACTCTTTGATATGTTCATGAGGATCGCTCGGTCCCTTGTATTTTTCAAATTTGGGTGTTTCAAAGTATGAGAGAAAATTCATGCGTAAGATATCACGGTCAAATGGATAAGGAAAAATTTCCTCAAACTTATATTGATGCCCTTATCTGTCAAGTTACAATCCTTGAATTATTTCCTTCATACACTTTACTTCCTTCTCAAAGGTGAATTTTTGAGGGCCGGTGGGTGGTAGGTTGAAACTGGGACATTGGGAATGTTCAGAATCATGGTTACCATGGTAATTCAAACATTCTGGATTAAGTTGGGAGGCTAGCTGGGAAATTTGGTTTCTCATTTTTTGTAGTTGGGATAGTACGATCTCCTTAGATACATGAGAATTATGGGTATTCTCTATATTATCTCATCCATGTGAAGCACAAAGGTTATTGTGATTTAGGTTGTTTTAATTGTAGTGAAGTGGGGATGTGGATCATTGTCCAATACGTTCATTCTCATGGGAGAGGAGATTATGAAGTTGGTCATGGGTATAGTCAGAAGGAAGTTTTGCTCCCATGTGATATAATTGAATGAGGAGAGCATATTTTTTTGTCTACTAAATGATTAAGCATTTCACGTCATATTCCTTCTGTGAAATAGGTGCTTGATTCGTCATCGCTACTGGTATCAACTATTGTTTATTCATCGCCCCCTCAATCGTGGTTTTATTCCACATTGACATAAAAAAAATTGATAGAATAATCCATTTCCAGTTTCTATATTTAATTGGTGGTTTGTTTCGTCATCATTTCCTATTTGAGGTTGGGTAAATCTTGTCCTAGGTTGTGTTAGATCCTAGTGCTTTGAGATGTGAGGATGGGATGGATTTTGTATTACGTTGGTGAAAGATGTGTGATTATTAGATGAAGAGAGGATACTATTTATTATTGATCAATGTATAATCCTAACAACCGAACCTTGTTTTAGGATGAGAGGATTGAAGAAGGATGTTCCTTGATGATAGAGGGATTAGGATGTGCCTCAATGTGTGAGGGCTTATGATGATTGATAGGAGATAAGGATTTTGTGTTCGTATTCAAGGTGTCGACTAGTGAGACTCAATTAATTGTGCCAATAGGTAATCTTGGATAAGGTCTTTGAGTTTGAAAGAGTATCTGTAGGATTGTGTGAGAATGTGAGGATGTTAAACTATAGTAAATGTTGTGATTAGGAAGGGATATGTGATGTGATATGTGTTAGGATATTTTGGAACTATGTAAGTGTAGTGACGTCAAAAGTAAATCTTAAACCCCTAGGTGGAAGCTTTGTGAAAATGAGATAAATAGATGTTCAAGTGTATGAGATGTTGTGGAATAAATTACGTATATAAAGTGGGGATGTGTGATTAAGTGCGGGGTAACGATAATTTGTAATAAGTTTGAAGTGAGTAAGAGAGGATTTATGAGTGATAGACGAAGTGTGATGTAGATGTATATGTGGTTTATATACAATGTGATATGGTGTTATAATGTACCAAGTAAGGGATGTGTAAGTGAATTTTACATGTGTTCTTGAAATGGGGGATGTATATGAATGTCTTTTTTGTTTATAAAGTTTATTGAGTATGTGGAAATGTTTATTGTTGTTTTATTTTGTTTATACCAAAAGGAAGGTGTGAAGGAGATGAGCGATGTTGTGTGAATGATGTATGATAAGAGTATGGTCAAAGATGTATGGTCAAAAATGTATGGGGATAGTTATAGTGAAAAATTATGATAGGAAAAGGTGATGTGGGTAATAGTCAAATTGTGTGGTCAGAGAGATGAATGATGAGTGTATAGGATGGTGTGATGAAAGAGGACTAGTGGGGAGTTGTGTACTGGTATCGAAAAACACTTAAGTAATCAAAATCATACAAGAACAACCTAAATACTCACGTAGGATTGCAACCAAACTATAGCCTGATTTTAATACCACACACTGATGATGGTTCGACAATCTATATCTTCACCTATGTGTAAATGTTGGGTAGGATACTGAGTAGTCTTGGGGAGTACAGCCTCCTTGCACTATATTTTGATATGAAACCAAAAGGTTACCTAGACTAGAATGTACAGGCTCGCTATGGGTGTCCCCGATATACCTCACGGTACATGGGGCCCAATTCCGTGTTGTAAGGATTTTTTCTAAGGCCTGGGTATTGGGACATGGAAGCCCCTCACTTCAGATTTCTCTGAACAAAAGTGAGTCTTTAGCCAATAAAAAAATCTCTCAAAGGATTTATAAACCCTACCAGAACATGGGGTGTGTGTATATGCGTGGAATAGAATCCCATGCTCATGAGACTCCTAGGACTATGATAAGTGTGTGGATATCAATTCCACATCATGTTATCCCTATAAATGAAAATGGGGGAATGTTATCCACTTTTTATCCTCAAGATCATCCTAATACGAAAGAGGAGAGCATATGTGGTTTCACCTTTGGAATATAACAAGAACACAAGGGGGATATATACAAGTAAACGAAAAAAATATATATATTATATATATATATATATATATATGTATGTATGTATGTATGTATGTATGTATGTATGTATGTATGTATGTATGTATGTATGTATGTATGTATGTATATAATATAAAATATACTTGCGCAACCCATGTTACTAAATGTATTTAACCAAAATCAAGCTAAATATTGGGGGAAGGCCCCATGGTGGGTGCTAGAATGTAGATGCCAAAAAGTGATTAGATATATATGCAAACTAAAAACAAAACCAAATTGATTTCCTAAATCTAATCCTCTTAAAAACTGCCTCATATTGAGAAAATATGTAAGGGAGATAGAATAAATACCTATAACTTACCAAAGAACAACCTCCCTTGATGTTGTAGTTGTGCTCACAATGATTGGATAGAATTTTTCACTTCAGATTTGTAGAAGTAAACTAACAAAACTTGTCCTTTGTAGATTAAATATTTCTTATGGATGCTTGATAAATATGCAAATGGATATTCAAGAGCTTTTTAGGAATTTTGGCAGTACTTTGTTATGATTTCTAAGGATTCATGGCTTCCATAGAGCGTGGCATTCCAATTTATAATTTTTAGAAGAAGAAATGGAGGGCTGGGATATTTCCAAGTAGATGCAAGATCAATGGTTAGAATTGAATGAGAAGATAGAAGATTATATATAGTTCTAGAATTAGAAAATTCTAGAATTATGAAGAAATATCCATTGAATTCAAAATTCAATGGAGAAGAGTAGAAAGTTAGAGAGGCTTATAGAATTAGAAGCTTCTAGAAATAAAGGAGGTGGGATTAATTATAGAATTATGGAGAAATATCCATTGAATTTAAAATCCAATGGAGAAGAGTAGAAATTGAGAGAGGCTTATAGAATTATAAGCTTCTAAAAATAGAGGAGGTGGGATAAATTCTAGAATTATGGAGAAATATCCATTGAATTTAAAATTCAATGGAGAAGAGTAGAAAGTTAGAGAGGCTTCTAGAATTAGAAAATTCTAAAAATCTAGGAGTTGGGATTAATTAGTTTAGGTTTAATTAGGAGTTAGTGATGTGATTACATGGAGAGGCTAGGTTTAGGGTAGGTGTAGAGTAGGTGGGTAGGTAGATATGAATTTTAAATTCCTAGAAATGTTAAATGAGGCTAGGGGGAAGTTAGGAAAGCGGTTAGTAATAATTAATCTTGTGATTAATTTTTATAGGGTTAAGATGGGAATTATGGAATGATGAACTAGTAATGAGGGTAATATATGTTAGAAATTGATAATGTTTAATAGGGATTTTATTTCTTTATTTATTATGTCGACATTTTACATGTCCACAATAAGGTTGGGGATAAGTTTACATAAAGCGCCATGCTCCTACCCTTGGTATTGAATGAAATAGGAATTTTAGAGGGAAGTGAAAAGCCCAAATAGATTTATACCTTGGAAAATAAGTCACGTGCAGAACAATGCAAGGAATTCTTGGCATATACCACCCTCAACAATGCATACAAGACTGGATTCAGCAATTGGTTAAGGAATCTATAGATTTTTTTTTAAGAGGATTTGAGAGTACCAGGAAATTTATCAAAGGAATTAGAGGGAGAAGTGGAGTTTACTATAATGAAAAACTAATCCTTAGGGTGGTTTAGGATGACTAGTTGGAAAATGCCCCCATACGCTAAATCACCCTTTTCTTTCATCGTACATTATTTTTCATAATATGCGAATTGGACCAAGGATGTTAAGAAGTTAATAATCGACATGTTGAGGATTGATGTGGATATGCATACCCTTCACGTGAAATACAAGTATAAGAGAAAGGATGTGTATGTATAAAATCATGAGTCTGACATCTATTCCCTAAGATGGGTAGAGACAATAGTGATAGGAAATTTAATAGTTCAGTTGTTCTACTACTTAAGGTCGAATAAAAAGATAAAGATCACTTTCGGGAAATACAAGAAAGATCTAGATGAAAAATGTGCCAACAATCTAGGACCAAGATCAAAGGGATCAAGAGGTTGGCGTAGGTGAAAGTTCCTCTGACTATACAAGGCCACCCTAAAAAAGAATAAGAATAGGATCTTGAGTCCTTGAAGAATAAAAATTGAAGGTTTGAAGTAACAAGAACTTCCATGCCAAGCCCAAAATTAGAAGCAACTCATGTAGCTAGGGAAACTGAGTTGAAAAAAGGGGAAGATGATGGAAAATAATATTCATGTTCAGTATCAGTAACATGGACGGAAGAAATCAATGCGCTAACCAGGTGGACAATAATGCAAGAGTAAATATGGCGTAAACACTTGCATCCAAGGAAGTGAAAGAAGCAAGTTTAAGCCTTCCCACACAAAAAAATACTCCAAGAGTACCTACGTCTACAATAATTCCCTCACATGTGGAAGTTGAGTAATAGGGAACACTCCACATTCAATCACAAATCCCATGGTCATCAATGTTTAGGACGAAGAACGAAAGTGTGTGGAGGAGAGGGAACATAATGTGGAAGAAGACTGCAAACAAGAGGAGGAGACACACAATAATGAAGAAGAAACAAATGTTGAAGATGAAGAAGATGAAAAGTGGAACCAAAGAAAGGGAAAATAATTGTAGGAAGAGGATAAGGACGAATAGGAGGATGATGAACATGAGTAAAAATTAAATATTGATAAGAAGAAAACTCTAAAATCCATTTTATCTAGAGTCCAATAAGGAAGGGTGTACAAGGACTTGTTTGCATGGAACAATATGAGGGATTTAGTGGGGTCAGTAAGAGAGAAGAAGGAACTATCCTTCATCTTTGACGCCTACACAGAAGATTCTATCTTTAAGTTCTCACTCTATAGCTTGAATAAGGTTTTCACCTTCATTGAGGGTGAAGAGCAAATAGCCCTTGTGAAAACTTACCACATGTAAGTAACCTAACCGAGGAAAGTGCTATTAAAATTCGCTGGTGACGTTGTCCAATAAAATCTAAATAATAGCACAGATATCCACTTATAAAGAAGAAGAGTGGCTAAGATAACCTAAGATCTCAAGGAAACAAAGAACAATATGGGTGATTTTACCGAGGAGCATAAAAACCTATAAGAAAAAAAAAAACATGTGCAAATAAGAAGGAAAGGATTTAGGTGAGAGGATACTCCTTAATGAGCCTAAACATAAAAAAGAAAACCCTATAACCTAAGGAACATGCATAGAAGAATTGGAGAAATTACTAAGCCTTATGCTCAAGAAAATGGAAGCAGATAAAAACATAACGTAATAGGGTAAGTGTGAGAAGGATAATGTAAGGGTTGTTTACACTGAAGAATTACAAACATATGCATATCTAACAAAGAATATCAGAGAAAAGGCTACGTATGTGGAAAAGTTAGTTAAAATATTTATTTAAATGAGCCCGAAACCAGAATAATAAAGATGCACATGTTCCTAAACATGCAAAAACAAGCCTCCCTAGAAAATCAAATAGAGATTAAAGATGATAACAAGGATGCTCGTGAGAAATTCTTGGAAGAATTTGAAAAATTAGGGGATGAGGCCAACAAAAAGAGGGAAAAAATCAAGAAGCAATTGGATGAGTTAAGGAAGCTACTCTCTAAGGAAGAGAGTGATTGAGAAAATCCAAGCACCTAGATAGGGGAAAAATTATGAGAGGTGCAAGACGGGCCACTTGACACTGAGAAAGGTGCCAAAGCTTTGACTAAACATGTTGAGTGGATTGATAAATTGAGCCCCCTCTTTTAAAAGGCCTTAGATGAATGGAAGGAACATAAAGATTTACTTATGAAATAAGTCCCAAAGTTGTTCAAAGAGGCTGAAAAGGGTTACCCAAGGGTAGAAAATGGAGCTAATGCGGGGTGATGTTGGGCCCCACAATTCATCTACTCATTTATTAAATTCTACATTGGAAACTAAGAGTTGATTCTTTGTTCTTTATATTCTTTATAACTAGACTTAAATTTTAGAATAGCCACACGCGAGAATTTTAGGAAAAGATGAAAAGTTGTGTGTGGGAATTTAGGAGAAGAGCTACACATAAAGTTCAGGGAAAAATCAATAAAGGAAGAAGCTATATTTAGGAGTGACTATGGTGGAAAAAGTAGAGAAACAAAGTAGAAAGGTTGCATGGGCAATAAATTTGGTGCACTAAGAATAGGGATGGCTAAAGAAAGAAAAGCATTGATGTGGACACATGCACATAATATGAAAAGTACGAAACACAAAGGAAAGGAAATCGATTTAAATGTAGAAACCCTAAAGATAGATCAAAAAGCATGCAAGGTAGAACAACAAACAACTAGGAGCGATAAAGGTTCTATGCAAATCAAGAAACAAGGAGATGAAGACAAGTGGCATAAAAATCACCCCAATGTAATAGTTAGGAGTTAATTTTGGAACTGAACTCTAATTATGTTTTTTTCCAAACTAGTGAAGGGCAAGTCCCCACTAGTATAAATACCCCTTGAGGATCATTATAATAGAGAGATATAGGGATATATAGAGTTATAGAGAGATAGAGGGATATAGGGGGATAGATAGAAGTGAGCTACACTATTACGCTGACAATGATTAGAGAAAAAAACATGCGTTAAGAGCAGAGAGATGGACATTTTATGAAGGTTTTTTTTACTCAACGCATTTTGTACATAAGCTTGTGTGTATCTTTTGTCTTACTTTTATTGTAAGTGTGATAGGCCGAGGCGGGGAGACAATAATATTGGTGTGCACAAGGTTGTTAGAATTTTCGGTGCATGTATGATCAAACTACACGTGCAACAATTTGTTGGAAGGCTCTACATCCTCACTATGATAAGTCGTCAAAGTGACCAAGTGTGTTCTCGACTAAGGATCCCCCTCTTCTATCACAACCTAGTGTTGTTTCTCATGTATGGTATTATGCTCTTTTATTTTGTTTCTTGTGCTTAATCAGAGGACTTTGTATATATATGTATGTATGTATGTCTATATATATATATATATAACCGTAAGTGATATAATGTGAATTTTCTATAGTAAAAAATCAATAGATATAATAAAATAGTGTGAGACCTCTATAAAAAGAGAAGCGTGTATTGTCGTCGGGGGTTATTCTCCTGACAGAATGCACCACCATACATAAAATGACCCTTAAATACACCATAGAGACATGCATGTGCATGCATGGGTGGGACCCGCGTGTCAGTAGTCACATAATAGGTTTCTTGTATTTTGAATATACTCGATCAACAACAAATGGTGGCATGTGGCGGGCAATAGGCGGATTGGTAGGAACCTACGTTAGTAAAGAGAAGGTTGCGGTTCAAACCCCTATAGACGCTTGTACACATGTGCTTTTTCAACACTGTTGAAAAACACACTGACCAAACCAAAATCGCAAAAAAAAACTAACTACTGAACCACGCGTCGCGTGGCAACGGATGGGCATGATGGTCACGATGATGAAGTTCATGGATAGTGTTATGAATGAGGCGCATTATGTGGGGCTGCATAACCACGCGTCACATGGCAACGAATGGGCATGATGGTCGCGATGATGAAGTTTATGGTTTGTTTTATGTATGTGGTGCATTATGTGGGGGAGAATAGCCCTCGCCTATATTGTCTGAATGTTGAACGTGAGTCAACAATTGACCATGTTACACCTTTAGCACTTTTGTGTGTGGATAGTAGTCCGTGAACATTTAGCAACATCTATGATATTTACGCTTAACATCTTTTGAATTTGAAGGTTTATAATGTACATAACGACCCGAGACTTTTGGAATATACCATTTTGTTGAACGTTAAACTTTACCCTCGTATATGAGACATGTTTGCATTACCTACTTTGTAGCTTTTGGTTTTATTCGTACCATATGTTATTTTGTGGAACGTTAAACTTTACCTCCATATATGAAACATGTTTATCTCACCTGCAAATGCTTTTGTTTTTAACTTGTACCATAAATGGACAATCAAATTCCCGCCGAGCCCAATACTAAGCACTTCATCACAATGATTTATAAGGAGGACGACCCCATTGGCAACAACGCCGCCCGTACACACAACCAAAGCTTTCTCGTGACCAATGCAATGATACCCTGAGCTTATAAAAGCCTATTCTTACTGCACCTGCACCCTGCAATATTCTCAATTACATTCACCTTATTCAGGGTATCTAATTATAACTAAGAATGATATGTTTCCGTTCCTTGTCTTTAGCAAACCCAAGCTTCTCACATGAATTTGAGGTCATTTTGGTTTTGTACAAGTAAATATCATGGAAATAGAAATGAGTAAAGCAAAAAAGAATAATCCGTAGAGCAACAGAGAATTGATAAAATTGATGGGACAGATGTTTTTCTTTTCTCTTTGTCGTCGAGTGCAATCACTCAAACAACTGCTTAAGATTTCCATAATGGGTTATGACAAACCAATAATCATCTTTTCCAGTGCAACATCAACACTGATTTTCATAATGGGCTCGTAAGCTTTAGGCTTTTTACTTACTTTTTCAACTCTGATTCCAATAATGAATACTACTGCATTTTCGGGCGAGGTCTTCAAGTAAATTAAGAAAACAGAGAGGAAAACGTGACTCGCTAGTTTTATCGTAAGATCGTCATAGATACTAGATTGGATTTCATGAAAGCCTAATCCACTGAAAACTCTGTGCCATGTTTAAAGAATCCATGAGTAGGAAGATTATCTTCAAGCTATAATTTCTTTGAGGTACATGATAGAAATTACTTATTGTCAAGAATCAATACTTAATCTCTTAAATCACAATCAAATTTATGGAAAAGTATAGATTCCGAATGTCTAGTGATACTTTTAAACTAACAGCTGTTTAATCTAATCAAACAAATTGCTTTCTAATGAGTGGTAAGCAGTGCCATTGTAAAGCACATTGTTGTGAACGATAGAAGTTTTGCTAGTACCATTGTTCTTCTAAAATTCTCTATCAATCAAGTGAGAATATCTAGACATTTGAATAAATAACTAGTAATCTCACGTGAGTAGTGCAATTTGAATGCCGAAAGGGAATAGGTGGAGAAATGAAGCATAGAGGAGAGAACCTAAGGAAGCAATGGGTGGGGGGTAGTGGTTGTTTTTTGTTGCACAGGAAAAGGTTAGTAAAATGAAATGCAATAACTTAAACAAGTGCGGATGAACGTAGGTGTTGATTGGTGCTTAAAGCACATAGATGAAAAATTGCCATCCTTGAAAAGACAATAATGAATACCTGGAATAGTGATACCAAAAAAATTGAACACGAGATATGGAAAGATAATTAGTTGTCCTAAAGAAATATTATATTGTAAATGATGCATATACATACATACATAACAATAAATTACCTCAAAACAAAAAAAAAAGACAGGAAAACATACATGTAGAATGTGGAATGATGGAAGGAGATAAATATTTACAAGAAAAGTAAAAATATAATTTTAATAACAATATTAGAGTATTTGCCTAGATCACTAGATCAATCGAATGCACTGGTTCACTGAACATGAGACAAGTAAATGCATAAGGTTGCCAAAAGTAAATAAAATCACAATAAGAGAGCTATTACACAAGCTTTGAATCAATCCATCCAATGTTAGGTTGTGGAGCATGTTTTCATGTGTGAAAGTGTTGAAGACTGTACACTAAGAGTACTGTGCACTTTCCACAGTTGTCTCACCGGGGTTCGGGGCCGGTAGCCCCCAGTAGTAGGGGTTCAGGGGAACAGCCCCGAAGAAACAATTTGGTCTCAAAACAAAACGTATCCGTTATACCGGGAAATGTGCTCTTCTCATATGGGTGGAATTTTTTGACCCATAGGTTTATGGGATGGTTTTGGCCCATGGTTTTGATACCCATGATTTTGTAAAACTGCTTAAGCAATTGTCTACTTACATGGTTTTGTGCATACGGTAGGTATGATGTAACATTGCAGATTTGTTTTGAATTCGGGTGTGAATTTTATAGAGTTTGTTGAGCATAGCTCAAAACAGATATGGGTATTGTATTGAGAGAGTGGTGGTTTGTAATAAAATTTGAGTAAGTGATTCTTAGTGGACGTAGCCCAAATTGGGTGAACCACGTTAAATACTGTCTCTTTGTGTTGTGTTATTATTATTCTACACTTTTATTTGAAATATGTAATATTTTCTGCATATTAGTTTCTACTATTGTGATTATGTGAGGGATTATTCTGCATATTTTATCCCTTATTTCCTAACAATTGGTATCAAAAGCCTGGTTTGGTTTGTTGAAGTGTTGAAACACAGGGAAAGTTTTATCTTGAGTGGGAACTATGGAAGATGATGGAAGATCAAGGGTTGATAAATTCAACGAGTAGAATTTCAGTCTTTGGAAGTTGCAAATGGAAGATTACCTTTATCATAAGGATATTTATATTCTGTTGTCTGAGAAGGTGAACAAACTCTTGAGCATGACGAATGCAGAACGAGATTTGCTGGATATGAAGGCACTTGGGACAATTTGGATGTGTCTTGCATCTTCGGTATTATTTAATGTTTCAAAGAAAAAGACTACAAACGAACCGATGAATGCATTAGGGAAGTTGTATGAAAAACCCCCTGCCTCTAATAAGATAATTTTAATGAAAAAGTTGTTTAATATGAAGATGTCTGAGAATGGTTTGGTAGCAGATCATTTAAATGATTTTAATACAGTGGTAAATATGCTAGCTTCAGTTATAATAGAATTTGATGAATAAGTTAGGGCTTTATTAATTTTGTGCTCTTTACCTGAGAGTTGGAATAGCCTGGTAATGACGGTAAGCAACTCGGTTCTAGCTAACTCAAAGTTGAAGTTTGAGGATGTTGTAGGGGTGATTATAAGCGAGGAAATATGAAGAAAAAGCTCTGGGGAATATTCTACTTCAGGGAATGCTTTGACAGTGGAAACTAGAGGGAGACAGAAGAATAAAGGAAGCCGTGGAAAATCAAAAGATTGGGCAAGCTCAAAATCTAAAAGCAAGATAGTATGTTGGCACTATGGAAAGTCTGGGCATGCAAAGAAGGACTGTTGGGAGCTTCGAGAAAGGAAGAAACAACATGAAGAAAATAAGGAGGCAAATGTGGAAACGGACCTAATGTATGTCAGGATGCTTTGATTCTTTCTTTGCACAATATTGTTGAATCTTGGGTTTTAGATTCGGGGGATTCTTTCCATGCTACTCCACATAGGCATTAATTTGTTGATTATGTTCAAGGCGATTTTGGTCATGTTTTTCTTGGTGATGATGAGCCTTGTTGCATAGTTGGAAAAGGTTTTGTTCAGGTTAAGATGCAAAATGGGAATACATTGTTATTGAAGGATGTCAGACATGTGCCTACTTTAAAACGAAATTTGATATCAGCGGGATAGTTGGGTAGTGATGGTTGTACTATGATATTTACAACGGACTCTTGGAAGGTTACCAAGGGTGCTCTTATGGTGGAAAGAGGTAAGAAGGTTGGAACCTTGTATTTGACCACTTATAGTACTAATGTTTGTAATCTTATGGCTTCAAAAGTAGATACAACATTGTGAAAATAAAAGCTCGGTAATATGAGCCATAAGGGCATGGAGATCATAAAGAAGGATTTGCTTGAATATACATAAACATGTTTGGAGTTATGTGAGGACCGCATATATGGGAAACAGAAGCGGGTAAGGTTTCTCAAGGTTGGACCTACAAAGAAAGAGAGTAAGTTAGAGTTGGTGCATTCTGATGTGTGGGGGTCGGCTCAGGTATCATCTCTTAGGGGTTCAAGTTATTATGTTAATTTTATTGATGATGCAAAAAGGAAAGTTTGGGTTTATTGTATTAGAAACAAATCTGATGTATTTGACACTTTTGTTGAATGGAAAGCCTTGGTAGAGAATGAAACAAGTCTTATACTAAAATGTCTCAAGTTAAATAATGGAGGGGAGTATTACAACAATGAATTTGATGATTATTGTTCTAAGAATGGAATCCGCAGGTAAAAGATGGCTCCAAGAACTCTGCAGCAGAATAGGTTGTCAGAAAGGATGAACAAAAAATTAATGAAACATGCTAGGAGAATGAGGTTACATACAGGACTACATCTTTTATTTAGCAGAAGCAGTGAGCACAACTGTGTACTTGATAAACAGAGGACCCTCAAATTCCTTGGATGGAGGCATACCTGAGGAGGCTTGGTATGGTAAGAAATTTTATTATTCATTTCTTAGAGTCATTAGATGTGAAGTGTTTGTCCATATAGATAAAGATGATAGGACCAAGCTAGAGGCTAAATTAGAAAAATGTACTTTCATTGGTTATGGTGGTGATGACTTTGGATATAAATGTTGGAGTATTAAGGACAAGAAAATCATTCGATTTAGGGATGTGGTAGTTAATGAGAAAGTCGTGTATAATAAGAAGTTGTAAGAAAATAGGGAAGAATACAAGAAAGAATATGCAGTGGTAGAGGATCTTTCCAGATGAGAAAGTGATACATGAATCAGTTCAGGAATCTTCTCAATAGGAACCCAAAACTCCTATATTGAGGAGGTCTTCTAGGGAAAGAAGAGAACCTAAACGTGTTTCTCCTTCTCTTTATTATTTATTACTCACTGACAATGGATAGTCAGAGAACTTTGATGAAGCAATGCAGGTATATGTCAGGAAGAAGTGGGAGAAATCCATGGATGAGGATCATCAAGCTCTCATGGAGAACTAGACATGGGATTTGGTAAAGCTACCCGAAGGCAAAAGAGCATTACAGAATAAGTGGGTGTATAGAGTCAAAGAGGAAGAAGGAGGAAAGAAAATATACAAGGCCCAGATGGTGGTAAAGGGGTTTACACAGAAAAAAGTTATAGATTTTGATGAGATTTTTTCTCCTATAGTAAAACTGACTTTGATTAGAACTATTCTTGGAATAGCTGCAGCAGAAGACTTGCACTTAGAGCAACTTGATGTAAAGACTACATTTCTCCATGGTGATTTGGAGGAGGATCTATATATGCAGCAGCCAGAGGGCTATGAGGTCAAAGGTAAAGAGGAGATGGTGTGCAAACTGAAGAAGAGCTTGTATGGCTTGAAACAAAATCCACGTCAATGGTATAAGAAATTTGATAGCTTCGTGATGGAGCGAGGTTATATTAGATGACATTCTGACCATTGCATGTATATAAAAAAATTTGAGGATGGAAGTTATATTATCCTATGCATGTATGTGGATGACATGTTGGTTGCAGGTAAAAGCATGCAGGAAATAAAAGTACTCAAGAAGTAGCTAAGTGAATCTTTTGCTATGAAGGATTTTGGGGCAGCCAAAAAAATCCTTGGTATGAGGATATCTTGGGATAGGAAGGAATGGAAGCTGACTTTATCTCAGGAAGAGTACATTAATAAGGTCTTGGAAAAGTTTAATATGCAGGATGCTAAACCAGTTGGGACTCCTTTTAGCAGGCCATTTCAAGTTATCAAAGGAGTAGTGTCCTAGGATAGAGCAGGAGAGAAACGATATGTCCAAGGTACTTTACTCATCAATGGTTTGTAGTTTGATGTATGCCATGGTGTGCACCAAACCTAATATTTCCCATGCAGTGGGAGCGGTGGGTATATTTATGAGTGATCTAGGTAGAGATCACTGACAGTAAGTAAAGTGGATCCTTCGGTATTTGAGAGTGACCATGGGGATAATTTTGTGCTAGAGGGGATCAGACACCACTTTGTGTGGTTATGTAGATTCAGATATGACTGGAGATGTAGACAGTAGGAGGAGCACAATAGGTTATGTTTACACTACAGGTGGGACAACAGTGAGTTGGATTTCATGACTACAGAAGCTAGTGGCTTTGTCAACTACGAAGGCTGAGTATGTTGCTGCCACAAAGGCAAGCAAAGAAATGATTTGGTTACAACAATTTCTTGAGGAGTTAGGGCATAAGCAGAAGGAAGGAAAGTTGCATAGTGATAGTCAGAGTGTTAGAAACCTTGCTAAAAACTTCACTTTCCACTCTAGGACGAAGCATATACAGTTAAGGTACCATTTCATCAGGATAGCTTTGGAGGAAGAGAAGTTGAATCTAGAGAAGATTCATATTAGTCATAATCTTGCAGACATGACGACCAAGGTGGTCACAAGGGAAAAAATGAAGCTATGTTCAACTTTAGTTTGTCTTTATGGAAACTAGTGAAGGGTTGAGAAACTTGCTCAGAGGAAAACTAGTCTCCAAGTGAGATAATGTTAGGTTGTGGAGCTTGTTTTCATGTGTGAAAGTGTTGAAGACTATACACTAAGAGTAATATACACTTTCCACAGTTGTCTCACTGGGGTTCAGGGTCGGGTCGGGCCTCGAGTAGAGGTTCAGGGGCGCAGCCCCCGAAAAAAATTGGCCTCAAAACAAAACATGCCCAATATACCGGGAAATGTGTTTTTCTCATATGGACGAGAGTTTTGACCCATAGGTTTGTGGGACAGTTTTGGCCTGTGGTTTTTATACCCATGGTTTTGTAAAACTACTTAAGCAATTGTTTACTTATGTGGTTTTGTGCATATGGTAGGTATGATGTAACATTGTAAATGTGTTTTGAATTCGAGTGTGAATTCTGTAGATTTTGTTAAGCATAGCTCCAAACAGATCTGGGTATTGTATTGAGAGAGTGGTGGCTTGTAATAAAATATGAGCAAGTGATTATTGGTGGACGTAGCCCAAATTCGGTGAAACACGCTAAATATTGTCTCTTTGTGTTGTGTTATTATTCTGCAACTTTATTTGAGATCTGTAATATTTTTTGCATATTAGTTTCTAATGTTGTGATTGTGTGAGGGATTATTCTACATATTTTATCCCTTCTTTCCTAACATCCAACACACTGCATTATAAATTCTCACAAATGAAGATGTACATATAGGAGAGTGAAAATGTAATTCCTCCATGGTTACTAGATAAAGAGCCCAAAATAGAATTGTAACTCACACACTTGACATGGTCAAATTAATAGTAACTCTCACTCATCTTACAATTATGGCTAAGTGTAAATCTTGTGACTAACTCCAAGAGTAACTCTTATGCTAGTACACCTAAGCAATCTTACTCTTAAAGTGTAGGAACAATCCATGTGTAGAAATAATCCACAGAAATAATTAAATGGACTAAATAATATCCTACACCAACACCCCCCTTAAGCATATCTTAGGTGGGTGGAAAAGAAATATGGGTCCCAGGAACAAGCCCTGATGAGGTACCCATGGAAAATGCATCTCCCAAAAAGTGGAGAAAACCCAGTGAGAAACAATTCCCCCTAAAAGAGAAACAAAGAAAAAAGTGAGGTTTATGAAGCCTATTTTCACAAGATCATTAAAAACTTCAAAATTTTAGTCATGGGAAAAAATTTGTGTTGTGGAACTCTTTCCCCCCTTGCCAAGCCTCATTTTCAAAGAAGTTAGTTAAATTTTGTAATTTTGGGGAAATCTGGGAAATTTTGGCTTATTAAGGAACAAGTGGAATTGTTCCTTTGTTCCACTTGTTCCCTAGAACTCTGCCATCACCGCATCAGTGAAATTCATCAACATATCATTTCTATTGAAGAACCTTGGAACTAATCTTCTTTTCTCAAAGTTCCTCATATTCCCGATGCAAGCGGTGGATAATATGTCAAAAATAAGGCATTGTAATTGGTAAACCCGATTCTTGATGAAGCTTGTGGAAGTCTTTATTAGTTCCACCTCATGCTCAAAATGTTGACTGAGCCAATGGAAGAAAGATACCTCGGGGAAAGTGTTCCATATTTTGTGTCAGTAAAGTTAGTATTTCCTAGAACTAAAGGAGCGGTTCCTACGTTCTTTCCCTTCCCCGATTTTCTGATACCTAAAAGTATTAAAACTCATGACTATCAGAAAAGTCAAACTTATAAGGAACTCGTGGAAGATTTCTAAAGTTCCACATGTTATTCAAAAAAGGCGATACAATAGATTTCAGGGTATCGTAAGAAACATGAGATACATGAAAAATTCTCAAGTTCTGATGGTACTCCGCTTGCCTGCATTCATCGAGACAAACAAATAGAGGAAGATATGAAGGGATCGGTTAAGTCAAGTCACTCAGGAACTTGCAGAACAATTGTCACATTCCCCCTATCCTCCGGTTTTCCACACAAGATGCCAAATACAAAGTAATCGGTGGTTCGTATTTGAAGGTCCTAAGGGAACATTCCTCAATTCCTCTTGCGCTCTAAAACTCCTCCTAAGCCGACTATCATGCTATTTTTCTCAAGAAATTTCAAAGTTTTTCCAAGAAGAGATTGTAGTGAAGGTTCCTAACTTGAGTATTTGTAATTTAATGATAAAATAATATATTTATGCCAAATGAAATTATTTTTTAACTCAAGTTATGTAAAACTTGAGTTTGGGTGAGTTAAGATGAAAAGTATTGAACATAGCTACTTTTGGTCCAATGTGCTTATAAAAGGCTTTATTTTGTAATTATAAGGGGGATTATAACAAAATGATGTAAGAGCAAGATATTGTTGGATACAAAAATTTTCTACTCTTTTTTCTCTCCTTCTATCCTCTCTCTTCCCCTTGGTCTCATTGGGTATCATTTGTATACTGTGGAATTGTGAAAATTTTCACTCACCCTTCTCTATCAAATATCATTAAACTTGTGTTGATGATATCTGGCGTAAGAGGGATAAATTTTGTAATATGTGAATGTCTACATTTTGAATCTAATTTAACATATAATAGTACAATAAAATTTGTTTCCTTCTTATATGAATTTAGTTTTTCCCTTCCACTCTCTCAATATTCTTTCTATTCTAAACTCCTTCTCCTTTATATTCAGTCCCATCATCCTCGCACAATAAATATGGTGGCCTCACACAAGATCTGAAATAGTTGTGCATTTGCAAAATCAATTTTTGTTTGAATAAGGGAATCTCCCCATCAAATAAGAGGGATTATGGTCCCTTGAACTACTATTTTTTCTTTCCCACAACCCAACAAATTTTCCCACCAACAGTTTTTTCTTGACTCTGTTAGGGAATGAACTTTTATCATGTTTGTTTCCTGTAGCAAGGAACTTCCCAGGAACAGATGAAAAATTGGAAAGACTTATTGGAACTATGAGTCAACAAGTGATAGTGACAGTTATGGGGACAAGTAAAGAGATGTCCCCTATCAAAATTTTCAAGTACCATATAATCTAAAAAATGCCCAGTGTTTGAGAAACTTCTATGGAGGTATGGATATGCCAAACACTAATAAAAAGATATCTTGAATTTTGGATGAATTTTTGCACCCTAAAAAAAATCATGAAAAATGTTCCATGAAAGTTATAATATGCCACAAAGGTAAGGACGTTAATGCACCTGAAATAGTAGAAAAAATGCACAACAAAGCGCAGATATGTGAAGAGTCCTAATATCTTAAAGAAGAACCCTTAGATCATCTCAAGACACTTCATAACAAGGAACAAAATAATCATATACCAACATAAGTTCCTGATGATTCATTCCACCTTCAAGTATTCATTCCAGGACAATATCTAAATGTCATGATTGAGTGTCTTATTCTTGTACACCTTGATGAATGTCAGATTAGCAACTTCTTCAGATGATGAAGAAGACAAGAAATTTGAGGATCCTTTTAGCTAGAAAAAAATTTCTTAAAAGATAAAACATACACCAGAAGTGAAATCCATTTTCATTCCATTCTGGTTGAGGTTGTTTTTCAACATGAAAATTTAGAGGAAGTTAAATTATATCCTTTTTTGGAAAGACTTCAAGACAATGAGAAATTGGGTAATTGTTGATGACGATATTTCTGAATTTGATTCTTTAGACAATGAGAAAATGTTTAAATTAAAATAATAAAATGCCAAAGAGCTCAACCTTCCTCCTCAAACATTTATTGATGAGAAAATAACACATGACCCTTCTTGCAATCTCTTAGCACAAGCAAAAAATGGAAATGCATATATGGAACCTTCTCACAACAATGATGACTAAATCAATATTTTTTTCTGCCCATCCTCAAGAATATGAATAGGAAGAGGAGATCATTGTTAACCATTTCTTATCTTATCTTACAACTGCTGATATCCCAGTTTATTTTGATAGTAAATAAAAAATGTAATATGTTCCTAAGGATCATGATCTCTTGGAAGGCACAAGTACAAATGCTGATTTTTCTAAACCAATAACTTGGTTTTCCAAATATAATATAGGAATTTATTGAAAAAAAAGAAATTGATGATGACAAATCATTCTATGGTCACATCCCATCTCCTCTTAAAAATATATTGTGAAAAAGAATTTATGGAAGTTCCTTATTATTCCAAGGTGTGTTATGATGCTTTCTTTAACTCATACAAAGATGTTGTTAAAGCTACATTGGGGAAAGAAGATGGTGTTGCAATGATTAGGACTCCTCATGATGTAAAATTTCTAGGATTCGTGGGTTGTAACCATCAGAAAGGAGGTAATCAAGGGTCACAAAGGTCAGTACATACTTTCATTACCCTACTTCATCTTGTTAAAAGAGAAAAAAAATTCAAATAGATATAAAGCTCTTCACTTAAACTAGGAAAATTTCTAGTGCAGTATCAATTTTTTGGAAGGATGAAATTGTTTCTATCCTTCTCCTCAAACCATGCAATACTCCCACAAAGTTTTGGTTTCAGAAATTGATCATCTTCAATTTTTGGAAGTTTCATATCTTTAGTGTACTATTTCACAAAGGTACACATTTTTATCAACCTATTTCTAGGTTCATGTAAAACATTGTACATCCTTCTCTGTCATTTGTAATAATCTCTTCTCCTTTTAAAACATACTTTCCCAATTTTGGTTTGTCTTCCTTTATGTTTCTCTAGTTTGTCTTTTGTTGTTTTCCTTGTTGTTGTGCCCTTTCTTGGTATTATTTTGTATATTTCTCCCCTTTTCCAAATGGCTAAAGAAATTATTATAAACTTTGATATTTTGGAGTTTGAAACTAATCCTTGGTTGTGCCTTTCCTAATCAGAGTCATGTCCCCATAAAGGAGCTAGTTTTTTGTCACATGATTAGTAAAAAACTTGAAAAATTTAATCATGGGAAATAATCTTCATGTTTTAACACTCTTTCACCTCCTACCCCGGGCCTCTTGTGAAAAGAGTTAGTCATTTTTTTGTCAAATTTTGGGAAACCTAGGAAAAATAAGACAATTGAGGAATATGTGGAATAGTTCCTTTGTTCCACATGTTCCCTATTTTACCATTTTTTCCAGTTTGTATAGAAAATTCAATTAGTTCGAGTTTTATTAGCAATGTGGGAAATGTTCTTAAGTTATCCATGTTGCCCAAACCACTTACTTCTCTGACCTCTTAGTGAAAACAATAATACAAACAAATTAAGTCGGTTTTTATTTGAACTAATGGAATAGTTCCATATTTCCATGTACTCCCTAAAACACTAATTGTTAAGGGTTTGGGCAGAATATCTCCATCATCCGAGTAAAATTCATAGGGAACATTGAAACTATTCCACCATTTCATTAGTTCCATAAAGGCCCAATATACTTGACACGAGCAACATGTTTCCACTTTTGGGCTTTGGATCCAATCAAAGAAAAGGAAGAAATATAAATTAGCAATAACATCTCTACAAGGAACAATTTGGATGATCTCATGATCGACTTGCTTGTAGGAAAAATTGGTGTTGTAATTGATGTCAATAAGTTTCATTGATGTAAAAATGAGAAAGGAACATAAAGGTTGATTGGTAGTGTTCTTCATTGAGGTCATGCCATGTTGAGTTGCTTGGTCTAGTTGGCATTTATGAGGTGTCTTTAGTAAGTGTGATGGCCTGTAGTGTTTCTCATTGTCTGTTATTTTTTTTATTGATGGAAAAGGGTTTCATGGTGTCATATGAGTATCCATGTGGTGTTAGTTAGTGGTCAAACATGAAGGTTGATTAGCAGTGTCCAAGTTCGGTGAGTCCTATGGTGGTTTTGGAGAATGGTTTAGCTTGTATGGCCATACTATGAGTCTTCATGAGTTTTTTAGAGAGTTTCATGAGGTAAAAAAATATTATATGATGTTTCAATGGTGTCTAAGAGTATTCATGAGGTCATCATGGTCAGATCATGGGGTGTATGGTTTGAGTTAGGTCATTTCAGGCTTATTCCTAGCTATAGAGCATACAAAATTGTATGGAGGTATGCGATTTGGTGTTAATAACTCATGGTGAACCATGGTGGAAGCATGGTGGAAGTGTACATTAAGTTCATTATTATTTTTAGGGTCGTACTCAGAGTTTTAGTGTATGTGTGAGGTCCTTGGGAAGTAAGAAGTTGGAAACAGGTAAGACTACATGGGTAAATGAGATTATTTGGAGATTTAAAAGCATAATTGAGATATTTTGTGAGTATATATAGTTATATAATTTTTTCATGATGCTTCATGAAAATGTTTAGATTAAAATACTAAATTATTTGCAAGATATGAAGTTTTGCTAAAACTGGGTTTTCCAGAGTGTGATTTTGAGGCAAAAGTTGACCTTCACATGCTCGTTGTGAGCTGCGTGATTTGAATGGGGACCAAGGATCTTTGGAATATATTTTCAGGTCATTTATTAATATTTTAAAACACAAATGAGGTGGTTTTAGCTTCATGTTTTTATGAACGATCATTAAGAAGAAAAGTTGTTTTGAAACCATAGCTAAACCCTAGCTCAAAGTGACTTGGAGAAAAAAAATATACTAAGCATGTTTTGATTTATTTTGAAAATTTGATAATTGGATATTGTAGAGGTATCCTCCATATTTCCATAAAGGTATAATAAAGCAGGTGAGAGTATGTAGGTCTCACCTGAAAATGCAAGTTTCCAAAGAAGGTGATAAATAAATTGACATTGTTTTTATTCAAGAAGATTTTATATATTTCTATGATGGTTTAAGATCATGGTTGAGGTCATAAAGGTAAAAATTTTCCCTATTAATGAAGACTAGTTTTTGGGGCAGTTTGGAGAAGATTATAGTAAAAGTGGAATTGCAAGAGTTACATATCAAGTTAGGACCTGATTCAAGTTGTTTATTTGGTCTTTGTTCAGAGATATATTCTAGTGGTATATAAAATTTGTGTTTTTGGTATGGTATGAGCAATTTATGACATGATATTTGCTGTCGTACAAATGTGCAACATGGAAATCGACAATTTCTAAGCACGACAACTATACCCTTGTGTTTATTTTTATCAAGTTTTATCATTTCAAGACACCCTAGGTCTATCCAGTTAGTCCAAGTGACCTCCTAATTAATGTTATCTCATACCCATAGGTGATTTAGGAAATTCCATTCATTCCCCATAGGTGCTTTTAGGAGTTCTTTAATAAAAGCAAACTTTTGGCAGTCATGGGAAGAGCTATCACTAGCTTTCCTAGGACTAGAGAAACTCCATGGAGTAGAGAGGAAAAGACAAAACATATTTGGAAGTGATTAAAATGCATAGGAACATCATAGAAATTATTCAGGAAGATTTTGGAAAGGCTCGGAGAAGTTGGGGTAGTTTCACCAAAATAAGGGTTCACATGCCTGTTAATACACAAGCCAAAACAACCACTAAGCTTCAGAAGGTGATTCTAGGAGATCCAAATGGAGTTAGGAGAAAAACATAAACATATCCGAAAATATAATTGCAATACCTACAAGATGGATAAATCATTTTTTTCACAACACTTTGGCAAATCAGGTCTGCAGATGTTTTTTCTCAGGTGCATGTGGAATTTTAAATCAAAAATCCAAATTTTCAAGGATCAAATGGAAAAATAAATACATGATATCCCCACCATTGGATTCAAAATTCCATTTCCAGTAAGGATCATATAACATTTTTCAAAAAAATTTCCATCTGGAGCTAAAGTTATCATCATCGCAAGTTGTCCTCTTGGAGCAGGTTCTAGACTTAGCCAAATTTTGGGGAGGACACGTGTCCCCTCCAGGATCCTGGTGGAATTTTATGTCCCTAAAGTCCCTGAAGGTTAGGTACATAAACCTTGGAATAATGTTCCCAGCCCCCATTGTGACCTCTGACACCCCATGCGACCATCAGGATTTCAAGTTCAACCCCCCGGGTGTAATTTGGAGCTCAAATCCCCTGTCGTCAAATCTCCACCAAGTGTCAGCTCTAAGACTGCTGTAGAATTTGATGTCCCCTCATAGGTCAAGGACATAAAACCTTGAAATTTTTTCCCATCCCTCTAGGGGTGATTTTTTGTCACCCATGTGACCCGCTTCCAACCCCTCAGTGCCTTAAAGATGATTTTGGAGCACTCACTCCCTGCCATCAGATCGCGCCGCCACATGTCGCCATCTTACTCATCATGAAAATTGATGTCCCTAACGTCCCTTTGAGGGTGAGGGACATCATGGGAAAAAATGTTCCCAACTCAAACTCAAAAATTTGAAAAACAAATTCTAACGGTTTGTTGCTTCTCTCACTGTTAGAAGAAAAGTTACAGAGAATACCTCAGTCCCACCATTAATGAACCTTAAACCAGCTCAACCATAGAAAACACATCCCTAAAAAACATAAATACACATAGGTCTCTCAATAAATATTTATTAGGAGAGCTCAAGGATCGAATAATGAAAAGAGAGAAATGGAGAAATCATCTGAAAATCCTCACTACCGTAAAACGAAGATTTGAAGATATCTTGCAAATTGGTACATAAAACGAAGAATCATTTCTTGTTGAGTAATTCAATATAAAATTCCATTAAAAACTCAACTTCAAACATCCCATGTTCAGCAAGGAATTATCACAGCAAATAAATTTCATTTCCGGCTCCACGAAGAATAAAGTTTAAATTCCCGTCAAATCGACAACCGAATTGAAGAGAAATTTCACCAGTGAGACAAAAAGCAAAAACCTATCGCAATGGAATTTATTTCATCGCGAACGGAGATAAAACTAGACCTGAAAATTTCAAGCTCCATTAATGGCCGCCATGACATAGTAATGGAAAGAATCAGCGAGCTACCTCTCCGCTTTGCAGGGTTCCAGTGGGCAAAATCGCTCGAAAATTGGAGGGAATGATCATTGAAAAATATTGTTTCACGTGAACTAGTTTTTTTGCCATGAAGATCCTATTTTTTATGGATATGGAGGGTTTTGTTTTGTTTTCATTGTTTTTCCCATGCCATGAAAATTGTATTTTCCCACTTATTTAGATGAGGGAGTTACTCAAATGCGAAGCGTGGAACCCCAAAATAAAACCCAAAGTTTCAAGACTTGTTTTGTCACATCTTGACATCCACGACACACTTACTAAAAATAGCATGCCTTCCTACATAAGGGCCTATTACTTTGGTTTATCCACCATTTGAAGAGGAAACAAAAAAGGAAGTGAACATGGAGGCAGTATCGCAGGCAAAGTCATCGAAAAGGTCATCTCGGCTCGTAATTGACACTTACTAAAAATAGTAAGTGGTTCCACAAGCCTCTATAATAAATAGTTGGTTGGTCCAGAAGGTGAGATGAACACAGTAAGAATAAATAATTCAAGCCACCATAGCCAATGGAGGTTGGGAAAAGCTAATTAACACACTTACTAAAAATAGTAAGTTGTCTGAGGTGTACTTACTAAAAATAGCAGGTTGTTCTCAAAGGGAAAGTTTGGCACAATAGGACATTGAGAGAGTTTCATCATATCAGAACTTTCCATCATCATTCAAGGATCATCAAATCTCTTTTCCTCCCTCTTTTTTCTCTCTCCTTTATAATTCTTCATTAAGCTTAATCATTGTATTTCATCTTATTCACTTAAGTGATCTATTTTAAATTTGTAAAAAGTATTTTCGCAGAATTATAAGAGAAATACTATTCATGGAAAACAAAAGGTCACAAGTGGAATATGGAATCAAAGAGTCATGTGAGGGAGGTGAAAGGACAATTTAGATTTCTATAAATTGTAAATCCATTCTCTTTTCAAAGGGTTGGCGATTAATCTTGTAAACTGAAGAATGCATTGTACTTAGAGAAAGCGAAGGAGATAGCCATTTTCTTCTACTTTCATCCAATCTCAAATTTCTTCCATTCCCACACTATTTACAACTTTTGTTTAACCAATCAATACAAGAAGAAGGAGTTTCTATATTTCTTTGACTAAGGGTTTTCTTGATAATTTGTGATCAACAAATTCTATTTGGTCTTGTTGTTGTTTACAAAGTTTTTTCTTCTCATGAATGGATGTGTTGAAATTTATGTCTAGTGTGTGCAAGAATATGATTTTATACCTACAACATTAGTTCTCCTACCTCATATTTTCACTCCCCTTTCCCACTCTTCATAAAAAGTCTTCCCTAGCAAGAGATTGTTAGCTTTGCCACAAGGTCAGTGGAGTTCCTGTGTTGGATCCCCAGCCACAAGGCTACCAGGAAAATACACCTTTACTTGTGCATGCATATATGGTAGCTACGCCGGTTAAGTATAGGGACTTAGATTCCTAGAGTGTTGGAAAAAAAAATCCACAATTTTTTCCACTCAAAAAATTTTCTCACCGAAATTTTTTGGCACCCCACCTTGGGGCAGAATTAGCAACATCTGTACCCAAAATATGACTGCAAGGTCCGATTTTTTTTAAAAAAATCAAATATTGAAAAAAGAGTTCATGAAATTTTGTTGCCGAAAGATACACTATCAAATTCCTGCACATGACCTTTCATATTCCATGACATCCTTTTGTATTCCCACTACAAGAATTCCCTACAGTTAGCTGAAAAGAGATACACAAGTTTGAAAAGGTCAAGAAGTGTTCCAAAAAATCAGCAAGATTGAATTAGAGATAATCCATTTTTTTTCTCTTAAGCCTCCTCTCCATATAGCTCTTCAAATATTTCACCTTGAAATCCCATCCAAACTCCTGTTGATACTCCCCCTTCAAATTCTCCTATTTTTCAACCACCATTAAACATTGAGTTCCTGAAACAAAGAAGAATTTGTAGAAGCAAGATCTGAGACATAAGCAAAAGAAACAATGGCAGATGAAGAAGAACTACCTCAGCACATTGTTCAATGGGGAAGGAATACAGGACCACTTTCTCTTGAACCCCCCTCTTCACGATCTACCAATGGGTTCTTGCAAAAACTTTCCAAAGTTCAAAGGTTACAACACACAACCTCTGGAAGAACACGTCATTGCTTTCATGACATCATGTGGAATTCTTGGTGTCCAACATGAAGATGTTTCTGTAAGATTGTTCGTAGAATCCCTCCAAGAAAAACCAGTAGAATTGTTCTACCTCATGCCTGCCTGATCCATCACTAGTTGGGATGACATCAAGACTACCTTCAAGGAAATATTTAAATCAACTGAAGACTGTCAGAACCTCTTGGTGCAATTGGCTCAAATGAAGAAAGGATAAAGTGAAACTATGAGAGAATTCATGGCTCATTTCGAATGATTGCTTCGCAGGATACCAGAAGATGATTCACCATTTAAAAACAATATCAAGAGGTTCTTCATCAATGCTCAATCATCAGAGGTAGGATTTCTCCTATGAAGAGTTCAACCAAGGAACATTGTAGAAGCACACAGGATGGTCTTTGAAATTGATGATGATCTCATCCTCTCTAGAAAGATCAAGAATCCATCAAAGGGAAAGGCCCAACGTCTTAGAGATGAGAGAACCAATCCATTACTGCAAAGATTGGAAAATGAGATGGCATCTTTGAAGAGGGAATTCTTTGAATGAGTATCTTGTTGTTTAGTCAAAATTTGTTGAGTTGTGGATCTCAATTACTTCATTTTAGCATGTAATTTGGAACTTGCTGGAAGACATAATAACTGGCATCGGTCAAGGGAAGACCGACATCGGTCAAGGAAGACTGACATCGGTCAAGGGCAAGTAGGAACCGGCGATGGTTAGGAAGAACCAGCGTCGATTACCTATGCGACGAAGTTTTAATTAACTCTCAGGAATTATATCTATTTTTAGCATTAAAATAGATTTATTGATTGATGTAATTTCATGGCTAAGTGCCCTAAGTCTATAAATGACTATATAAACACAAAATCTAGGGGTTTAGAAGTAATGATGAACAAGAATTAGAAAGAACTTGAAAAAGGTTGGTGAGAGAGAATTCTTGGTGGTAGAGAAAAAGCTTAAAGGAAGAAAGTACTAAACATCTGAGAGGTGTGGAAGATTGTAAATCTTCATTGTATATCTTGTCAAAGCTTTGGATAATAGATTGGCTTGTTTCTTGGTGGATGTAGCCCACACTGGGTGAACCACGTTAAATCTGGTGTTGATTTATGTCTCTTGTTTTGTATATTTCTTCTAGTAGAATATCCACTTTTATTTGAATGTATGCTTAGATCTGATACATAGTCTGTACAACCGGTGTGCTAACCCCAACAACTGGTATCAAAGCTTTGTTTGAGGGTTTTTTGTGTTGAGAGATTTACTCACAGAGGGTTTTTTTATCGAGTGGGAGCTACAACAATGGCAGAAGATAATAAATACAAGGTAGAGAAATTTGACAGCCGAAATTATCAATGATGGAAGATGCAGATTGAGGATTATCTGTATTAAAGAGATTTATACTTACCATTGGATGAGAAGTCTAGACCTATGAAGATGACTGATGAACAATAGAAGATTCTTGACATAAAGGCTTTTGGATCTATAAGATTGAGCCTGGCAACATCCGTGTCTTCCAATATTACAGAAGCGGCTTCTATGATAGACTTAATGAAATATCTTGTTAATTTATATGAAAAACCTAGTGCTTCAAATAAAGTTTATTTGATGAAGAAAATATTTAGGTCTAAGATGCATGAAGGTGAATCTGCCTCTAGTCATTTGTATGATTTATGATCTACTGTAAATAAGTTAAAATCAGTTGCTATAACCATTCGATGATGAAGTAAAATTACTTTTATTCTTATGTTCGTTCCCTGATAGTTGGGACAACTTGTTAATGGCTATTAGTAATACAACATTTGCTAATAATATTTTGAAGTTTGATGATGTAGTTAGTATAATCTTGAATGAAGAAATTCACAGGAAGAGTACAAAGGAAACATCATCTAGAAATGATTTGAATGTAGAAAGCAGGGGCAGGAAGAAGGAGAGATCCAAGAGTAAGAGTAATGAGAAATCAAATTCAAGGGATAGCAGATCTAAATCTAGAATTAAGGGAATTACTTGTTGGAAATGTGGAAAGAAAGGACATGCAAAGAAATATTTTTTGTCGAAGGATAAAGAGAATCAACAACCAAAAAAAGGTAAACAAATGAATTTTGCTTCATCAGAGGTAATGCAAGATGCTCTTATTCTTTCTTTGGAGAATAGAATTGAATCATGGGTTTTAGATTCAGGAGCTTCTTTCCATGCAACCCCTAATAAGGGTTATTTCAAAAATTATGTCTAGGGAAATTTTTGGGCATGTTTATTTGGGTGATGACGAACCTTGTAGTATTACTGGTAAAGGGGAAGTTCATCTAAAATTGTAGAATGGAAATACATGGGTGTTGAAAGATGTGAGGCATGTGCCAAGCCTCAGGAGGAATCTTATTTCTGTAGGGCAACTAGGTGAATCTGGTTGCATGGTTACTTTTATAGGAGACTCTTGGAAAGTCACCAAGGGTGCTTTTGTTGTGGCAAGAGGTAAGAAGGTAGGAAGGTTATATTTATCTACCTGTATTACTGATTCTGTTTTCTACATTATCTACTTGAGATTCAGATGCATGCATGTGGCATAATTGGATGGGTCATATGAGTCAAAAAGGAAGTGTAGATCTTTAAGGCTAAGGGTAAGTTATTATATTTGAAATATTTAGATCTTGATTTCTATGAGCATTGTATCTTTGGAAAGCAAAAGAGAGTGAGATTTCTCAAAGTTAGGGAAACTAAGATGGAGAATAAATTGGAGCTTGTACACACAGATGTGTGGGGGACCAGCTCAGATAGCTTCTAAAAGAGGGAAAAATGAGAACCGATGTCGAAAACAATGCACCACAACACAATTGCACTCTGATGGTAACATCAAGTTCCAACGCAATAAGAAAGATTCGAATCAATGGAAAGAAAATGCAAGTAAGAAAACAAGTTTGATCATGCTCATAGATAATAAAAAAAGGAAGTACAAATAGGGGTGTTGTGTAACCCCCATTCCTAAACAAGTAAAGAATATCAATGACGTGATTGACACATATGACGTGACTGATGCATATGATGCCACTTAAGGAGGAGTTACAATTCCAAATAAGGAATGTAACTCCTATGATGCACTGACGCAAATGAAAATGACAGATTCTATGAAGCAGAATCTGACACTTGTAATCTGACTTCCTAAGGACCTATGACTCTCGTAAGGTGAGATGACTCACCAAGTGATGTGGACGATCACTAGGCATGTCACACACTCCAACACCCCCCCTTCATCGAAGTCGAGGAAGAGGTAAAGGTAAGCCAGAATACAAAAGAAGACTCCCCTAGATAACTAAGAAAGATGTGTCAATGGGGCCTGACAACTAAAGGCCTAATAAGGTTCCCATGTACAAACAACATATTTCTGGAAAGAAGAAGAGGAGAAGGAGGACTATATAGCCCAAAGAAGATGGGTGGCTGTAGCAGACCTCACCCCAAGAAGAGACCGTAAGTGAAGGGCTTGGTGAATATGTCTGCAACCTGATCAGTTGTCTGAACATACTGTATGTCAATGATGTTTTCATGTATCAGCTCCCATATAAATTGCATGTGAATCTCAATGTGCTTCATCCGCTGATGCTAAACTGGATTTTTACAAATCGAGATAGTGCTCATGTTGTCACAGTAGATAATGGTAGGCCACTGAAAGTAGATGCCAAACTCTATCAAGAATATCATATAACCAAACAGCTTTTGTGGCAGTGTTAACTGCTCCTCTGTATTATGCTTCTATCGATGATATGGAAATGGTGTTCTGCTTCTTGCTAGACCAACTGACAGGACCTGAACCAAGAGTGAAACTATATCCTGAGGTAGACTTCCGATGATCTATATCACCGGCCCAATCTGAGTCTGTAAACCCAACCAAGTCAATCTCAGTCCCTCCCTAAGTAATGAATCCCATCGATGTGAGTGCCATGAACATAGTGAAGGATCCACTTTACTACTTTTAAATGTAGCTCATGAGGCTCCTGCATAAATTTGGACATGATTCCGATAACATATGAAAGATCTGGCTGAGTGTAGTAAAGTAGATCAAGCTCCCCACCAACTGCCGATAAAGGGTACCATCAACCAAGGGGGAAGAGCAATCAGAAACCATCTCGACCCCAGAAAGAAGAGGAGTAGGTGAGGACTTGCAATCAGACATGTGAAACCAAACAAGCAAATCAAGAGAGTACTTATAGTAATCGGATCATAATGTATAGCAGAATAAATATCTTCAATAGACTCCATACGCTTCATTCTACATACAATGCATATGTATAGGAGAGATTGCTCTTAAATATGAGGAACTACAATTCCTCAAATATCTCCTACAACATCTCCTGCAAATTCTCCTAAAACAATAATCTATTTGTGATATATTGTTGTAAAAATTTATCACCAAACAATATATTCGTAAATATAAGTTGTTCATAACAACTTATATACTAACAAAATATATACGTGATTTGTTATTACAAATCACTCATTAATTTTTTTTTATCATAGTAAACATTAATATTAATTTCCTAACATTCCCCCCCTTAATGTTTACATGGTAACATTAGAAATTTCACACTTCATTTGTAGCCTGACACCTTTGCACACTCATGATCTTGGTACACACACTCGAATTGAAGGGTAGAAGAAGGAACACATCAACTTCTTATCAACCAAGCACTGTCGGGAACACATCTGACCGACCGACGAGGAAGGGAACATGCTCAGGAATCATCTGCTTATCAACCAATTACTCCAGGGAACACATCTAACCTAGTAGTGTGGTAACTCAAGCAGGGATACATCTGAACAACCTTCAATGGTTTTCAGGAGGCTAACCACAAACCTAGGTATGAACAGGAACACATCTGACTGTTCTACCCTCATCAATCCTCATGATGCTTGCATTTCACTATGTTATTTGTTCTGCACTATTGTTTTTACATTTGGGGAAATAGGAATAGCCACATACTCAACTGAAAAATTGAAAATTGAACATTGGATCATGTTGATCATGTTCCCCCCTCAATGTGAACATTTCACTTATTCAACACAAAACAAGAAATCTGAAAAAAAAACACACACTAGACATCAAATACTCTGAAAGCACACTCACACCCACAAAATGTGCCACCATAGATTCGTGTGGACCCCATCGTTGGTGATTGACGAGAGGTTGCTATCTAACCTCCAGCCTCTGATGCCTCCATCCTCCAGTATTAATTATCTAAAAGAGAAAATCTTCATCAATTTGATTTTCTATATACAGTATTTCCTTCCTCTTCATTTTCTCCTTCGTCATCAACAGCCATGGCATTATCTTACAATTTCCCATCAAGCAATTCTTGCGTGCAATTTGAGGACAAGTGACTAGATTGTCTGCAATAATAACAGGTGAGCCACTGCTTTGAATCTTTATAAGATGATCCAGGTGTGAAAGAATATTTAGATCTTCTTTTATCTTGTTTCTTACCATACAGGGATTTTTCCTCTGGTTCCGTAAACATGATTCTCTTTTCTACATCTAGCAAAGAAGAAATAAGTTCTTCTAAACTCAATGTAAGGACCATGTTAGAATAGCATAGAGGCATGCTATTGAGTAATACTGCTTTAGCATCGTCATGAGGCACATCGACACTTATTCCCGCTAGTTGATTGCAAATAGAATGAAATTTACTAATATGTTCCACCATGTTTTCGCCTTCTTCCATCTTGAGGCTGAACAATATTTACTTTAAATATATTGCTGCGCTTCCAGCTTGTGATCCAAACAATTTGTTCAATGTCTCCCAAATTGTGTGAGAGGACTTTTTTAAGTCTATATGATGCAAATAAGAATTTGATAGACCCAATCCAATAATCATTGTAGCCTTTCGATCTCTGTTGCCCATTTTGCTGCTTCATCAACATTTAACAGTTTCTTCTCTTTTCCATCAATAATATCCCAGAAATATTTGTTGATCAGGAACAAATGGGTTTGTACTTTCCAGGTATGAAAATATTTACCCTTCAAATTTTTCAATGTGACTCAACTTATCCATTATGAATCTTCACAAAACTAAAACAAAAAATAGGTGTCGGCTAAAACCGAAAATGCACCTGTTGTTTTTTTAATCTTTTATAAACAAATATACACTAATGATTATGATACTTACTCTCAACAAGAAATCAGTGAAACTCTGAAATAACAGTTTGCATGGAGCATAGATCTTGACAGTTGTGACAATACTAGGGCTCCTTCAAAGTGGAACAATAATCGTATGTCATCGTCAAATGCAATGAATTCCAAATGACTTTACGCTGCACATTTTCATCAAAACAATGTGATTCCAAATTCACTCTTCTTTCCTCACAAATTTCTAGATTCCATAAATAATGGCAAATTGAGCAGCCTTGTAAAACAATCTTGGCACAAATTTTAGCAGCAAATATGAGAATGTGGATCTATATGCAGTAATGCAATGAATACTTATCTGAAACTTCAAATCAGACTTGAATTTGGATCTCAGTTTCATGCCTGGAACCAGCTGCGGCCACGTTACTTTTGCAGACAAATGCATGGATAGTTATGCTCATTGTGTGAAATACAAGTCAACTATTGAATAGTCAAGTACAACTGTAGAGAGAATTAATTAAGATGTTGTAAAATAGATCTGATACAAATCCTGGTTGCAGGCTGAAATTCCACACTGGTAGGTGGATGAAATATAACTCCTGGATGCAGGCATGAGCACACTAGTGTCAGCAATGTCAAAAGTCTGGTAAAGAGAGCAATGCAAGTCTCCCAAACTCTGGTTGATCAAAGCCATCGATGGAGCTTGAAATTGATACAACTACCAAGGAGTGCCTTCCACAATCTTTACCGAGCTAGGAGTAGGTTGACATTTGCAAGATTTGTGCACAGCTAATGATGAAAATCAGGAAAATACAGCCAAAACGAGTCCAAGATAGATTTGAATGCAAATCTCTATGTTCTTGCATTAAAATGTCACTCAATACAAATCCAATGCATAGATCAGAATATATGCTCAGGCTGGACTGTACATTTTAAGACAAAATGAATTTTTATGACTTCGAACTAATCTCCAAATGTGGTTCATTCCTCGTGTGCAGCCAAAATATTTAAGAGGAATAAACAATCACACGACTGTTTTATTCTTACCAGTGTAAAAATATGGGACATGCATAGTATAATCAATATTACCTACACAAAAATCTTCATAAATTATTCATATCTCATCCTCAGGATCGAAGAGTATTACTACATCCCCTTCACAGGTTCTCAAAAGATCATAGTTTCTCTGATACCAAATATAGTAATAGGATCAGAATGTACAACAAAATAAAAAACCTTCAATAGACTCCATATGTTTCATTCTACATACAATGCATATGTATAGGAGAGATTGCTCCTAAATATGAGGAACTACAATTCCTCAAATATCTCCTACGACATCTCCTGCAACTTTTCCTAAAATAATAATCTATTGGTGATATATTGTTGCAACAATATATCACCAAACAATATATTCGTAAATATAAGTTGTTAATAACAATTTTATATACTAACAAAATATATACGTGATTTGTTATTACAAATCACTCATTAATTCTTTATCATAGTAAACATTAATATTAATTTCCTAAAAGTACTTAGGCAGTGAGACTTTAATTCTCAAGTTAGATTGTGAAATCTGGATCCCAAGAAAGTAATGAAGCAATCCTAAGTCATTACATGGAGAACTTGTTGGCCAAGGAGATCTTCACATAATCAATGATAGAGGAAGAGCTACCTGTGATCAACAAGTCATCAACATAGAGAACAAGAATAAGCATGGATTCATCCTGCTATAGAATATACACATTTGGGTCAGAGTGACACCAAGTGAACCCTGATGCAAGTAGAAAGGAGTCCATCTTGGCATACCAAGCCCGAGGGGCTTGTTTAAGAGCCGTAGAGATACTTCTTTAACTTGCAAACGAGGGATGGATCATGGACATAACCCAGAGGTTATTCCATATAGATCTCTTCCTCTAGGTCCCCATGAAGTAAGGCACTCTTAACGTCCATCTGGTGGACTTCCCATCTAATGGCGGTAGCGATGGCAAGGGTCAGTAGAATGGAAGTCATCTTCGTAACCAGAGAAAAGGTTTCTGAGTAATCAACCCCAGCTACCTAGGAGAAACCCTTAGCTATAAGTCATGCTTTATACTTCTCAAATTCTCCATTGGCTCCATACTTTGTTTGATATATCCACCTACACCGAATGAATATTCTTCCTTCTGGAAGAGGGGTAAGATCCCAAGTGTCGTTCGTTATGAGTGAGGAATACTACTCATCCATAGTAAAATCCCAGAAGCTTCTTGGAAATACAGTGGATCAGAAGCATAGGTGAAGAAGGAGTGGGGTCCAACGAAACTCGAGTGCGTACGTATCTCATCTAAAGGATCTTTAGCTAAATCTCTAGCGCTCTGTAAATTTTTCCTAGCCCAAAGAGGTCCCGAAGGTTCAAGCTCAGAGTCGGAAGATTATTCACTTGAGTGAGAAGGGACATAGTCCTAATCATCACTACTATCAAAATCAGAAGACTCAAAAGTTTGAGGATCGGGAGGAGTAGGGAGAGGAGGAACTCACTCAACAACATCATCATCTGACGAGTCATAATCTGAACCAGTGGGAAAAAGAACCTCAATGGAATTTTAAGTCAAGGATTACTCATCAAACTTCACACTCCTCTGAATATAGACCTCATGGGTAGTAGGGTTCAACAATCGATATCCCTTCACACCATCAGGATACCCGATAAAGATACAAGGTTTGGATTGTGGATCCAACACCTTGCATTTCTTCTTGGGAATCCAAGCCATAGCCTTGTTGGTCTGAAAATCTATCGGGAGGGCAGATCTATGGATAGACAAGCCAACAGTGTGTAGGGCATAGCCCCTCTTTGAGTTAGCAAAGTGAAACCGGTTTATTACTATTCTACCAACAGGAATCTTGTGCAAGTCTCACAATATTCTGCCTTCAGGGGTTTGGGATCTCATCCCAGTAGGTGTATTTCCAGCTACGAAGAGAAAGGATGAAGAAATATCAGATCCGAAGGAAGAAAAGAAATGAATTCCAAAGTAGAAAGGTCAGAGGGTTTATGTTTTGGGATTGGTAGTAAACATAGCCAAACCTACTTGCATAAACGAAAAAAGCAATACTGAAGAACAAATGACAAAAAAGTAGATATGAATCTAACAGAATAAACACATAGATCTGACATAAGAAAGATCTGATGCATATAACACATGTATTCAGCACAAAGTCTCAATATTTGTATTAATATTTCTTCTGTTACAAGGGAGCTCAAAGTCTTTCTCTCCTCACTTCTATTTTTCATCTAAAAAATGTCCACCATGAATACAACAAGTATTCAAGTATATATAGAAGGAGGAGAAGAAGGAAGGCAAAAAGGAGCCAACCACCTATTTACAAAATATCTAAAAGTCATGTTGACTTTTGACAACTTGATGGATGACATCATCCCATGGTGCAACATGGATGATGTCATCATTTGTGTCAACACACTTTAGATATTCACAAAAAAGAAAGTCGAAGAAGCGAGAGAGGAAGAGAGAGAAATCATTCATCATCGTCAACCTGTGGCCGAAAGAGGGTATCCTGCTTCTTCTGCTACTCAGGTGATGAGATGTGAAATTGGGCACAGTATTCCATGAACTTGCTGATCATGGGCTCTAGTTGATCCTAGGAAGGATCCTTGTGTCGCTCACTGATCACCTCGCAAGTCTCCCGCTCGTCTATGAGCTTCTCTAGGAGTTTGGAATATTCACTCTCTACTTCAATGAGGAACCCGATGAAGTCCCGACAGGCCAGCAGGTTATTGATAGATTCCGTGTCAACAGTGACCTCTGGCCCCAACCCTTTTGAAACGATCTCCTTGAAGATCTGAACGGTTTCATCAAATTTCCTTAAGGCGAAGGAAGGAGTAAGCAGCCCTGGAGACATCCTAAGAATGATCTGCTCCATTTGGTGCATTGCGTCCAAGGCTTCTTCCTTTACCTTGTCGATCTTTTCAAGAACAAACTCTAGTTGATCTACCCGGTAGTCCAGAGTGGAAAGGACTTTGTTGAGGGCTCTGGGATGATCGAAAACACCGAACTTAACCAGATCTTTGACTGAACAGTCGAACATTTTTTGGAAGGTTTCATGCTTGATGTTGACGTATGTAACTCTGAGCTTAGTTTCTGATCTGCACGAAGAAGAAGTGAGACCCAACGCAAAAAGGTTGTATTAGTCATTTGATCTTCCATTGAAGTGTTAACAGAAGAAAGAGTTAGTGATTTTGAGCCTTCAGGGCGCAGGGCGCATGAAAGTTGCAGCTTACAGGGCTAAATAACACAGCGCACAGGAAAGGGCTGTTGCAGTGGGTAAATCAGCACCAAAGGGTGCATGGCGCATGGATACTGCAGGTTGCATTTTTGTTGTTGTAAGGACAAGTGTGCCTACGCCATGTGTATGCGTTTTATAGAGGGCGCAGCTTATTTTCATGTTACATGGGTACAGGATGCGCCAAAGGGCGCGGGTTTAATGCGTGTAACATCATATTTTCATGTGTCGATAGGGGAAATTGGCGCGGCGCATGGAAGGTCTGCACAACATGATGTTGTTGTAAGCATGGATGCGCCTGCGCCTTGATAGTTTTGTACTTGGCGCAAATTAAGCTGATGTTGCACAGATGCAGGGTGCGCCAAAGAGGCACATGTTTATGTGATGCAACGAATGAGGTTGGTGCGCCAAAGAGGGCACAAGGTTAGCACTTGCAGCATGCGAAGGAGGCGCGCCTTGAGGGCGCAAATGCTCTTGACGTAACAGGCATGATGGGTGTGCCATTTGGCGCAGGTTTTGATCATGTTGCAGGGGTGACAGATGCGCCAAGGGAAAAAAAAACATTACAGCCTCTTCCAGCTATGATTTCTTCACTGAGGGATATGCATATGGTTGAGTTCCTTTTACAGGGTTCATGGATGATGAAGAGGTCTAAACCAAGCCTTTTTTAGTCATTTCCTCAGGACAGAATCCCCTTCCCAGCAGATCTAGAAAGAGGGAGAAGAACGCGGGTGTAGGGTAGAGAAGAAAAGCAAGGAGGAAGGGGAGCATGTTTTAACAGCCTCTTCTAAACTCTACCAGCCAGGAAGCAGACAAAACCAAAGTTCAAAACACACAAAAGGAGTGAGGTCCTCTTACCAGGATATAACGATGAAAAATCACGAAAACGGGTCCACGACGTGATTGAAAGCAACAGGGCAGGTACTGACAGGCTCAGAGAAAATATCACGTGATTGTTCTGGTGACAATGACAGCACAGACGTGCCTATATGTAGGTGAGGAGGTAATAAATGCGCACCAACCTTTCAAGTGGCGCATGGAAAGCATTGTTGACACAAGAAAGCATGCGCCTTTGGCGCACCAAAGCACTTGTCAACATGAAGTTATGTGTGCCTTTGGCGCACCGGAAAGTGATGTCGGACACAAGAATATGTGCGTCATTGGCTCACCAAAAAATGGTGCACAGCTTAAGTATTGTTGAGCATGAAGGCGCATGCGCCTTGGCGCATGCAAGGAAAGACTCAACATATTAAGGCGCACCAAAAGGTCTGTTGACACAAAAAACCATGCACCAAAGGATTTAAAGGGGGCGCACCAAAAGCTGATGTTGCATGGTTATTATGTGCTCCCAACCAAAAAGGGCCAAAAATGGCTAAGTTCGGAAAACTAGATTTCCCGGAGAGGGATTTTGCAACGTTCCGAACGCAAGGAGTCCCTGACGAGGGACCGGGACAAAATTTCGGTATGGTTATCATCAAAATTTCCCTTGACAATTTTACGGGATAACAGCTGGCTCTTTCTGGGGACTATCCCTGAGTAAACTTCAGGGGTAGAGAATCCCAGATCTCATGTGCCTATCCATTGGGTAACAGAGTCAAAAATAAGGGCGACCAAAAGGGAAACACACAACCAACAATAGAAAACACATGACAAAAAAAAAACACACAACTGAAGTAAACTGTACAAAGAGGAGAGCAAGCTCTACTTCCTGAAGATTTTCAAATGTTGCCCGCTATAGGGAAGCGGGAGCTCAGTTCCATCCAGATATGAGAGATAGAAACTATTCTCTTTGTTGAGCTGCTCGATCTTGAAAGGCTCCTCTCCACAGGGAGTCAAACTTGCCGTGCATGCCTTTTGGCTCTCTTCGCTTATCCCACAAGAGGACGAGGTCTCCCACTTGGAAATTTCTTTGCTTAAATTTTTTGTCGAAAAATCTCTTGACTTGATTCTGATGTTCAGTGATCTTATCGACCACCTTTACTCTCTTTTCTTCGAGCTCTATCAGATACATGATCCTCTTTTAAAGAGAATTTTGGAAAGTTTCATCTTCAATTGTCCGTTGCCAAGCGCAGAGCAGGGATTTCAGTGGAAATGGGAAGTTCGGCATCAGTGCCATATAACACTTGAAAAGGTGACATGCCGAGAGACCTCTTGGGAGTAATGCAATCTGCCCACAAAGTGTCGTACAAGGACTTGTGCCACATCCGTTGATTCTCGTCCACTAGCTTTCGTATGATGGTCACTAAGTTTTTATTACTAGGCTCGGCTTGACCATTTCCCTGAGGGTAGTAATCTGAGGCGTGAGCCAAAGTTATTCCGTATTCATAGCAAAAGCTAATAACCTCTCGTGAAGAGAAGTTGGAGGCATTATCAGCAATGATCTTGTTTGGGATGCCAAACCTGACAATGATATTTTCTTTGATGAAACGACAAACAACTTCGGAAGTGGCATGCTTGATAGGTATGGCTTCCACCCACTTGGTGAAGTAATCTGTTGCTGTTAGGACATAACTATGTCCGGCACTCAATTGAGGATTGAGTGCACCAATAAAATCAATTCCCCACTGCTTGAATGGTTCATCGATAATGACCGGCCTGAGGAGAAAAGCAGCCAACTTGGGCTTGCCGACGAACTGCTGGTAAAGTTCACATTTTGCTACCCAGGTAGCTGTATCTTGGAAGAGCATTGGCCAATAGTACCTGGCCCGAATGATCTTGTGTGCTGTCACAGAAGAGGAGAAATGGCCTCCATAGGCTGAATCATGAAAAATTTCAAGTAACCTCACTTGCTGTGGCTTGTCAACACATCGCAAGAAGACACCAACTATCCCGCGTTTATATAAACCGTCATCCCAGATGACATACTTGGCTGCTATGAGCTTTATAGTGCACTTATCTTTTGCAGTTATGTGAGCTGGGCCCTCGCCGTAGGTGAGGAAAAAAGCAATATCGGAATACCACTCATCACTGGTTGCGACAAATAGGACCATAGGCAGAGAATGGGCTTTCTCCAGTTGGCTTTGTGCTTCGTCGGCACAATCATCCTTTTCCTCAAGGTTTTCTGAATCTTTGTTTTCGGCCATAAGCTGACATAGGCCCTTACCTCTTACTAGCTTGGTTGGTTTTATATCCAGGTCGTACTCTTGGACCTTTGCAATCTAATTACCTCGCAAGCTTCCTAACTCATGTTGAGTTAAAATGGACTTTACTGCCGTGTCAGGGACTAGAACCACTGTGTGAGAGTTTAAAATGTAATACGTGAAGTTTTTGACTGCTTTAACAATGGCGAAAGAATGCTTTTCTAATTGAGACATTTTTAGTTCGCGAGGCTTGAGGGGAGAGCTCATGAACGCAATCGGAGATTCAACATCCTCCGAATTCTTTTGCATCAAGATGGCAGACACAGTATGCTCAGATGCGTAACTATACATGATAAAAAATTTGGAGAAGTCGGGACATACCAGGACTGGTGCGTGGGTGACAGAAGCTTTTATTTCCTCGAACGACATTTTTCCTTCTTTGCTCCAACAGAAAGTTGGTGACCCTTTCATCATGTCCAAAATATGGCGAGTCTTTTCAGCAAAGTCGGGAACAAAACGCCTGAGAAAGTTCACCTTTCCGAAGAAAGAATGGATGCCAGTTTTGCTTGTAGGCAAAGTAAGGCTCTGAATAGCCTTAACTCTTTCGGTATCTATTTTTCGTTCCTTCCTTGCTAATAACATGCCCTAGCAGCTTTCCTTCTGTGACTCCGAAAACGGACTTTTTTGGGTTCAAGGAAATCCCATGCTCTCGGCATCTGGCCAATACTTTCTCCAGATGATCACAATGATCACCTCGTCGCTTAGAGAACACAGTCAAGTCATCTAGATAAATGACAATGACCTTTCCCATCATACCTTTGAATGTCAGGTCCATGGCCCGCTGAAAATTGGCGCCAGCATTAGTCAGACCGAATGACATCCTGCTATAGGCGAACGTGCCCCAGGGAGTAGTGAATGCTATTTTAAATTGATCTTCAGGTGAAACTTCAATCTGATTGTAGCCTGAAAAACCATCAAGCATGGACAACATCTCTGATCCAGTTACTGCTTGTAGAACCTGATCCATTATAGGAAGGGGGTAGTTGTCCTTTAAGGACGCCTGATTCAGGTTTTGAAAATCTACGCATATGCGTATTTCACCATTTTTCTTGCGCACCGGTACAATATTTACAACCCAGGTACTGTGATGAATAGGAAAAATGATTCTCGCATCCAGCATTTTCTGGATTTCAGCTTGGATAGTACCTGAGATCTTAGGATTATAATGCCTTTGCTTCTGGCGAAAGGGCTTGACATCCTCCTTCAACGGGATATCATGTTGGACGTCTTTCGGCTTAAAAGACTTTAGATCGGCGTAGGACCATGCCAATAAATCCATGTATTTCTTTAGCAATTTAACAAACTTCCGTTTCTCTTCGGGTGTGCAACATTTTCCAATGTTCACAAACTGCGGATGTTCTGCTGAACCTAAATTAACCGGTTCGGTTTCTAGGGAGGAGCCCGTACCATCTCGCCTTTTCTTTTTTACAAAGTGGTCATGCCTGTCGAACAACCGCTCTAAAGAAACCAAGCCCTTCGGAATTTTATTTCCTTTGAGCTGACATATTCCGTCGTTCCCCTTGGATTTATCTTCTTGACCGGTGACTGATTCACGGCACTTAGAGGTGGATCCTTCAAAATGAAGTTCACTAAAATTTTCCACCTTTTCTAGAAAGGCAATGAGCTGATTATCATCGTTGAATACCTGCCAATGCTGAGAATTATCTGGCACGCTAGGACAGAAAACCACCTCAATGGTATATTTGTCTATTTTCCAACCTGGGTGAGGGAGCATGAGGGATGCTGAAACGGCCAATGAATCAGCCATATAATTCTGAGTCCTTAGAATGGATTCAATTGAAAAAGCGTCGAACTCTTCGATGCTGTCCCATACCGCATTACGGTAGTGCCTGAGCCTTTCGTTCTTCACTTGATATATCCTTTTGACTTGATTTACGACTAGCTCTGCATCACCTTTTGCTTTCAATTTTTGATTCCTCTTTCCCTTGCGGCTTGCATGCCGAGTAGCAGAGATTCATACTCAGTAGTATTATTCATGTTGAAAAACTGCAACTTGAAAGAGAGAGGAATAACTTCTTCCTCGGGAGATATTAGCACGGCTCCGGCGCCACATCCACTGGTTGTGCAGCTGCCATCAAATTGCAAGGTCCAAACCTTGTTAAGATCTTCTTCTTGGATGAGAACAACCATTTTTTCAGCCTCGGTAGACAAGAAATAGTTCTCCATCCCTGATGATTCAAAGAGGATTTGAGCTTTGGGGTCCTGAGAATTAGTAACCAAGTACTTCTTTTTTGATTCCGGCTCCAATGTTTACATCACACCTTTGACGGGGATTCTAGCCTTAGACCAATCCATATGAATTTCCCCACCAAATTTGCTGCAAAAACTTTTTCCCAGCAAAATTCCGTAGGCTGCTGGAATGTCGGCAACAAGGACGGTCATCTTTACTCTTTTCTCTGGGAATGCCGCAAATGCAAACTACGCATCTTTGATTTGACCAATCAACGGAACCTGCTTGGTTTCCAAAGAATAACATCTGCTAAAAGGCTTGGTAAGGGTGAGACCCAAAGCATGGGCAACTTTTGTTGGCATGACGTTATCGGAAGCTCCTAAATCAATTATGCAGTTACTTAACTTGTGGCCATTGATCAAGAGGGAGAGATAGAAAGGTTCTATCTTGCCTGATGCAGATGTTGAGGCAACATTTATGCGGGATGCAGGAGGTGTGGCAAGGATTCCTTTCAGGGGAATCTGGGAAAATATGACAGCTTGACTTTGAATATACTTGGTTAACCTTTCAAGCTGCTCAGGGTTTGACTGAAGATACTCGGCTTCAGACATTTGGATCTTGGTCTTTTTAGCATGGTCAATTATGTCGAATGCGACCAAGGGTTGTGTTGGTGAAGGAATGAGTCCCTCACTTCGTGATGGTAGGGTAGGAATACTGGTCTTTATGGAAGTAGGAGAAGGATGATTCGGAGGAGAGATCGGGGGAAAAGCTTTCTTTGTAAAAGACTTAACAAGGGGTTGAGTAGGAAGAGGATTACCTCTTTTAGCAATGGTTGGATGCGTGGATGACATAGTCTTATCTTTCTACATATTGGAAGCAACCTCAGCTCCTTTTCCCTACAAGAAGGTAAAAATAGCATATGATTGTCCGCTTGCGTATCCTTGTATACTCTCCTCTTCATCCGATTCTTCCTCCTCAAATTCCATATACCCGATAGTAGAGTCGCCAGTCGGCTCACCGACATCTTGATCATTTTCACCTTGTTGTGAAGGTTCTTCGTAATCTTGTTCCTCTTCTTCTTCAATTTCAGCAAGAGCGTTGACCGGAGGAGCCTCAAGTGCCAACCGTGGAGCAGTTGCAGGTAAGCGCGGCCTATGTGGGACGTTTTTGGGAGTGAAATTTCTTCGTGGAATATCCCTGTATGAGGAACTGGGGGAAGCTTGGGCTAACTGCTTCTTTAATGCAAGCAAGTCGTTCGCCATATTTTGAAATGCCAGATCAGACGAAGTAGTGGGAGAAGGGCCTGAAGTTTTGGGCTTGGATGATTCCTTTTTCAATTCGCCAAATATTATCAAATTGTCTTCAATCCATATGGCAGCAGCTTGGGCAAGAGGCAAGGTAGCCACTTGTTCTTGCAGGAGCAAGAAACTTACTTTTGAGCTCATAGCGTTCACAAAGAAGCACTTCTGATTTTCCAGAGTTGGAAGCATGGTAACAGGCACACCGGTTGATTAATGCATTGAACCGAGTGATAAAATCACGCATGGTCTCATTAGCTTCCTTCTTCAAGTGAGTGATCTGCGATAGTAATGCAAATGCATCTTCTGAAGGTTTGTACCTGTCCTCAAATGTGGTTTGCAAGGTCGCCCAACTGGTAATAGATCCGGCCGGTAGATGTTGAAACCAGTCGGCCGCGGGCCCTTGGAGAGTTTCCAGAAAAAGGTGAACTGACACATCTTCGTGAGTCATGTCTAGGATGCTGCACGACATGATGAATGCAGATATATGTGCATCCGTACTTTGGTTCCCACTCCCATCAAATCTGGGAAATTCTTTTGGTTTCCATGTGGGAGTGCGTGAACCGGGTGTGGCAAGGCCAGGGGACCCATAGCATTTCCCCATGGTACCTCCATTTGAACAGCTAGAAAAAGAACATGGGCTGGAAGCGTAGTTCCTCTGAGCAACAAAGCATTACAAAGAGATGTGGATGTCCCCTGCGAGAGATTTTTCCTTCATGGAGGCGAGACACTCCTGGATGACTGGCCAGCCAAGCTTAGTGATGAAAAGCATGCCGGTGTTACACTGAAATTGTGCCTTTGAAGCAGATCGAAAGTAGGATCGGCTTCTCCACGAGCTCTCCTGCTACGCGTAAAAGGCTCACCCACCAGCGTATCTTCCCGATCTGCGATATTGTGGGGCAGATTTAAAATTCTTTTTGGTCGTACTTGCTGATTTTCTGGTTTTTCTGACAAAAACCAGCAGCATGTACTTTTCTAAATATTTAATTTTACCCTCCTTTTGAAAACTGATTGCGGTTTAACGACAAATTACGATGAGGATAAAATGATAGTGAAGCTTAGCAAGCTGATTTTCTGATCCAGAGTTTGATTTTTGAAGAGTTTGAAAATTCTGGTAAACCATCAAAAACTCAGATCTACGGCAAGATACAGATTTTTATAAAAACTCAGCGAACTAAAGACCTCCAACTAGGCCAGATCTATGGATCTCAGAAGAAAATTTTCAATTCGGGTCACTTTTGCAAAATTTTGGATTTTCAACAAAAAGTTTAAAGTTTGCAAACAGATAGTGACTTTTTCAAATTTTTACTGATTTTCTGTCATACCACCATCATAGATCCGATAGATCTGTTTGATCCCCAGCGGAGTCGCCAAAAACTGTTGGTCTGAAAATATGTCATGAGGGCAAATCTATGGATAGACGAGCCAACAGTGTGCAGGGCATAGCCCCTCTTTGAGTTAGCAAAGTGAAACTAGTTTATTGCTATTCTACCAGCAGGAATCTTGTGCAAGTCTCACAATATTCTGCCTTCGGGGGTTTGGGATCTCATCCCAGTAGGTGTATTTCCAGCTACGAAGAGAAAGGATGAAGAAAGATCAGATCCGAAGGAAGAAAAGAAATGAATTCCAAAGCAGAAAGGTCAGAGGGTTTATGTTTTGGGATTGGTAGTAAACATAGCCAAACCTACTTGCATAAACGAATAAAGCAATACTGATGAACAAATGACAAAAAAGTAGATATGAATCTAACAGAATAAACACATAGATCTGACATAAGAAAGATCTGATGCATATAACACATGTATTCAGCACAAAGTCTCAATATTTGTATTAATATTTCTTCTGTTACAAGGGAGCTCAAAGTCTTTCTCTCCTCACTTCTATTTTTCATCTAAAAAATGTCCACCACGAATACAACAAGTATTCAAGTATTTATAGAAGGAGGAGAAGAAGGAAGGCAAAAAGGAGCCAACCACCTATTTACAAAATATCTAAAAGTCATGTTGACTTTTGACAACTTGATGGATGACATCATCCCATGGTGCAACATAGATGATGTCATCATTTGTGTCAACACACTTTAGATATTCACAAAAAAGAAAGTCGAAGAAGCGAGAGAGGAAGAGAGAGAAATCATTCATCATCGTCAACCTGCGGCCGAAAGAGGGTATCCTGCTTCTTCTGCTGCTCAGGTGACGAGATGTGAAATTGGGCATAGTATTCCATGAACTTGCTGATCATGGGCTCTAGTTGATCCTGGGAAGGATCCTTGTGTCGCTCACTGATCGCCTCGCAAGTCTCCCGCTCGTCTATGAGCTTCTCTAGGAGTTTGGAATATTCACTCTCTACTTCAATGAGGAACCCGATGAAGTCCCGACAGGCCAGCAGGTTATTGATAGATTCCGTGTCAAAAGTGACCTCTGGCCCCAACCCTTGTGAAACGATCTCCTTGAAGATCTGAACGGTTTCATCAAATTTCCTTAAGGCGAAGGAAGGAGTAAGCAGCCCTGGAGACATCCTAAGAATGATCTGCTCCATTTGGTGCATTGCGTCCAAGGCTTCTTCCTTTACCTTGTCGATCTTTTCAAGAACAAACTCTAGTTGATCTACCCGGTAGTCCAGAGTGGAAAGGACTTTGTTGAGGGCTCTGGGATGACCGAAAACGCCGAACTTAACCAGATCTTTGACTGAATAGTCAAACATTTTTTGGAAGGTCTCATACTTGATGTTGACATATGTAACTCTGAGCTTAGTTGCTGATCTGCACGAAGAAGAAGTGAGACCCAACGCAAAAAGGTTGTATTAGTCATTTGATCTTCCATTGAAGTGTTAACAGAAGAAAGAGTTAGTGATTTTGAGGCTTCAGGGCGTAGGGCGCAGGGCGCATGAAAGCTACAGCTTACAGGGCTAAATAACACGGCACATAGGAAAGGGCTGTTGCAGTGGGTAAATCAGCGCCAAAGGGTGCATGGCGCATGGATACTGCAGGTTGCATTTCTGTTGTTGTAAGGACAAGTGCGCTTGCGCCTTGTGTATGTGTTTTATAGAGGGCGCAGCTTATTTTCATGTTACACGGGTACAAGATGCGCCAAAGGGTGCGGGTTTAATGTGTGTAACATCATATTTTCATGCGCCGATAGGGGAACTTGGCACGGTGCATGGAAGGTCTACACAACATGATGTTGTTGTAAGCATGGATGCGCCTGCGCCTTGATAGTTTTGTACTTGGCGCAGATTAAGATGATGTTACACAGATGCAGGGTGCTCCAAAGAGGCGCATATTTATGCGATGCAACGAATGAGGTTGGTGCGCCAAAGAGGGCGCAAGGTTAGCACTTGCAGCATGCGAAGGAGGTGTGCCTTGAGGGCGTAAATGCTCTTGACGTAACAGGCATGATGTGTGCGCCATTTGGCGCAGGTTTTGATCATGTTGCAGGGGTGACAGATGTGCCAAGGGAAAAAAAACAACATTACATCCTCTTCCAGCTATGATTTCTTCGCTGAGGGATATGCATATGGTTGAGTTCCTTTTGTAGGGTTCATGGATGATGAAGAGGTCTAAACCAAGCCTTTTTTAGTCATTTCCTCAGGACAAAATCCCCTTCCCAGCAGATCTAGAAAGAGGGAGAAGAACGCGGGTGCAGGGTAGAGAATAAAAGCAAGGAGGAAGGGGAGCATGTTTTAACAGCCTCTTCTAAACTCTACCAGCCAGGAAGCAGACAAAACCAAAGTTCAAAACACACAAAAGGAGTGAGGTCCACTTACCAGGATATAACAATGAAAAAGCGTGAAAATGGGTCCACCGCATGATCGAAATCGACAGGGCAGGTACTGACAGGCTCAGAGAAAATATCACGTGATTTGCATTGGTGATAATGATAGCGCAGACGCGCCTATATATAGGCGAGGAAGTAATAAATGTGCCACCAACTTTTCAAGTGGCGCATGGGAAGCATTGTCGACATAAGAAAGCATGCACCTTTGGCGCACCGAAAGTGATGTCGACACAAGAATATGTGCGCCTTTGGTGCACCGAAAAGTGACAGAACAAAAGTATTGTTGACACGAAGGCGCATGCGCCTCGGCGCATGCAGGAAAGACTCAACATATTAAGGCGCACCAAAAGGTCTATTGACACAAAAAACCATGCACCAAAGGATTTAAATGGGGTGCACCAAAAGCTGATGTTGCATGGTTATTATGTGCGCCCAACCAAAAAGGGCCAAAAATGGCTAAGTTCGGAAAACTAGATTTCCCAGAGAGGGATTTTGCAACGTTCCGAACGCAAGGAGTCCCTGACGAGGGACTAGGACAAAATTTCGGTATGGTTTTCAGTAAAATTGCCCTTGACAATTTTACGGGATAACAAGCCTTAGATCTGAAGAGTTGAAAGTTCTCAACATTAGGCTTTTGTCCAAACTAGGCTTCAAAGGGTGTCATCCCTCTTACTGCCTTGTGTGGAACACGATTCCTAATGTAACTAGCACAATTCACTGCTTCAGTCCAATACTGCAGAGGAAGGGACTTCGAGTGAACCATACAAGTGGCCATCTCCTTTAAAGTTTGGTTCTTTCTTTCTGCAAATCCATTTTGGGAAGGGCTGTAAGCAACTATACATTGCAAAGCAATCCCCTCAGAAGTGTAGAAATCCACAAACCTATTGCTCACATACTTGCCCCCATTGTTAGTTTGAAGAACCTTGATAGACCATTCTGCTTGTTTCTCAGCAAGAGCCTTAAATTTTTGAAAATGCTCAAAGACTTCAGACTTAAGGTTAAGAAAATATACCCAAGTATAACGTGAAAAGTCATCAATGAAGGTTAGTATATATAGAGCTCTAGTGAAAGAAGGAGATGGAAAGGGGCCAGAGACATCACTATGAACAAGATCCAAGGGACAAGTAGCTCTCAAGGATTTTCCCTTATCAAATTTTTTTTCAGGGTGCTTTCCGAGGGTGTAGCCCTCACAAAGACCTTTAGAAAACTTAACTTGGAGTAACCCATTGACCATTTTGTTTTGGCTCAATTGTTCAAGGTAACAATAATTAAGATGCCCAAAATGCTCATGCCATAGCTGTCTAACCTCATTTACATGAGTGAGCAAGGCATTGGGCATCAAATCAGAAGAGAAGTGGGAAAAAGGTATACAACCGTGAATGGTGATCCGCCTTTCCCTCAGCCACATTACAATCAAAGTTAAGCTCACTAATGATCACCGAGTTAGGACCAAATTCCACTCGCATTTATTCACCAAGGTGGGTAATTTGGTAAACTAATAGGATATTGGTAGAGATATTGGGAACACTCAACACTTGGTTAAATGTTCCACCTTCTATCTCTACCGATCCACTACCAGAAATTGACACATGAGTGTCATCACCCAACGTGATTTGGGACATGCCACATGGTTCAATGCTAGAGAATTCAACCTCTGATGAATCCATGTGGTGCAAGGCACCGGAATCAATAATCCAAGTTGATGATGGAGCTGATCTAGCTATGAGGGCCATACCTTTCATTTTTAGACTCCTTTACATTAGAAGACTCTCCCTTCTGAGCATTTTGTTTAACGGATTCAGGAACACTTATTTTATTTTTCTCAAGTAAATGAGTTAAGTGATCAATTTGTTTCCGAAAACAATGATGCTCATCATGGCCAAATTTCTTACAATAGGAGCATTTAAAATTCTCCTTCTTCACTTTAGGCTCAGAAGTCGAAGTGTTAGTGTTGGGCTTAGCTGGGGGTTGGTTGGTCTTGGTTTCTTTTTTAGATTGGTCCTTAGTTTCTTTCTTCTTTTCATTTTTCTTGCCCTTGTTCGCCACAAGGGCATGTGACTTGGATTTTAGAGTCCCCATTTGAATGAGTTTGTCTTGTTCTCGAATGAGTTTGGACGAAAAACTTTCAATGGAGGGCATTGTCCAAGCACTACCCAAGGCATATTTCATGGCATGGAAATTTGAAACAAAGACAGAGTATTCATGACCTAGTTTAGAAAGAATCGACAAGATCAATTGAGAGTATTTCTTTTCCACTTTACATTCCTTTAGAAGCAGTCTAGTGTGGACAAACTTTGAGAAGAAGGCCTACAGGTTTTCAAAGTCACTAGGATTTAACCCTAGTAGTTCATTCTCCAACTCATGCGCTCTCATGTCATCTTTCTTCCCAAACATATCGTCAAGCATTTTCCACGCTTTATCAGGTGTCGAGGAAGTTTCGATGTGGAAGAGCAAGTTGGGAGAGACAGACATATAGAGAAGACCTAAGGCTTCATCACAACGGTTGAACCACTTAGATTTTTCGGGTTCATCATTAGGTTCAGTCTCTAACCCCATGACGACATGGTATAACCCTTTACTTCATAAAACCAATATAATTTTAGATTTCTATTCAAATAAGTTAAAAGGTGTGAGCACTGGTACTTTAGAGATATCCATAAGAAGAGATAGAACCAAAGGATGCAGAAGGAAGGAGAGAGAAAAGAAACAACCACCCCAGAATAATATCACACCCCCCTGAGTTTTTCACTTTATACTTTAGTGTGTTGATTACAATCAGATGCGACTGTGTGCTGAGAACTAGTCTGTCACTCACTTTGCAATTAGTGTAATAATGCACAATAGTGGAGACAATAATCAAGGTTTGTTGGGCGAAACAGTTTGACACCATAAGCAAGCACAAGAACGAGGGAAAACAAGAAGGAGAAGAGAAATCCTTGTGAGAAATAACATCTCACTTCGCACAAAGAGAATCCCTTTGTTGTAAGATTGTGACGTTCGCGCTCACAAGTCCACAAGCAATAAAAAAGGGATAGAACAAATCTCAAAAAAGAGCTGAATTAATCAATACAAAGACACCCCTAGAATGTGACACTTTATAAAAATAGTGAATTTACAAAACTAATAATCCCATCAACTAGAGTGCAAAAAAACATGCAAATTCGACTAAAGAAGTGCTCAAAACCAAGCAACGAGTCAAAAGTTATAGCAAAAACCAATTCCCGCAATTGATGGAAAAATGCTAATAAGCCTGCAAATGGATTTAAGAGGTTCCCTAAATGCATGCAAAGGGTGTTGTATGTATGCTCTATTGGAAATGGCATTGAATTTTAGATAGGGTTTATTTTTATTGAAGGGGGGATTAGTCTCCTGCCAACCCCGTACCTCACCCTCCGTCTTCGACACTCGAAGGAAGGTTGAATACAACAAGCAAAAGACCCCCAAAAAATTACAATGCCAATTTAAAAACTTTACAACTTAAAAAAAATTAGAGGTGAGGTTGATTTACCAACAAATAATACTAAAAGGAAATGTTGACCGCCGAGCCCGAATGCAAGCTAGCAATGTTGGTGGGATGTCCACGTGCTTCCAAGGTTGAATGTCGAGCCCAAGTGTTCAGGCCAAGCTGTTCCAAGATTGACTGTAGTGAGATTAAGGTAGGCTGTAATGGCCGTAGGCTAGTCAGAAGTGAAAAACCACATTACAGGGTAAAAGTAACGATAGGTGCTAGAAACAGATATTTGGAAGCCCAAGAACCAGGAAGAGAACATATGTTTTTGAGCATGAGAACCAAGTTTTTTGGAGCATGAGAACCAGGCAGGGAACGATTGTTTTGGATTATGAGAATCAGACATGAGAAAGTGATAGAGTCAAATCCACGTGCAATGCTGGTAACGTGTCGGCCTAAGTCAGAGGTAAAGCCACGCTACTGGAAAAACCATGTTGTGTGTAGGGTAAAACAATGCCAGGAGTCAGAAATAACGTGAAGCTACTGGCAATGTTGTGTGCAGAGTAACGACATTTGAACAGACCGAGCATGAAGGAGGGTAAAACCAGTAGCTTCTAACCATACACAGGACGCAGGAAGGTGGCTACGTTTAGACTGGATCAAAGCACGAGCTAACCAAGTCAGCAGTAGTCTAAGGAAATACCAAAAAATGAGCTGATCACTGGAGATGCACAATCTGAGCTCAACAATAATGACCTCCAAAGGAAAACCTGAGTCAAGGCGAGAGAAAAACCAAGTGGTTTTGAAACGAGATGCTAGAGTAATGCACAAGATCTTTCAACCAATGCATGAGTTGAACAATGCACAACGACATAAGAGTATTCTCAACCAAGGCACGAGAAAAAGTGATTAAACTCTAAACTTGTAATCATGACGCCCAAAAAACATGCATGCAACCCTAGAGAATCGATCGGTCAAAGACTGAGAAACCAAGTGAACCTCGAAAACCCAAAACCACAAACCAAGAACAACCCGTCAAACTTGCAACTGCAGAAACCTCAATACGAGGTGAGCAATACAATTCCAAAATAATAATTGAGAAAACTTGCACGAGGAAATAAGAAGAAACCAGAAGTAATAAGCAACTGATAAATGAAGAGTGCACATTTTACCAAAACCAGCTCTGATACCATGAAAGAGGGAAAAATGAGAACCGATGTCGAAAAAAATGCACCACAACGTAGTTGCACTCTGATGATAACATCAAGCTCCAATGCAATAAGCAAGATTTGAATCAATGGAAAGAAAATGCAAGTAAGAAAACAGGTCTGCTCATGCTCATAGATTGAAAAAAGGAAGTACAAATAGGGGTGTTGTGTAACCCCCATGCCTAAACAAGGAAAGAATATCAATGATACCAATGACACATATGACGTGACTAACGCATATGACGCCACTAAAGGAGGAGTTACAATTCCAAATAAGGAATGTAACTCCTATGACGCACTGACGCAAATGCTAATGATAGATTCTATGAAAGAATCTGACACTTGTCATTTGACTTCCTAAGACCTATGACTCTTGCAAGGCGAGATGACTCACTAAGTGATGTGGATGATGACTAGGCATGTCACACACACCAACAACTTCTCATGGAGGATCCCAATAGTATGTTACTTTCATTGATCATGTTATAAGAAAGGTATGGGTTTATTGTATTAAACGTAAATTTGATGTTTTTGAGACTTTTAAAATATGGAAAGCCCTTGTTGAGAATGAATCAAATTCTAAGTTAAAGTGCCTTAGATCTGACAATGGTGTTGAATATTATAGCAAGGCTTTCATTGATTATTTTTCAGTGTATGAGATACGTAGAGAAAGAACGGTTCTAAGAACACCACAAGAGAATGGTGTTGTAGAAAGAATGAACAAGACAATCATGGAACATGCTAGAAGTATGAGGATACATTCTAGATTTCCCTTGCAGTTTTAGGCAGAAGTAGTTGATAAAATAGTTTATTTGATTAACCATGGCCCTTCAAGTTCACTAGATGGAGGAATACTAGAGGATCTTGGACCGGAAAAGAGGTAGATATTTCTTTTCTTAAAGTTTTTGGTTTAGAATCTTTTGTGCATGATGATAGGGAAAATAGAAAAAAGTTGGATGCAAAATCCAAGAGGTGCACTTTCATTGGTTATGGATTTGGTAATTTCAATTTCCGTTTTTGGGATTTAGAGAATTCTAAAATTATTAGGAGTCGTGATGTTGAATGGAATGAAAAGAGAATATACAGGGATCAAATTTTGGTGCTAAGGATGAGAAAATTGAGAATTTGATTGATGAAAATGAACTCTCGGGTTTTAAAGAAATACCTACAAAAATACACAATAATCGTGGTCAGTTAGTCCCTGACCGACATCGATCAAATGAACTACCGATGGTTACAGAGGATCAGAACCGGAATTGGTTAGCATAACTGACGTCAGTTAGAGGTGATCGACGTCGGTCACTGTCAGAAGTTGATACTAATGTTCAGTAGGCCCAGATAGAGCCTCCAGTATCCCAAACTCCTGTGAGAAGGTCACAAAGGGTAAGTAAGCTTCTAGAAAGATTTACACCTTCTCTATTTTATGTATTGTTGACTAATAGTGGTGAACCAAAGAGATTTGAAGAAGCAATGTAGGATAACACTCAGGTTTAGTGGGAGCATGGCAGGGATGAGAAGATGGACTCCTTGGAATAGACCCAGACTTGGGATTTGGTTAAGTTTCCAGTAGGTAAGAGGACATTGTAGAACAAGTGGGTTTACAGGATTAAGGAAGAAGAGGGTGGACATAAAAGGTACAAATCAAGGCTTGTAGTAAAGGGATTTACACAAAAATTAGGTATTGACTTTGGTGAAATATTTTCTCCTGTTGTTAAGTTAACTTCTATTCGTATTGTATTGATTTTAGTTGTAGTAGAAGATTTGCATTTAGAGCAATGAGATGTGAAGACGGCTTTACTTCATGGTGATTTGGATGAAGAAATTTATATGCAGCAGCCGCTTGGGTATGAAGTCAAGGGTAAGGAGAAACTAGTGTGTAGATTGAAAAAGAGCCTATATGGTCTCAATCAAGCTCCAAGGTAATGGTACATGAGGTTTGATAGTTTTATGCATGATCATGGTTACTTGAGATGTGAATCTGACCATTGTGTTTATTTCAAAAATCTTGAAAATGGGAGCTATATTATTTTGTTATTGTATGTGGATGATATGCTTATTACAAGATCTAGTATGCAGGACATTGGTGAGCTTAAGAGAAAGCTAGCTCACACATTTTATATGAAGGATTTAGGAGCTGCAAAAAGAATCCTTGGCATGTAAATACATAGAGACAGGAAAAACAAGAAATTGTATTTGTCTCAAGAGTATTATATCTACAAGGTGTTAGAAAGGTTCAACATGCAGAATACAAAACTTGTTAGCACACTTATGGCTGGACACTTCAAATTGAGCAAAGATCAATGTCCTTCATCACATGAGGAGGTTAAATACATGACATGAGTGTCATATGCTTCAGTATTTATAAGTCTCATGTACGCTATCGTTTTTACCAGACTAGACATTACACAGATAGTGGGAGTTGTGAGTAGATATATGGCTAATATAGGTAAAGAACATTGGAAAGCAGTTCAATGGATACTCAGGTATTTGAAAGGGACATCTAGCATGCAATTATGCTATGGAGGTTCGGATATTTCATTACGTGGCTATGTTGATTCGGATATGGCTGGAGATCTGGATGGTAGGAGGAGTACTACTGGATATATTTTCATAGTAGGTGGAACAACAGTTAGTTGGATTTTGAGATTGCATAAGGTTGTGGCTTTGTCTACTACAGAGGCAGAGTATGTTGCAACTACAGAGGCTTGCAAGGAGATGATATGGATAAGTAGGTTCATGGAAGAGTTGGGAAAGGAGCAAGATGATTGGAAACTGTTTAGTGAAAGTCATAGTGCAATTCATTTGGCAAATAACTCAGCATTTCATTCGAGAACGAAACACATTCAGTTGAGGTATCACTTCATATGGCAGGTATTGGAGGATGGACATTTGAATCTGGAAAAGATTCATATGAGCAAGAACCCTGCAGATATGCTAATGAACCCATTGGAAAAGGAGAAGTTAGAGCTACACTCCACTTCTGTTGGTCTTCAAGTTTGAGACTTGAAGAGGAAGAAAAAAAGCCAAGGAAGAATCCAAGAATGACGTTGTACAGGTATGGTGCAGTAATTAAACTCCAAGTGGGATATTGTTTAGTTGTGGAGTTCAATTACTTCATTTTAGCATGCAATTTAGAACTTACTGGAAGACACAATAACTGGCATTGGTTAAAGGCAAAATGACATCAGTCAGGGAAGACCGACATTGGTCAAGGGCAAGTAGGAACCAACAATGGTTAGGAAGAACCAACGTTGATTACCTGTGCGACGAAGTTTTAATTAACTCTCAGAAATTATATCTATTTTTAGCATTAAAATAGATTTATTGATTGTAATTACATGGCTAAGTGCCCTAAGTCTATAAATGACTATATAAGCACAAAAGCTAGGGTTTATAAGTAATGATAAACAAGAATTAGAAAGAACTTGAAAAAGTTTGGTGAGAGATAATTCTTGGTGGTAGAGCAAAAGCTTAAAGGAAGAAAGTACTAAACATCTGAGAGGTGTGGAAGATTGTAATTCTTCATTGTATATCTTGTCAAAGCTTTGGATAATAGATTGGCTTGTTTCTTGGTGGACGTATCCCACAGTGGGTGAACCACATTAAATCTGGTGTTGATTTATGTCTATTGTTTTGTATATTTCTTCTGGTAGAATATCTACTTTTATTTACATGTATGCTTATATATGATTTATTATCTATACAACCGGTGTGCTAACCCCAAAAAAATCTAGCACTTAGCAAAGGACATACATAAGGTTTGCACAAGAGAGCAGAGCACATTCAAAGGCACAAAAGTATCAGAAAGGATCGCGTGTGAAAAATAGAAACAACTTCGGGACTTAGCTGTTTTCACGATGAGGATCTATTTTTGGAGATAGTGTGTGGAGCACACAAACCGGTCATAGACTTACGCGACACACATTGGTTATTTTTGGAGGATTGGCTATGAAGTGTTTTGCATGGATACATGCTGAGAATAGATCTACTACTATCAGTTAATTAAAAATAGTCTATTATTAGCACACTTGCATGTGTGGCTATTTTTGTAACGGAGTGTGGATAATAATAGTATGCAACCTATTTTGGGATTAGATAAGCAGTGAAGGGAAATTCCCCACCCTTATAAATATGTAGTGAACTGCGTAGCACAGAGAGTGTGTGTGAGAACTGTGTTATAGTGAGATTATGCAGCCAAATCTGATACACGCATGAGTGTATACTACTATTATTATAAGGAAGATTATGTGTATTACTGAATTTAATATAATGGAGATTATGGACTGAATCAAAGTGTTATCATGGTTATCTTTTAATTCTGTTATTCTTTAGATCTAGATCTGAACATACACTATAGAATGATATATTAGTCATAGACCTGAATGATTTAAGTCTTCATTATGCTAACATCCTGCAACAACAACCCTAAAGAGGGGCCTAGTATCTTTTCATGATTTGGGTGACTGCTCAGTCGAGGCTGAGTGATGTGCCAACACGCCTGGGCTTGTATTAGTGAATTCTAGGCTGCATCATTAGTTCCGTTGCTGGGACCTCTTTTTCAGTTGTTTTCAGGATGGTTCACAATAAAGACATACCGATTAACCTTAGCAAGTGTTGAGGAGTGGATACATGATCTAGAAGAAGAATACACGTGTTGGTTCAATGTTGGATTTGAGTTTAACGCACACGTGTGGGTGGAACAAAATTTATATGACAATTTATATGAGAGCTTTTTCATTATCTTTCTAGTAGAATTGTATGAGTGGCTGATTGCTTATGCATCAAAGAAGAGTTGGAGGTATCACACACTTGTCTATATGCATGAAGAATTTCAGGCCCTTTATGATGTTGATCTAATTTTTACTCGCGCTATGGATATGTGGTTTCACGATGTTTTGAACACTTATATCTTGGAGTACTCAATTTCCACTTATTTGTGCCCAGAGGTAGTTGAATTCCAGTTTTTATGATATCCAAGGGGAACTTACCTGCAAGGCATTCCACTGGCGATCAAGATTCTTATGGTAACTTTGAATTTAGAGGGTAAACCAATGGCTAACTAAACCTCACAAAGCACGGGGGCAGGATCAGTTTTGGTGAAAGATGGAAGACCTGATGACAGAAAGGTAGAGAGAGGAAAGGCATCTTAAGTATAATGAGGCATGTGAGAGGGAGGTAGAGAAGCAGTGGGATTTTGCAAAGCAAATGGCGTTGTGGAGAAAGATAATTTGGGAAGGAGTGGAATTTCATGCAGAATACATGGAACCCAAGCCTCAGGAACTCCCCATTTGGTAAAACATGATAGGGAACCCTCCTCGGCCTCACGTAGAAGCGTTCCTGTAGAGACAACCAGGGCCGTGGGTGCACATTTGAATCCACCTGGCAGCCTTGCCCTTACACTTGGTTTTCTAGCATCTAGTACAACAAACAGTCAGTAAGCTAATTCAAGTAGCGAGTGAGTAGGAGCAAGTATTATAACAGGCACATCGATGGTAGTGCAAACAACTTCATTGTTATATGGGAGTACCTTTTCAGGTGTATCATCTACATAGAATTCAGGGACCTAGATTTTTGGACTGTCTTCTGGGAGTAGTAATCCTTCGCAGATTGTTAGAGTACAACTTAGTTCTATTGTTGGGACACATGGAAGTACATCTTCTAGTCTGACCCCAGCTACATGTTCAGGATCAGGAGGTATAGGTGGCTCTAGCTCTGATGGATCTGGAGGTTCTGGAGACCGAGGAAACATAGGAGGTTCTAGATCAGGTGGGCCAAGTCCGCACCAACCCCATAATATTTACATTGAGATGTCTCTTCGTCTTCCAGAGTATAGGGGCATATAATACATTGCTAAACATGTGCATATGTGTGAAATACTGTGGCACACAAAAGGAAACATGTCTTCTGAGTGTAGGGTAAGCCAATTTGCTACTACGTTACAAGGGTGCACACATAGTTGGTATAGAAAATTTGACCCTGATCAAACTTGTGTAGACTATACAACTTTAAAAGATGCATTCCTTAAAGAGTTTCACATCCTTGAGTTTGAGTAGAAGAGTATAAGTGCACTCAAGAATATTCAGCAAGGCACAACTGAAAGTGTTAGAGATTATGATGCCCATTTTAAAACACTTCTATCTAAGCTTTCTTAAGACATACATGCAAGCCAACATGCACAATGGTTCGTTGGGGGCCTGATTACCCCTTTTAGAAGGGCATTATCACATAAGACATACACTGATCTGTGTGAAGCACTTGAAGTAGCTGTACGCCGGAAAAGCGACAAGCGAGCGTGGGAATCTACAAGTGACTCTTCCGCATACCCGACCTCCCGAGGTCGTGCCGAGACAGCCGGTGGGGATGGAATATAGGTGGTATAAGGACAGACTAGTTAGGAAATCTAATGTCTTTAATGCGTTGGAATCTGTGAATCTAAGGCAAAGAAGGCCCTTCTAACCTGGACTGGTGTAATAGATCGGTCAGCAAGGATGACTGCTCGAAGGATCTAATCAATATCGAGCTCTGGCGTGATTCGATCTATGGGTTGTGGAATACGTGGAAAATGACCTGGTATAGTTTCGTGTATTTCTCCGAATATGGTCATATGGTGAATGGTAAAATAGTCAACTCTATGGACGGTTCTCTAGCCTAGTCCAGAATTCTCTAGCTTTGTTAGCTGTTATGTCTAGCAAGGATAATTGTTCGATGATGATAGGTGGAAGTGGAGTAGACTGAAATACGAGTGTGCGTAGACCAGTGTTTATGTCTAATTCTCTTATGGATTTGTTAGGCTATGGGATTTGTGGGTCACAACCATAGGTTCGTGTTTGTTGTGGGCCAGCTATGGTCATACGTAGAATCAAGTCCTGATCCCTAGTATCCAGTAATCATATGCTTTCTCACTATGTTTAGAATCAACAGTTGTGCAATCCTCTCCGAATACCTCACAGGCGTCCTTGCAACTTGGATTCTTAAGCTGGTATCTATATCTATGAGGGTGTCTCCAGTGTCTGGCTGTGGAACTAAAGGATCGCACCCGAATGTTTGTTCTCTTTCAAACCCTTCTACAGTCATGTGGATGTTTTTCTACGGTAATCTGTAGTTTGGCTGACTTGACCAAAATGCATGTGCTTGGTCATCTTCTATGTTTAATCCTCTTAACTGAGATCTGACCTATTGGAAATCTGTTGTTGTTTGGAAGACTCGGATTCTAATATTCTGGTCAATATCAGTTATGGCTGTTGTGAGATTGGGTTGAGGCATGATTGGCTCGAAAATGTATTCCTTGGGCTCCCTAGGTCCCGTAATAGTCATGCAAAAGCAACAATATAAACGAACTGTAACAAAAGGAAAGTTTAACTATTTACAATATATCTATAGCATATATGATTTCACTATTTTTGTATTTTCTGACGAACTATATGAATTTAAGAAAGTAACTATTTAAAATATCTAGAAATGACAACTAAACTAATAATTAAAACAAACAAAATAACCGAGTGTAGCTATTTGTCTGTGTAGTTTGTAGATCTATTCTAAACAATGAAATAACTAATCTATTTGCAAGATTCTCGATCCTTCCTCAGAAGTGAGGAGCGAATCATAGTTTCTCAGAAACTATCACTCCCCACAGCTTCCCCGGTAATATCGAGAATAGATTTTACTGAAGTAAAGTGATTAACTACTCTATTTGATATGATTCTAACTAGAACTTTGAAAGCTAGAACCTGGATTCCGTAGAACAATGGCGAATCTGATGGTGCGTGTGATTTTGTCCCCTCAGTATGATCTCTTTGTTCTTCGTGCTCACGTAGATCCAGAAAAGCATGTAATGCTTGCATCAACAGGAATAGGTGTTGGAACAAGGGACAACCTTTAGAATGCAGACAGAATAAAACGCGGATAGGAGAGGGATAGCGCAAGAGTACAGATCTTGGCTTATGCAATTCCTAGCGGGATCTATTGCGAATCATGCAACATAATGCGTCTAGAACCTGAAACTATCCTGTTTAAAGAGAAAAACCTACAACTTTAATGGCTTCCTAAGCTATTTAACTCCAATGGTTTAGACAAAACAGCAACACTGTTTGCACAAGCTGGATATGTGGCTTACCAACAGTTGGACAAATGCTAATTAAGCATGTATTGAAAGAAACTAAACATTCTAAGCAAAAGGAAAACTAAATATTTATTGCAAAGAGAAAATCAGAGATAAAACTTCAGAGGCCTTTTGCTTGAGCACAAGCCATGCACTTATAGGAATTCAATCACCCAAAGATCAAAACCAAACTGAACTCCTAAACAATAAACAAAGGAAAAACACTATTCCAGGGGACCAAAAACATAAATGCAAGCTTAAGTCAGCAAGGAAAGCTGGTGAAACGTTGATTTTTGCGTGCGTTTCGTCAAAAGAATGTTTTGGAAAACGCGTAAAAGACCGCCGCCCTGCTCAGGGCGGCAGTTACAGGACCGCCGCTTTGTCCAGGGCGGCGGTCACAAGACCGCCGCCCAGCCAGGGCGGCGGTTTCGTTACTAAAGATAAAAGGGGAAAGAAAAGAGGGGAAAAGGGGAAAACAAAGCATGCGGGGCCTGAGCGGGGTATGCGGGATGTTAACGCATGTTCGGAGAGCTTTTCTGGATCCCGAGCACCTTGCGAAGAGACCTGTGTCATCATTGGGGCATTTATTACACCGTTGCGCAGTACAGTACCTTACAATTTTGGTTACGTACATATTGCCCCCCTCGGAGAAGCGTTTTAGCCATGAAAAGGCGTAAAACGGTGGGTCTGAGTATGGCCGTCCCGAAATGGGAAGTTTAGAAGTTATACCTTATACGTCCGTGTGTTGAAATGACGCCATCCAAAATTCCCGCTACCTGCAAAATGAAAAGAGAACTCAAGTGTAGATAGATACAATAATTTGGAAAATAAATGCTAAAATAATAGGGAAAGAGAACGTACCATTTGTGCGGGGATAGGAACTTACCTCCGTCGGCGCTCTAAACATGTGAAAAAGGCATTTAAAACGAATTAGGGGCGCTATATATATGAAAGTGGGCCCATTTTCCTATTCATTTGCGCGAGTCGATTTGATTGATTTTGAGCTCTGGGACCCACGGTGACGGTTGCTCGCATGAATAGAGTCAAAACGTCTGCAGTGAGATCGTGAGCATGCCTCCACGCGCGGAACACCACCCTGCCAGATCACAGGTTGGTTTTCTTCAATTTTGTGTTTTTCCCTCTTTAAATTTGAAATGGAAAATTCTTTGCAATGGGGGGGGGTTATTTTTGCAAATGCTAGGTTCAAAAGGTCCACCTAGGGGGGGCGCCTACTGGGTAGTCTCCATTTTTAGGTTAAATGGTCTTTTTTTGCTTGTTTTGGGCTTTTTGGGATTAGAAACCCGCGCTGGTTTTCGGACCGCGACCGCCGCCCTGGCCAGGGCGGCGGTTACACGACCGCCGCCCTATTCAGGGCGGCGGTTACACGACCACCACCTTTAAGGCGGCGGTTACAAAACCGCCTCCCTGCTCAAGGTGGCGGTTTTGCACAGAATGCAAAAGAACTTATTTTGGAGACTATGCTTGTACATTTTTGCACTTCTACGCGTTTTTATGACTCTCTCGGTATTGTTCAAATATTAACTTGCTCTGTTTTGTGTGTTTTTGGGTGTATGCAGGCGAGGGAGGAGTATATCAGATGGAGCCGAGAGAGAGAGTGTGATTGGCTTTCAGGGGTACTGGATACCCTTTCACAGGATGAGGAGGATACATTACAGAGGGCTGGTATACTACGTATATCGTGTGTGCCTCATGTCGCACCATCTAGTCACATTCTTTGTGACTTGTTCTCATATTGGGATGCAGATCGGAACACTTTCCGACTGCCAGGGGTCTGTGGTGAGTGGACCATTACTTTGGAGGATGTCTACCGTATTCTGGGGGTCCCGATCATCGGGAGGAGACTCACATTAAAGACAGCTGGCTCCCGAGCACAAATTGCATAGTGGGCAGCTTACATGGGAGATGCAGCCATCTCCACGGGGTCGAAGAAGGGAGTGAGAGTTTGATCCATTCCTTCTTTGCCCATCCCCGTATTTTGACAGGCTATTATGGGGATCCTTGCCTCGAGGCTGATCGGGGACAAGGGAGGGGATATTTTACTATATTGCTGGGCCCCCCATCATTATACAGATAGAGGGGCATGGCCGGATATATGCCTGGGGTGCAGATATTCTGGGGACCACCTACCATGATTTATACAGGGTGGTCCGTCTACAGGGACAGTCTTTGAGCCACCCCACTCTAGTCATGAGTTGGGTGTACGAGCATTTCATCCCTTATGGCAGGGGTGTAGAGGTGGCAGATCCTGGGGCTGTGAGGGCAGCCAGATGGACAGACATGTCGATGCTTAGAGCACCTCACTAGCCAGTTGCCTCCCTCACTACTGCAGATATGGAGGCGACACCGTACCAGCTTATGGCCGGTATATGGGGAGAGGAGACTCTTACATTGATCTCTTGTTCCACCACAGGGAAGCTCATCGACCGAGTGGGACGAGTAGAGGTGCATCCTTTTGGCAGAGTTCCTCAGCAGTTTGGCCTACCGTATATGGGCATGCTTCCCCCAGTGGCACCATTTTATAGATCAGTTCGCGAGGCCAGAGGGGGGCCTAGAGGCCGTGGTTGGACAGTGGTCACTCCTGGCATTCCTATTGTAGCCAGGAGGATAGTTCGTGCTGGTGGGAGAGCTGGTGCGCCTCGGGAACCCTTACTTCATATTGCTACGGGTCCTGCTCATAGCAGCGATGACCCCATAGACATCGACTCTGATTCTGAGGAGCTTACAGAGGGAGATTCGGAGGAGCAGACTGATGACAGTGATCCTGAGTGGCATGACACTCAGGACATTATGCAGGCAGAGAGGGCCGAGCAGAGTGCTGAGAGAGAGACTCTAGTTTCAGAGGAGCCACTCTCCCAGGGCCATGGTGGAGAGGACGAGTCCATCGTAGGGCAACACGTTGCTCCCCGCCACAGGAGCAGCCCCTTAGTCGGTAGCAGCATCTGTGGCGGGTGCTGGCCCTAGTGACCCATCTTGGAGGCCCGGTGATCCGAGTAAGTTATCCTTTCTTCCTTGCAATGTCTGTTTAATTTAGGATTTGTTTTAATTGCTATCTCTCCTTGTGTTTTTATCTTGTGTCTTTTAGTGTCTTGCCTAGTTTCTAATTCGTTTTTCTCCTTTGTTTGCAGAGACTGTTGACGAGTGGCGGGATCTAATCCGTAGGGTATGCACTGATTCCCTGATGATCCCTATGGATAAGACCCGTGCAGAGCTATCCGTAGATGCCGGGGAGCCCTCAGCAGCCGGAAGGCATACCGACGTCTTCGCTCTTGTTTGGCACGTGGCCAGGATGGTGTCGACTCTCCATACAGAGTTGGCGGGCTATAGGACAGCTGAGCGTCTTATGAGGATCCATTCTCATGGCAAGACCGCGGCTACCCCTCGGGAATCTGAGCCCTCCGTGCATTCAGAGCACCGGCGTAGCCGGAGTCCTAGGCGAGGGCGCACACCTTCGGCGGGATCGCGTAGGGGTTGAGAGGCCACTTGGCTCCTATGTATTTTGTACCATAGATTCTTTTGTATATCACGGGCTCTTTGAGCGTTTTGACCATGCCTAGTGCATGATGGAATTGTATACAAACATTGATTATTTATATATATGCATTCATTTTTGGATCAGAAGCTTGTCACTCATGTTTCCCTTTCTATTTCCAACTGCTTTGTGTATACTACGATGTATGTTTATATGCTTTCTAGAATGTATGTAATGGTGAACAAATGATGTAATTGCTTAATTTTCTTTTTGTATTTCATGATGCTGATACATGATAATGTAGATATATCGTGATTTTGAATCTTAGCTTCTGTGAGCAATTTGAATACCTCATATTTGTTTTGGCAAAGTGATGAAAATAACCAATATGATGACCAGATTAACTTGCCCGATTCCTAACTCCACGCAACCAGTAAGATGCGAGGGCTCATCACCAAGAACCAAGAAGGGCGCAAGTTATAAAATGTGATGAAATGATAGACAAAGCTTTGGCGGAACCAAATTGAAAGCTACAAGCTGACTCTACCCGAGTGACTTCATAGTTTTGGGATGTAACTTACCTTGCGGTTTATCCAGACTTAGACCCGTAGATGGCCACATGGCAGACAAAATCTGGGTTTCTAGGAATTTTAACTCTTTCAGAATTTTGAACATCTGTTTCATTTGTTTTTGACTCAAAGTTTGAAAGTTTGAATTGCTTGCGTATAACCATTTGCATTTATTTGTCTTAGGGGACCCCCTACACTTGGCCCCACGCTACTAGTAAGAAACGTGAGTTTATCACCGTGGGAAAAGCGTAGGCGAGTAAGGGCATTTCCATCCTTTCCCAACCCTACATCACTATTAAGAGACGCAAGCTCATCACCGAAGGTTGGTGGGGCAGGGAAATGTGTAAAAATTAAAATTTTCTGTTTGATCAAAGTTTGACTTGTTTATTTGAGTTAAATGTATGTCCTTATTTCCAAAGAGATATACATATGGGATAGATGTGACACCATGAAGCTTCTAGAACAGACCATAGGCAATGACACTTATTCTAAGAAGAAATCAAAGCGAGAAAAGACTTGCAGATCTTGGTAAGGTTACCGTTAAGACTTTGTCTTGTCTATCTTTATTTGATAAAATGATTCTGAGATGATTGATGATATTGTGAAAATGGAGAGATATGATTAGAAAGTTTTATGCCAACAACATCATGAGTTTGTAATGAATTGCTTTGAGAATAGATTCCTTGATCACATTTTGTGTAAGAAATGAATGGACAAAATGATCTTAATCTATATGAAAATGCAATGTAGATAGTTATATAGGTAGCGCTAGCTGCTCATAGCGTAGAAACACTTGAGGTGGAGGGAATTGACTGTTTCGCCAAACTCCTCACCCTCTAGTGTACACAAGAGGTATGCACCATTTCCATAGTCTTTTGTGACTCGGTATGGTCCCAACCATTTGGGTCAGAATTTCCTTCCTTCGCCGGTCTTCTTGCCAATCTGGCTGTCCAGCCTTAGAACTAGATCACCTTCGTATATGTCGCATTCATAGACCTTCTTGTTGTACTACCAGCACATCCGGTCAGCGTAGACTCTATGTCACTATTCAGCATCTAACCTGGTTTCATCTAGGCTTTCTAGTTGGGAAAGACGCGCTTCTCTGTAAGCGTCTTCATCCAGAATTCCTTGTAACGAAATGCGAAGACTAGGTATTTCAACCTTGAGTGGGAGAACTGCCTCTGCCCCGAACACTAGCGAGAAAGGAGTCACTCCTATTGGTGTTCTTATTGAGGTTTGGTGAGCCCATAAGGCCGGATACAAGTTCAAATTCCAATCTCGTTTGTTTTCTTTTACCGTTTTAAGGAGAATGGCCTTCAGTGTCTTGTTTGTCGCTTCAGCCTGCCCGTTGGCTTGGGGATAATACAAGGAAGCCGTATGATGGCTTATTTTAAATTTGTTGCATAGCTCATGAACCTCCTCATTCTTAAAAGAAGTTCCATTATCAGAGATAATGATTTGCGGGATACCGTACCTGCAAATAATTTGGTTTAAAATGAACTTGGCGATTACAAACCCAGGTATAGTTGTAAGAGGCATAGCCTCTACCCATTTGGTGAAATATTCAGTGGCCGTGATTATAAAATTATGGCCATCTGTGGACGAGGGAGAGAACTTCCCTATTAAGTCTAAGCCCCATGTAGAAAAGGGCCATGGAGTAGCGATTGGTTGCAGAGCTTGTGCCGGCATGTGGATCTCATGAGAGAACTCTTGGCATTTACGACACCTACGTACAAACTCTATTGCGTCATGTTCTAGGGTGGGCCAAAAATAGCCCATTCGATGTATTTTTCGAGCAGTGGCGTGGCCGCCGAAGTGGCCTCCACATACTCTGCTGTGAGATTCATAGAGAATCTTCTTGGACTCCTCCGTGTCGACACACCTTAGGAGCATTCCATCGAACGCCTTTCGATGGAGAACTTGCTCTATAATGACGTATTTAGCCACGATAATGTGCAACCCCGCCTTCTTTATTGTGATGTAGCTCCTTCTAGATATGTATGGTCCATGATATAGTTAATGATATCAGCGTACCAGGGACACTCAGAGATAGCGGGTCGGTTTTCGATGTAGTATACGCACTCATCTGGAAAATCTAAATCTACTAGATCGCCTCCATCTAATGGGTTATCAGCTAACCAATCCGCAATGATTTGTCCTTTAACTGACTTCTGATTTACAAATGTTAATTCGAACTCTCCCATTAAGGTTATGAAACGTCCAGCCTTTTTAGACAAGGACCCTTGTGTGAGGAAAGTTCGTAAATGGTCCGTTTTTACCGTGACCCTTGTTTCTTGGTTTAACATATAATGTCTTAGGCGTTTGGTTACAAAGACTATGGTGAGACATTCTCGTTCTGCTTGTGTATAGCGTGTTTCATAGTCGAGTAGTGTTCGGCTAATGAAATAAATGGCGCGCTCTCTTTTGTCATCGTCTTCTTGGGCCAACATGCAAGCTAACGAGACATTGGTAGCTCGTGAGTATAAAATCAACGGGCGATCTAGCTTAGGTGGCATTAGCATAGGTGGTGATAGCAAGAAATGTTTAACTGCGTTGAAAGCTTCATTGCAGTCTTCGGTCCAATCAATGCTATAGTCTTTCTTGAGTAAATTGTTGATTGGATGAATGGCGAAGCTTAAGTCCGGGATGAATCTTCAGATTGCACCTAGCTTTCCGAGAAATGACCTGATTCCAGATTCGTCCGAAGGTGGAACCATTTCGAGGACACCCCGAATTTTGGTTGGGTCAACATCTATTCCTCGCGATGATATAATATAACCTAGGAGCTTCCCTCCCGTTACACCAAAGATGCATTTCTATGGATTTAGCATGACTCTATATTCTATAAGGCGTGAAAGAATGATGCGGAGTACTTCCGGATGGTCACAACGCTTCCTTGCCTTGGCTAACAAGTCATCTACATATGATTCCACGATTTTATGAATTAGATCGTGAAATATATACGTCATAGCCCGCTGGTAGGTAGCACCAGCGTTTTTGAGACTGAAAGGCATAACAGCATAGCAATAGGTTCCCTAAGGAGTTATAAACGTAGTTTTAGCTTGATCTTGCTCGGATATTCTGATTTGATTGTATCCCGAGAATCCATCCATAAGAGACAAAAGTTCGAATCCAGCTGTTGCATCAACAATGACATCTATGGATGGTAACGGGAAGTCGTCTTTAGGACATGCTTTGTTGATGTCTCGGAAATCTATGCAGATGTGTATCTTTCCATTCTTCTTGAGAACGGGAACGATATTAGATACCCACTGAGAGTAATCGACTGGCTTGATGAATCCTACTTGGAGGAGTCTTTGTAGACACCAAATTTGTGTCTTACGACCCCCTGTGACCTGCATCCTATTTTGCAACCTAACCTCATCACCTAAACCTTACACAATTATTTATTAATTATCTTATAATTAATAAATCCACATCTCCAACCCTACCACCTCACCTCGCCACCTCATCATGACCTAGCCCTAACCCTAAACCAACCTAATTAAGACCTATGACTTGGTCTAGACTCACACTCATAACTAATGCCTCCTTACTCACACCCAAAACTGACCTTCTAGTCACTTGACCAAGCCCACAACCAATCCTCTCGGGAGAAAAGCAGGGGAAGTGGGCTATTTTACTAAAAATAACCTACTTTTTCCTTACTGATACCGGTTCCTACTCGACCGCCGTCAGTTCACGTAACCGCCATCGGTTCCCTGTAAATGGGCTCCCCTAACTAGAAACAAGGGTGGGAAGGAAAAGGTCGAAGGATTTTTGGATCAAGCGAGATCATCTGAAGCGATCAAGAGAATCCGGATCTTTACTTGGCCGAGCAGAGACAAGTGAAGAGACTAGAAGAGTTTGCAGCAAAGGAGATCAAGCCAAAGATTGCAACTGAATAGCCAGAGCCCTGTGATACTCAGCTGATCATCGGGAGGGAAGATATCTCATCTTCTGTGTATCAGGCCATCTTACCTGAGTTCTGCCTTTATCATCAGAGTTCCTGGGCCTGCATCTTCGTCAATAACCAGTAAGTTACATCTTGCATGTCCTCTTTAATAATATTTCTTAGACTTTTTGAATCACAGTTCTCACAAATCCATTCCTAGATCCACTACCCAGCGTGCCATTGCATCTAACTATCATTCATTCACCTCTCATCATCTCATTACCTAATATCACCCATATACCAGCCTTACAAACAACACCGTTACCCTACAACACAACCACCCCACAACATAACCAACCTACAGATCCTAAACCTAACCGATATCGGTTATCAGTAACCGGTATCGGTTATCCTGACTATAACCCAAAAGTCAGCCTTTCCCCTACCTGTTTCAACAAAGCAATTTAATTGATATTTTACAGTCTTTTGTGTTAATTCATATTAACAGGGAAACTGACCACCTTCGAAAGGAAGTTTTATATTTCCTGGGCCCAAGGCAGTTTCCTCATTTATTGTCTAATCAAAATCTTGTGGTCTTGTGTTCTTATTTGCAGGTAGTCCTTCCAAGACAAAAAGGAGTTCTTCGCAGTCAACCTGATCTTTCTCTACGGTACGCGCACACCATCTCGACATTCAACAGGTATTCCTCCTAGCCCTAACCTTATCTGTTTCTAAAAGGAATGAAAGGATAGAAGCAACTCTATTCCGTAAAAGCCGAAACATTCCGAGCGAAACATTTTGGCACGCCCGGTGGGACCCATTTTGGGTTTCTTTCTTTCTTGCTTGCTTTCATGTAGGGAGCATACTTGCTGTTTTCTTCTTCTAAAGATATTCACAAGGTATTTGGTTATATTATTTCGGTAAAAGAACTTGCTTTGCTTTTACATCTTGCATTAGTGAAAGTCATCTCTTTTGCTTCATCGAATATCATTTTCGATTTGGGTTTAAAACACGTGCATTGCATTCCTGCTTGCTGTTTTCCATTCTAGTGAACGTAGATTAAGTAACAGGTCGTACACGTGGGGGTGATATCCACGGTATTGATGGGAAATTAACCTTATTTTCACTGCACAACACATACCGAATCACTTCATAATTAACACAACAGCTCAAACATCCCCCCTTTTTCCGCGGTATTCCTCCGCCCGATTGAGGTAACCTTATAAGCCAAAACAAACCTGACATTTCCCCTAAGTCTTCTGTTTAGGATTTCTGACATCATTCTACGTCTAAAGGCATAAGCCCACAATAATTAAAATTAACCCTAGGGTTAATCTCTGGATTTGCGTGTGCATTTTGCTTGTTTTTTTATAGTTCTGTTTTCCCTGTCATACTCTGTTTTCTGTGATCATCTCAAACAAATTGATAAAGGAACTAAGTGTTGTTAAAAATCAAATCAGCAACTTCTTATATTTTCTTATACCAGTCTTATTAAACCGACATCGGTTAACTGACCGACGTCGGCTATAGCCTAACCGACACCGGTCACCAGACCGATACCGGTTCCGTTCTGTTACAGTTCCGGTCACACCAGTAACCTACCAATTTCACCATTCTGAGGCTGTTTCTGTTCCTGATAGATTGAAGTTCTACTGTGTACTCTTGTCCATGGTTGTTATCACTCGGAAGCAAGCCGCCGCCATGGTTTCACATGCCTGCTCTGTGTCTTTGCCTGAATCACCCCCTTCACATTCTATAGGGAACCCTACAGACACCAGTGAGGTCCCCAAAATTCCTATAGGAGATAAGGAATTTGCCAAATTTCTGGATGCTAATCCTAGCGCTGTACAATACTATTTGTCACATGCCCCTGACTGTACGCCTGATGGTCAGCTCCTTGTTGGCATGCCTATTAGTATAGCTGCTCATCTAGCTCCCACTCCGCCTGATAACACCGCCTTGCTTCCTGCATCTTTAGCCCCGTCTCCCAATCCGACGGCTTCAGAGGTTCATACGACACAGATTGGCTTTCCTTTGGTTAATCTTGGACCCCACATATCATTACCGCCGACTGCTCCTACTTCATCTCTCTTGCAGACGGCTCCGTTCTTGACTTGCTCGCTGCCTCCTATCCACACGAGCTTCCCTTCTCAAGCTCCACCTACCTTTTCATTCCCATACACATACCCGGTGACCTCGACATCTTATATAGGACATCCCTATTCGGTCGCTCCAACATATTCGTCCTCCATACCTTATCAACATTTAACCCCACCAGTGTCTAGCGGAGGCCCTTGGCCTAATTTGCCTCCGTTTACCACAACTGCACCATCATCCCATCCAACCACGGATTTCATCAAACAAATGATGGACAAAATGCAAAATCTGGAGGCTTCTGTTTCGGGAAGTCGTAGCGCCTTGACATACGAGCAAGTTTGTCGGGAGCCTATTCACCCTTCCGTCCCCCTTCATTCATATCCTCCGCAATGGGAATTGCCGAAATTTACTCGTTTTAATAGTAAAGAGGATCCTCAACAACATTTGCGATCATTTAGACATGCTTGTTATTTGATTGCTCATGATGATGCCTTGCTACTCCGCACTTTTCCCATGTCCTTATCAGGACCCGCCTTGGAGTGGTACAGTGCTTTAACCCAACACTCGATCTTCTCTTTTAACCAACTAGCCCAATCTTTCTTGGATCATTTCTCCATTAACATTGCCAAGAAAGTATCTATCACCGACCTTTATGCCATCCGACAATTTGAAGACGAATCTATCGCAGATTTCGTTGGACGATGGCGCGGCCTTATCAACCAACTTACATATGCCTTGCCTCAGGCTGAACTTATCGAAATTTTTACGTGGGCATGTGCTAAGCACATTTCTCCTACTCTTCAAATCCAAACTTTCCGCACATTTGACGAGGCCTTTACCATGGCTCGGAAACTAGAAATTCGAGCCTTAGAAGAAGAGAAATTGCGGTTGCGCAACAAAAACCCCAATTTCCGAACTCCTAGATTCTACCAATAAACCAAACACCACCACTCCTCACACATCCACTTCTTCTAAATCAAAAGGAGCTGTCCACGCGGTGATGGTCAAATCTCAAACACCGTCCAATACTCCACCAAAAACCACCTATAAGTACAAAGCCGAGCCCATCAATTACACTCCCTTGGGAGAAACTTATGGCATCATCTTGGAAAAATTGCTCAAAGCCGGAGCTATCACCTTGCCTCCTGTTAAACCTCACTCCGGGTTTGACTCCACCCGCGCTATACCTTCCTGGTACAAAGAAAATGACTTCTGTAACTTTCACCGCGTAAAAGGACATAGTCATGAAAACTGACAAGATGTTGAAAAACATAGTGCAGGAAATGGTTGACTGCAGGGGACATAACCCTCGATAATCCTAATGCCCCTGCCAACCGAAATTTGAAAATCTTTAACAAACCATTCCCGAATCACTCTTCCAATAGTAACATAAACCAGGATATCTTAGCCGAGGAGAGTGTTCATGAGATCCATGCAGTCTTCGAACTCCCAGCCAAAAGCCTCTATCGAGAAAATTTTGAATCAAGCCTCTTCATTGACACAGAGGGCCCGAACCTCCTTCACCACCATCAACACAAAGCAAAATCATTCCTTTACCCATAAAGGAGTTAACTGCCCAGACTTCTCTTCTCATCGATGAGTCTTCTTACACCACATCCCTGCAAGACTGCGAACGCATGTTATCTAACTTATCTATTTCCCAAACATCACCTTCTACAACTCTTGCTGCACAAGAGGAAGAGCTCGCCACTCCTTTTGTTCACCTTTAGACGAGAAACCTCTTGCACCGACATCACCAACTTCTTTAACCATAACAGATCCTCTCACACACGCCCTCCTGCCTATTAGTTCTTCATCGCCTAAATCTTTTCAGCGACCGGTTGATCTCTTAACATCTATTGATACAGTGCCTCATCTACCCCCTGTATCACACCCACAGTGGACTGGAATCACAACCCACCTTTCTTCCATACAAAAATTACAATTCACACCTGAAGACTGTCATTCTCCAGAAGATAGACGAGTTCTATGGGAACGTTTGAGTATCCCCTATTCTACCCAAATGCAGATGACCGATCCAGACACCTCTACCATATACCCGAAGTGTTTACCAAAACTCAAAATGCCTATATCCTCATTCTTACCCCCCGCATCTATACCAAGTATCCCATCCACCTCTATTAACCTAACCAAATCTTCCCCTACACTTGGGACCTCACCAATACCCAGTCTAACACACCCACCTAAGCGACTAGATTTATCCCAAAATAAAACCGCCCCGCCACTTAGGAGACAACCTCAATCCATGCCTCTATCACAATCAAAACCATCATCGTCACACCTACCTTCCATATTGGGACCTCATCCCTCCACCTTGCATCAATATATCATACCTCCTGCGTTTTCTTTACAACGACCTACGCCTTCTGCACCCATACAGGGATCAAAGGGTATATCAACATTGTCACCCCACGCATCCACTCCACCCATCAACCCTAAACAAACTCCATCATCAAATGATTTATTCTCTACCACTCCCCTTTCTCCGTGGTTGTGTCCCGCTACCACGTCATCTGTAGCCTCATCATCTAACCAGCTGAACGTAGCTCCTACGCCAAAGAAACCACGTTTAGTGAAAACCACGTGTCAACACCCCTTGGCTAAACCACCACCCGTACGAACCAACCATACCCAAACATTACCAAAACCCAGACAATCAACACCCTCATCCTCCTCCGATTTTGACCCACTCAAAGGATCTTACGCCAAAATACTTGCTATGTTGGTGGAGAATGCGACCATTTCCCTACCACCACTTAGACCTTATGACCCGTCTAAACCTTGGCCTATAGGTTATGATGAGTCTAAAATCTGCGCTTATCACCGCACACCAGGACATGATGTGGAGGGATGCAAAGCTTTAAAAACCATCCTTCGTCAGTCACCTCTCTCAGATAGACAGGTTAAGAAAGACAACTTACGAAAGGAGAGACCGTTAGCTCCGATTCCCTCTCCTATACCATCTGTCCCCGCCTCACCAAGATCTATCATTATTACAACCCCACCTCTCGAAGACCATGATTTATCCCAACCATCTTCCTCATCTCAAGTCTATGAGATTAACATGATCAGTGTTGCTACCCGAGCGCAGAAAAACAATGAGAAAGCTAAAGAAAACACACCTACGGCCTCTCTTTCTCCGTCTACCATCCCGATTGCACCACCACCTAAAGTGGTTATTCGTGGACCTGCTTACCCCATCTCTAATGGAGTTGCCCATCGAGCCATGATCAAACAGCTTCACCAATCACCTATAAAAATGACACTGTATGATCTCATTCAGACTTCTGAATCTCATCGACAAGCTCTCGTTGAAATCCTTCAAGGGATTGAGGTCTTACCTAATGAAACCCTGCCTGTTACCTCCATTCTAACACCCAATCACGTTGCTTCCCTCACCAAACAGCCTACCACCCCAACTTCTTCTGTCTCTGTACAACAAGCTGCTGCTGTCAGTTTCTCCGAAGACGAAATTGTTGACTTTGGTACAGAAGATCCTGACCCTGCCCTTTTCATCTCAGCTTACGTCCGGGACATTCAGGTACGTCGTGTTATGATTGACGGAGGCGGCTAGCCTAAACATCATCTCTTCAAAAGCTTTCCAACAAATGAATATCCCTTCTAGCTACATGTGTGCCAACCCCATCATGTTGCGGTCATTCAACGATGCCATTACCTCTACCTTAGGCACTGTGATCCTTAACATTCGTGTAGGACCACGTACTTTACCTGAGCTCTTCTATGTCCTCGACAGAGAATTTCAATACAACATGTTGTTAGGCCGCCCCTGGATCCGAGCTATGGGATGCGTTCCCTCCACCTTACATAGATGTATAAAATTTGAGTATGAGGGGAAGTCCTACACCGTAAAAGCTGATCCTCCCCCCTTCAAAACCTGCAATATGTTATATCGACCTAATGACGTGCTTGTACCAATCAAGACACCCATTCATCCAGCCCAACCATCCACTTCAACCACACCTCAACCATCCACATCAACCGCACCTACGCTCTTCAACTAATGAAACCACCGTTGCAAATACCACTTCCCTCCCCGCGGATAACATCCCAACCTCAGACCCTCTAGTAGATGTTTTTCAACGCCTAACGCTGGGGGAGTATCGCCTATATAACGTTAGTTCTTTCCATACTCCACAAGAGTACGGACAGTTACATGCACATCCTACCTATGACCGTCGTGTGGGGGAAGTAATCTCCTACGGACCACCTCATTGCCGCACCAACCTAACATATGGGGGTGTCGACGCCTCTTCCGTGACTCCTGAACCTCCTCTTGGTGTGGTTCCTTTCCAATCCGATTTCCAATACCTAACAAATCGTCGTTTTGCCCTCACCTTCCTGACACGCTGCGCTTGGAAGGGCTTCGGTTTCGGTCTTTACGAACAAGGCCGGCACACAATCATTCCCGTAACTACACGCAAACACAATGACCGTAGTGGTCTCGGATTTCCGGGTACACTTACACCAAATGAACCTCGTGTCAGTTGCCTTCTGGAAGAGAACGACGTCACCCCCACCGAACCATCGTCACCCATTTTTCCATCGTCACCCACGGAGTCGATAGATCCCGAATCTATCCCTCCTAACTTTTTTTTTTCATAAATGCTATCTTCCTAGGTCCTCTCACTTATCAACGCGATAATGAGGACCCCTCTTCTATCCCCCTTCTATATCCTGACATGATTGAAGAGGACTCGCCTTCAATTAATGTTGTTGAGTGCCAGGATGATGACTCCATCCTCACTTACCTTGGCGCGGATGACTCTTATATTCAACGCGCCTTACCATCTGAAACTCAAACCATGCTGAACGAATCTACTATAGAAATCAATATCCACACAGAGGAGGATCCTCACATTGTGAAGATCGGACAATCCCTTAACGCATCAGAACAAGTCAGCCTTTACTACCTTTCTCCGTGCTCGCAACCAAGCTTTCGCTTGGTCCTACGCTGACATGCCAGGTATTGATCCAGACATTGCTGTCCATAACATTACCCTAAAACCTGATTCCAAGCCAATAAAACAGAAGCTGAGAAAAATGCATCCACGCATTGCCCTCTTGGTCAAAGAAGAGCTTCAACGACTCCTTTCTGTTTCCTTCATCCTGCCTATTGACTACCCTCAATGGATTTCTAACATCGTACCTGTCACTAAAGCGACAGGGGGGACTTCGGATATGCACGGATTTCCGGGATCTTAACCTCGCTTGCCCTAAGGATGACTTCCCCTTACCTAGCATTGACCAACTTGTTGATCTCACTGCAGGCCATGAGATGCTCTCTCTCATGGATGGCTTTTCAGGATACAACCAAATTTTGGTTGCCCCTGCCGATCAACATAAAACTGCCTTCATAACTCCTTGGGGAACATTCTGTTATCGTGTCATGCCATTTGGCCTTAAGAATGCTGGTGCAACCTATCAGCGGGATATGACCTACATCTTTCATGACATCATGCACACTATCCTTGAGGATTACGTCGATGATCTTCTTGGAAAATCTAAACATCGTAGTGAACATCTCGATGTTTTAACCATTATTTTTGATCGCTTGTTACAATATTCTATCCGTCTTCAACCAAAGAAATGTGTCTTTGGTGTCCTTTCGGGAAAGCTTCTTGGTTTTATCGTCTCTTTGCGTGGCATTGAGGTCGATCCATCTAAAGTCAAAGCTATTCTAGAAATGCCCCCACCTACTAATCTCAAACAATTGCGTAGCTTACAAGGTAAGTTACAATCTATCCGACGTTTCATCTCCCAACTCTCGGATCGATGTCAACCTTTCCATCACCTCCTTAAAAAGGACATTGAATTTCAATGGAGCGAAGAGTGCCACCAAGCCTTTGAAGCTCTCAAAACTTATCTCTTGCAGCCACCTGTGCTTATCCCACCTCAAGACGACCACCCTTTCTACCTTTACCTTTCCGCCACTGACCATGCTGTAGGGGCCATGCTTGCACATCGTGACTCCGAGAATCGAGAACAAGCCGTCTATTATATAAGTCGTACTTTGGTGGACTATGAGACTAGGTATACACATGTAGAAAAGTTATGCCTAGCCCTATCATTCGTGGCCACCAAACTCCGACACTACCTTCTGAATCACAAAACTTTCGTCATCACCAACACGGACCCCATCCATTACATGTATGCCAAACCTCATCTGAACCAACGCATTGCCCGATGGCTCATGCTCCTCGCTGACCTCGACCTTGAGTTTGTCCACCAGAAATCAATCAAAGGACAAACCATCGCAGACCAACTTGCGGAAGCCCCTTTACCTGGGGAACAATTTACCAATTTTACATTCCCCGACGAACTCATCGCTACTCTTTCCCTCACGGAAGAGTCATATCCAATGACCCTCTTCTTCGATGGATCCAAATGCCACCGTGGTAGAGGAGCCGGCGTTGTTCTCATTCCTCTCGACGCTGAGCCTATGCCTCTCTCATTCTGACTCGATTTCCCCTGCACTAATAATACAACGGAATACGAGGCCCTTGTTCTGGGTCTCCAGGTTGCGTTACACTTAGGTATCAAATCTATCAATATTTTTGGCGACTCTCAATTGGTAGTCAATCAAGTTATGGGCATCTACCAATGTAAAAATGAGGAACTTCAAAAGTACAAACACTACATGGATTCACTTCTAGCCTTATTTACTCACTATTCTATCCAAACCATTCCCCGCTCCACTAACAAATTTGCGGATACTATGGCTTGCTTAGCCTCACAAATTCCGGCTTCATCAACTGACTCTGACATTTTCGTCTTGGTCCAACAACTCTTTGCCCCATCTTATTCAGCCCCGGTTGTTTGTATGATAAATAATGTGTCTGCTAATTCGCAGGATACTTGGTATCACCAATTTCACGACTACCTTACAACCTCTATTCTCCCATCTGACCTTACTAATACCGGCAAACGCGCGTTTCTTAAACACGTTTCTCGTTATGTCGTTATGGGGGGACTCCTTTATAAACGTGGCTTTGATGGCATCCTCCTTCGATGTCTCACCGGCGCGGAGGTCACCCATACCATCCAACAAGTTCATGACGGAATTTGTGGTGGACATTTTAGCGGCCTGGCCATGGCCAAACGAATCCTTCGCCTAGGTTATTATTGGCCTACTCTCAATAACGACTGCTACGAATATGTTAAGCGTTGTGTTATGTGTCAACAACATGCCAACCTTCAACATACTCCCAGCCACCCGCTACAGGTCGCCCGAGATCTTTGGCCTTTCTCACAATGGGGTTTAGACCTTATTGGTGAGATTCATCCGTCCTCTTCGCAACGTCACCGATGGATTATCACAGCAACCGAATATTACACAAAATGGGTGGAGGCTATTCCACTCATTTCAACTAAAAAAGAAAAAATTATAGAGTTCATTAACCACCACATTATCTGTCGTTTTGGTGTTCCTCATCGCCTGATAACAGATAATGGAAAATCTTTCAAAAATAAGTTGTTGCAAGACCTTTGCGACAACTTTGGTATCAAACTTAGCTTCTCATCACCCTACTATCCACAAGTGAATGGACAAGCCGAATCCTCTAATAAAACACTAACCAAAATCCTCATGAAAGTTGTCAATGAGGTCCGGAAGAAATTGGCACGATCACATCCCCTTTGCCCTTTGGGCTTATCGTACTAGTATTCGTACCTCCACTAATGCCACACCTTTTTCTTTGGTATACGGTACCGAGGCTGTCTTGCCTCTCGAAATACAAATACCCTCTCTTAGAATATCCCTTCAGGATATTCTCACCAACGATGATTTCCGCCAAGAGTGGTTAGCCCAATTGGAGCTTCTTGACGAACGTCGTCTTACAGCTCTTGATCACCTTCAAATCTATCAAAAACGCATCAAACGTGCTTATGATAAGCGACTTCATGAGCGTACCTTTAAGGTTGGTGATCTTGTCCTCAAAGAGAATCAACATGTAACCAAACTAGAAAAGAGCAAACGTGGAAAATTTGCTCCCAATTGGATTGGGCCTTACATAATCACTCACACTTATGGATCAGGCACTTATCATTTAGCTTCGCTTAATGGTAAACCTGAGCCTGAACCCCTTAATGCCTTGCATCTTCGACCATTCTACTGTTGAATTTAGTGTTATATCACTTCTTATCTACCTACCTGCTCGTCCCTTGAGCTCATTTACCACCACATACACTTCATTTCCTACACCTCATAATAAAAATCAAGCTCACATAGTTTGATTCTCACCTCGACCTTAGCAATGCCTTCCCTTTTTAGTCTAGTCCATGACTTCAAAGTATTAAAATAAGCCGTATTCTTATGGGATTTTCTTGAGTCAAACTTCCTACAAAACTAGATGCTTCACGTCAAAAAGGACATCTAGCTATCTAAATTATATGTAGACTGCTCCCTTGAAGGACAGCTATATTCCAAACTTTTGCTGCTATTATATATAGACTGCTCCCCTGAAGGACAGCTATGCACTAAAACCGCATCTGCTACTATAAATAGACTGCTCCCTTGAAGGAAAGCTATACACAGTCAGCCTCCATCAGAAGCTTCTCACATTGATCAGCTTCGTGAAGACCTCAAGAATAATACAATCAATATCCCTTATAGACTTCCCGCATCGATCAGTCTATATTCAGTAAAATAAAAGTCTCATTCAAAAGAACTTTTGAGTCATGGACTTGTCTATTTAGGGTAGGTTATCTTTTGTCAAAACACTCACTTTGTAACAAGTTCTCCGTACCTCAGCTATACCATCCACCTCACCTCACCATTTGTTTCAACTCAAGGGACGTGACGTACACCCGATATATTGTGATCATACAACTCTTTTCACCTATTGACTTCTCGTCTATGCACGGTACCTAGGGCTTCAAGCTCGTTCTACGTTGTGTGGTTTGTTTAGCTCTTTTCACCTACGGAGCACTCTTTCCTCTTTGCCTCGCATCTAGGATTGTGTGTTGATCTTAATCAGGACATGGTTCCCTACCACTTGGGTAGGCTAACTTTCGCTTCCCTTATATCTTTTACAACATCACCAATTCGTTACCAACACCATCAACCTTACCTTACCAATATTAATATCAATATTTTTTACCAACCAACCATTTGGCCCGACCCAAGGCCTCAACCAACCATTTGGCCCGACCCAAGGCCTCACCCCAACCCTCTGGCCCGACCCAAGGCCGCAACCAACCTATCCGGCCCGACCCAAGGCCTCAACCAACCATCCGGCCCGACCCAAGGCCTCACCCCAACCATCCGGCCTGACCCAAGGCCTCACCCCAACCCTCCGGCCCGACCCAAGGCCGCAACCAACCTATCCGGCCTGACCCAAGGCCTCAACCTACCTATTTGGCCCGACCCAAGGCCTCAACCTACCTATCCGGCCTGACCCAAGGCCGCAACCTACCTATCCGGCCCGACCCAAGGCCTCAACCTACCTATCCGGCCCGACCCAAGGCCGCAACCTACCATCTGGCCCGACCCAAGGCCTCAACCTACCTATCCGGCCTGACCCAAGGCTACAACCTACCAACCGGCCCGACCCAAGGCCGCAACCAACCTATCCGGCCCGACCCAAGGCCTCAACTTACCTATCCGGCCCGACCCAAGGCCGCCACCCAACAACTTGGCCTGACCCAAGGCCTCAACCTACCTCTCCGGCCCGACCCAAGGCCGCCACCCAACAACTTGGCCCGACCCAAGGCCGTACCACTTCGATACCTCGCCCAACATACACTTTTCTCCACCCATCATGTACCTTCTTGTTCAATTGAGCTCACCTGTTCGTGTTTTAGCATGATTAGGGTCCTTGACTTGATCTGTCGACCAACTTTGCCTAGACCTAGATCGTGACGTTTATCCCAACCAAACCAACCATTTGGTACTGCCGAACAAGCCTAAACGTTCCTGTACCTTACCCGTTATATACCCTGGGGCTACTTCCTATGCCTTGGATACCAGGATTATATCACCCTTGTTTGGATAAACTATCGACCTTTGCCTATACATTGTTGGTTTTCTCGTCAAATCATGTACCCTAGTCACCCTATTGCATTTCAACATGCGTCTGCTTCCTTGGACCTACCCCACCATCTCACCATCCTCTCTACACCATTTACCCTTTATCAACCCTATCCCTGATTTCACGTTCTCTCAATCAGTGATAGTTTTGAGGGGGATTACCTATACCCTTAACTAGGGAAACCACTTCATATTATTATCCGTGCAGCTTTACAAAATAAGCTACATGACAATAAGGGGCTAATGTAGACACCAAATTTGTGTCTTACGACCCCCTGTGACCTGCATCCTATTTTGCAACCTAACGTCATCACCTAAACCTTACACAATTATTTATTAATTATCTTATAATTAATAAATCCACATCTCCAACCCTACCACCTCACCTCGCCACCTCATCATGACCTAGCCCTAACCCTAAACCAACCTAATTAAGACCTATGACTTGGTCTAGACTCACACTCATAACTAATGCCTCCTTACTCGCACCCAAAACCGACCTTCTAGTCACTTGACCAAGCCCGCAACCAATCCTTCGGGAGAAAAGCAGGGGAAGTGAGCTATTTTACTAAAAATAACCAGCTTTTTCCTAACCGATACCGGTTCCTACTCGACTGCCGTCGGTCACGTAACCGCCATCGGTTCCCTGTAAATGGGCTCCCCTAACCAGAAACAAGGGTGGGAAGGAAAAGGTCGAAGGATTTTTGGATCAAGCGAGATCATCCGAAGCGATCAAGAGAATCTGGATCTTTACTTGGCCGAGCAGAGACAAGTGAAGAGACTAGAAGAGTTTGCAGCAAAGGAGATCAAGCCAAAGACTGCAACTGAATAGCCAGAGCCCTGTGATACTCAGCTGATCATCAGGAGGGAGATATCTCATCTTCTGTGTATCAAGCCATCTTACCTGAGTTCTGCCTTTATCATCAGAGTTCCTGGGCCTGCATCTTCGTCAATAACCAGTAAGTTACATCTTGCATGTCCTCTTTAATAACATTTCTTAGACTTTTTGAATCATAGTTCTCACAAATCTATTCCTAGATCCACTACCCAGCGTGCCATTGCATCTAACTATCATTCATTCACCTCTCATCATCTCATTACCTAATATCACCCATATACCAGCCTTACAAACAACACTGTTACCCTACAACACAACCACCCCACAACACAACCAACCTACAGATCCTAAACCTAACCGATATTGGTTATCAGTAACCGGTATCGGTTATCCTGACTATAACCCAAAAGTCATCCTTTTCCCTACCTGTTTCAACAAAGCAATTTAATTGATATTTTACAGTCTTTTGTGTTAATTCGTATTAACAGGGGAACTGACCACCTTCGAAAGGAAGTTTTATATTTCCTGGGCCCAAGGTAGTTCCCTCATTTATTGTCTAATCAAAATCTTGTGGTCTTGTGTTCTTATTTGTAGGTAGTCCTTCCAAGACAAAAAGGAGTTCTTCATAGTCAACCTGATCTTTCTCTACGGTACGCACACACCATCTCGACATTCAACAGGTATTCCTCCTAGCCCTAACCTTATCTATTTCTAAAAGGAATGAAAGGATAGAAGCAACTCTATTCCGTAAAAGCCGAAACATTCCAAGCGAAACAGTCTTATCACCTCTTCTTTTACCATGAGGGCCACCTTGGGCTTCATGGGTCTTGATTTTTTTTTAACTGGTTTTGCGTCTGATTTAGTGACGAGGTTGTGCACCACAATGTCAGGTGTAACTCCTGTCATTTCTTTATAACTAAATGCAAATTCCTTCTGATGCTCTTTAAGGATCTGAGTGTGTATTTCTACTTCTTCTGGTGTTAACGAAGATCCTAGTTTTAAAATTCTCGGCTCGTCTTTCGTTCCGATGTTGACATCGATTGTTTCTTCTATCAAAGAGGTGTTACCCTCTTCGAACTCAGGTGGTGCGAGAGGTAAATCCAGATCATCCCCATTTTATACTGTGTATATGCTAGGTTCTATTTGTGAGGGAAAACTCATCATGAGATTTCCGAAATAGGAAGACGAATGTGGAATTAAGGACAAATCTAGCATAGGATAGGAAAGATGCAATGCCGCATAAGCGTTTAAGTGTTGCAAAATGGCCATGTCATTATCAATATGGTTTGGGGCAATAAATTCACTTCCGCTTGAAAGGGGATTTGTCGTTGTTTTTATCAATGGTTCGTCACGAATGGACACTGCGAAGTGAGTACCTTCTAGCTCATTGCTTGGAGTAAAACGTGATGCTAAAGTTGCTATTGAGTCGGTGAGAAGATTTTTCTCTCGCGGGATTGCTTCAATAGATATGAAGTTGAATGCCCTACTTAAATCTAATACGGAATTTTTGTAAAGCTGCAAGTGTTCGGCTTTAGTTTCGTATACTTCAGAAACATGGTTTGCCACTAATTGTGAGTCTCCTAAAACCCTGATATTATCAACACCAATTCTTTTAGCTAAGGTGAGACCAAGGAGGAGGGATTCGTACTCAGCGTTGTTGTTTGTGCATTCGAAATTAAGTTTGAAGGCAAATGTCATGACTTTCCCCTCGGGCGAAGTAAGAATTATACCTGCCCCCGCTCCATAATGGCACCTAGCCCCATCAAAACGGAGAGTCCAATACTTAGCTGGGAATATAGAGGTTGGGGTATTTGTTGTGTTTGCACATTCTACTTCCACCATGCAAAGATCTTCTGCTGGAAGAGAGCCAACCCCTAGGGAATATCCTATGCCTACTGAATCAAAAGGTAAGAACATTGGTAGATCTTGTTCTATTAACACAACGATTTTTTGTAGTAGTCCCTAATGATACCGTTTCAATCGTGTTAGCCTTATCTTTGGGGGTTGGGGTCGTTTTGACTTTGCTGATAGTTTCCAAATCTGTTGTAGGTACCAACTTCTCCTCTGGTTTTGGGTCAGTGGGTTTATTAAGTTGGTTTGTTGGAAGTTCAAATTCTGAGTGTATACCTAGTCTTTTCTTTAAGTCAGCTAGGTGTACATCAAATGGCTTTGGATCACCTTTGGCCACAAATACCTTTCCTAAATGTAAAAACCTTACTTCTTGAAATAACGTAGAAGGGATTTCCTTCATGCGGTGTATCCACGGTCGGCGAGGATCATATTATAATTAGTTTCCCGATTTATAATATAAAACTCAGTTAAGATTGTTTTGGGTCCCAAAGTGACCGGTAATATTATGGTTCCTATTGAAGTGGCTTTAAGGCTATCATAGCCTCTTAATGTATTTCGGGTAGTGGAACAGTTTGTTTCCCCATATCCTAATTTTTGGAGGAAAGAGAAGGGGACTATGTTAACCGCAGCCCCATCGTCAACCATTGCCCATTTTACATAATTATTATAAACCAATACTTGCAAGTGTAAGGCTAGATCGCCTCGGCGTGCGATTTCAGCATCTGTAGGGATTTTACTTATTTCGAATATGAATTCGACATCCCTATCCGCCTGTCCTGGAGGATGAACATCAAAGTCTATATGATTTACCTGTGTTTCAGGTGGTGGAGTGATGTTAATTAAGTGACCTAAACCTAATGCTTCTAGAAGAGCAGCCTTGTGAGCAGGAGAATTCTTTAGCAAGTCGAGAAACGAAATATGCGAGAAGTTTTTTGTTAGATCATTAATTAAATCGTAAGCACCCACAGGCTTTGCTATGATTTGCTGGATGTTATCTGTTTCCGGAAGGTGATTTGGGCTTGTTTGAGAGAAATACTCTCGTGTTCTTGTTACCGCTTCAATGGGTAATTCCGCGTCTAACTCTACTAATCCGACTACTTTAGGTCGTGGTTGACTTACTAGTTGCGGTGCAACTAATGGATTTAGCGAAGTCGAGGCCTCATGATCATTGTTTCCTGTCATTGCACCCTTGTTTGTTCCAATTGGTTTCAACCTATTGCTATCATGATTTGGAAGTGGATCATTAAAGATCTTGAGAGGAGCATTCTGAGGGGAAACTACCCCTGCGAATGTATTGGGTGGTGATGATACAGGATCTGCCAAAAAAAAATCTGTGAAGAACTGTCTTTGTTCTTCCGGTAAACGTTGCATGAACTTGTTGTAGTCACGACACGTTCTAGTGTCATGACCCCGAATTTTGTGGAAACCACAATAAGAATTGGGATTGTAATTCCTGTTTTGTTGGTTTGGTATGTATTGTGGCCTAAAATTCTGATCAAACTGTTGCCTATTAGGATTAAAATTCTGCATTTGTTGTTTCTGGCTTTGGTTTTGGTAACCAAATGAGTTTTGGCCTACCCATTGTATGGGATTACGCCATTTTTGTTGTTGTTTTGGATGGTTAAAATCCACTGTATTGATTGTCAGGGTAAAGTTGTTGTTTCGTTGGTTGTTTGTTTGTGATGGGGTATTGGCTATATTCACCTTCTTCGGTTGGTCGGTTACTCCATCGGTTGTTACACCCCGATTTTTGTTAAGGATTTTAGATCCTTGATTGACGTTTGTGGTAGTGGGATAACTTGTAGTGTTCTGACTGGAGATGATTAACTTCCCGTTTGCTCCATATGGTTTACGACCGCTATCTATCGCTGCTTGGTCTATTCGAAGAGCGCTCTCAAATACTTCGTCGTAAGTTCTTAATGGGAACTTCTAGACTTCTTCTTTCACCTCTCTGCTGAGAGAATGAAGGAATAAATCGCATAATTCCATCTGATCCATGTTTGGAGCACTTGTTGAAGAATAAATAACTATGCGCCACCTTTGGATGAAATGGGCGACAGATTCGTTATGTTCTTGTTTGATGTGTAAGAACTCCCTGATTCCTGTCCTTAACAGTTTTTTCATGTCGAAGGACTTGATGAACTCAGACACAAGTTGTTTAAACGAATGTATGGAAGCCTCAGGTATTCTATAATACCAATCAAGAGCGATGCCCTCCAAAGTTTTGGGGAATATTTTAGCAACAACCCCATCCCATAGGAGTAATTCTCGAATGGTTGTAGCGTAAGCTTTGATATGCGTGTTTGGATCTCCCTCACCTTTGTACTTGGGTAAATAAGGAAGGGGTCTTGGAAGCATGACACTTCGTATTGTGAAGTCTAAGGGTTCCTTCAGATATTCTGAATAAGTCCCTATCGCATATGTTTCGACCATTGATGGTGTCTGTTGAGGAAGCGGGTGGTGGGATGGGTTGTTGATATGGCGTAGCGTACGCGTTGGCAAGGGCGTAAGGAAGCCCTTGTGTTTGAGAAAACATGCCAGGGGAGGAGAACATATCCCCTTGTGGCGATTTAGAATACATGTTTAAGTATGATGGGGTACTGTCCAGGAATGGATTGTTCTGTACTAGACTGGGATGAACAGTACTAGAAATGGTGGGTCTAGTTGGCATTTGTTGTGAATACTGAGGAGTCATACCCAACGTGCCTACTCCTGTAAGGAGATCTACTTGGCTAGGATGGAGTGGAGGATTAGAACTCCCTGTTTGCATGAGTTGCGATTTTTGACTTGCTTGGACAAGTTCTAACCCTCTAAATTTTTCTATTAGAGTCGAGATGACTTCATTTGGTGAAGTCACGATATTCTGCCTTGATGGCGTTCGTTGTATATTATGATTTTGTATAGGCATGTGATATCCTGCTATGAACTGATCGCTATCTTACCAAGTTTCTCCGAGAGTATTTCCTGCATGTAATGGCATAGAGGTACTTTCTTGAGGAGAGAACTCGGGCTGTAGTTGTAAACCTCCTACAGGTGGGTACATGCCTTGAGAGCGTCGTTCGTTTCGGGAATAACGTGCTAAGTACTCGTCGTCTAGAACTGAGTATGGGTCTGATTGTCTACTAATATGTGGTCTAAGTAGTACCTGAGGAGATGAAACAGACTCTCTAGTGAATGTCATATTGTTTGAGCCTGAAGGCTCTGTTTTTGTTTGAGCGAGTTGTTCCAACCCCTCTGTTTGGAAGGACGAGCTATATCTAGTCCTTGGAGTTTGCGTTGACAACTGACTAGTTGAATAGTTGTCACCCCACATTGAGAGTGAGGGTGATGATTGTCTATTCTGTTGGGTATAGTATGCCTCAAGACCCAGGAGGGGTTTTCCATATGCATCGAATCTCGACATATTCGGGGGGTATATGAATACCCGCAGAATAATGGGAATGAACGAAGGTGATTTGTAAAAACGTAGAAGGTGAAACAATGGTTTGTTTCACGTCGGGTTCACCAATTTTGTTAGTGAAGCTGATGTGAAGGCTTAACGAGGTTTTTAGTAGGTGAAACAGTTGTTCGTTTCACATTGGATTCACCAATTTTGTTGGTGAAGCTGATGTGAAGGCTTAACGAGGCTTTTAGTAGGTGAAACAGTTGTTCGTTTCACATCGGGTTCACCAATTTTGTTGGTGAAGCTGATGTGAAGGCTTAACGAGGTTTTTAGTAGGTGAAACAGTTGTTCATTTCACGTCGGGTTCACCAATTTTGTTGGTGAAGCTGATGTGAAGGCTTAACGAGGCTTTTAGTAGGTGAAACAGTTGTTCATTTCACGTCGGGTTCACCAATTTTGTTGGTAAAGCTGATGTGAAGGCTTAACGAGGTTTTTAGTAGGTGAAACAGTTGTTCGTTTCGCGTCGGGTTCACCAATTTTGTTGGTGAAGCTGATGTGAAGGCTTAACGAGGTTTTTAGTAGGTGAAACAGTTGTTCGTTTCACGTCAGGTTCACCAATTTTGTACGCCAGAAAAGCGACAAGCGAGCGTGGGAATCTACAAGTGACTCTTCCGCGTACCTGACCTCCCGAGATCATGCCGAGACAACCGGTGGGGATGGAATATAGGTGGTATACGGACAGACTAGTTAGGCAATCTAATGTCTTCGATGCGTACTAATGGAATCTACGAATCTAAGGCAAAGAAGGCCCTTCTAACCTGGACTGGTGTAATAGATCGGTCAGCAAGGATGACTGCTCGAAGGCTCCAATCAATATCGAGCTCTGGCGTGATTCGATCTATGGGTTGTGGAATACGTGGAAAATGACCTGGTATAGTTTCGTGTATTTCTCCAGATAGGGTCATATGGTGAATGGTAAAATAGTCAACTCTATGGACGGTTCTTTGGCCTAGTCCAGAATTCTCTAGCTTTGTTAGCTGTTATGTCCAGCAAGGATAATTGTTCGACGATGATAGGTGGAAGTGGAGTAGACTGAAATACTAGTGTGCGTAGACCAGTGTTTATGTCTAATTCTCTTATGGATTCGTTAGGCTGTGGGATTTGTGGGTCACAACCATAGGTTCGTGTTTTTTGTGGGCCAGCTATGGTCATACGTAGAATCAAGTCCTGATCCCTAGTATCCAGTAATCATATGCTTTCTCAGCTTCTATGTTTAGAATCAACAGTTGTGCAATCTTCTCCGAATACCTCACAGGCGTCCTTGCAACTTGAATTCTTAAGCTGGTATCTATATCTATGAGGGTGTCTCCAGTGTCTGGCTGTGGAACTAAAGGATCGCACCCGAATGTTTGTTCTCTTTCAAACCCTTCTACAGTCATGTGGATGTTTTTCTAAGGTAATCTGTAGTTTGGCTGACTTGACCAAAATGCATGTGCTTGGTCGTCTTCTATGTTTAATCCTCTTAACTGAGATCTGACCTGTTGGAAATCTGTTGTTGTTTGGAAGACTCGGATTCTAAGATTCTGGTCAATATCAGTTATGGCTGTTGTGAGATTGGGTTGAGGCACGATTGGCTCAAAAATGTATTCCCTGGGCTCCCTAGGTCCCGTAATAGTCATGCAAAAGCAACAATATAAACGAACTGTAACAAAAGGAAAGTTTAACTATTTGCAATATATCTATAGTATATATGATTTCACTATTTTTGTATTTTCTGACGAACTATATGAATTTAAGAAAGCAACTATTTAAAATATCTAGAAATGACAACTAAACTAATAATTAAAACAAACAAAATAACCGAGTGTAGCTATTTTTCTGTGCAGTTTGTAGATCTATTCTAAACAATGAAATAACTAATCTATTTGCAAGATTCTCGATCCTTCCTCAGAAGTGAGGAGTGAATGATAGTTTCTCAGAAACTATCACTCCCCACAGCTTCCCCGGTAATATCGAGAATAGAGTTTACTGAAGTAAAGTGATTAACTACTCTATTTGATATGATTCTAACTAGAACTTTGAAAGCTAGAACCTAGAATCCGTAGAACAGTGGCGAATCCGATAGTGCATGTGATTTTGTCCCCTCAGTATGATCTCTTTGTTCTTCGTGCTCACGTAGATCCAGAAAAGCGTGTAATGCTTGCATCAACAGGAATAGGTGTTGGAACAAGGGACAACCTTCAGAATGCAGACAAAATAAAACGCGGATAGGAGAGGGATAGCACAAGAGTACAGAGCTTGGCTTATACAATTCCTAGCGGGATCTATTGTGAATCATGCAACATAATGCATCCAAAACCTGAAACTATCCTGTTTGAAGAGCAAAACCTGCAACTTTAATGGCTTCCTAAGCTATTTAACTCCAATGGTTTAGACAAAACAACAACACTGTTTGCACAAGCTGGATATGTGGCTTACAAACAGCTGGACAAATGCTAACTAAGCATGTATTGAAAGAAAATAAACATTCTAAGCAAAAGGAAAAATAAATCTTTATTGCAAAGAGAAAATCAGAGATAAAACTTCAGAAGCCTTTTGCTTGAGCACAAGCCATGCACTTATAGGAATTCAATCACCCAAAGATCAAAACCAAACTGAACTCCTAAACAATAAACAAAGGAAAAACACTATTCCAGGGGACCAAAAACATAAATGCAAGCTTAAGTCGGCAAGGAAAGCTGGTGAAACATTGATTTTTGCGTGCGTTTCCTCAAAAGAACGTTCTGGAAAACACGTAAATGACCGTCGCCCTGCTCAGGGCGGTGGTTACAGGACCGCCACCCTGTCTAGGGCGGCGGTCACAAGACCGCCGCCCAGCCAGGGCGGCGGTTTCGTTACTAAAGAGAAAAGGGGCAAGAAAAGAGGGGAAAAGGGGAAAACAAAGTACGCGGGGGCTATGCGAGGTATGCGGGATGTTAACGCATGTTCGGAGAGCTTTTCTGGATCCCGAGCACCTTGCGAAGAGACCTGTGTCATCATTGGGGCATTTATTACACCGTTGCGCATACAGTACCTTACAATTTTGGGTACGTACAATAGCCTTATGCGTTGAGGTAGTTGGAAGCATAAACAATGGGGTGAGCCCATTTTTAGAAGCATAGATCACAGATATGGCAAAGCAGTTGGATAAACTATCGGGAAATTCAGCACATGAGACGTGCACAGGGATTTGGTACACAGATTGTAAAGTAGACGATCACACAAAGGATAGTTTTCCTTGCAGATCGGTGCACTTTTTGTTGTTGGATTGTGAGATGTGCCATTTAAACCATGATGCTAGTCATTTCCCCTTACTATAACAAGTGAGGAAGAACGTTTCAAGCTACTATAAAATCTGTAGATCCACGACTCATGACATAGAAGACTATCGACCAATTGGTCAGATCCATGATGCTATAGATATTGTTGTATGAAAGATAGGAGTCTCAAATAACTCTAAATGCAAGAATGAGCATCAAGACTGAGATCAAAATCAGGCACACTATGATCGAAATGAAGGGCGTTTTGAAGGCCATCGTGGCAGAGGCCGAGGATACCATGGTGGATTTGGAGGATGAGGTCATGATGGTGGAAGAAGTGAGTTCCCCCATGGAACGTGTTATACTTGCAGATCCCTTGACCACTACAGGTGTGAATGTCCCTAGAATATTCCATGTTATTTTTGTGGAAAGAATCATAGCTATGAGGAGTTCCCAGACTTGTATGAGCATCTTAGTAAGCAACATAAACAAAAAAACAAAGGCGCAGAGATGATTAGGATACAACACACTCTGGAAAATCAGTGGATGCCTAAGTTGGAAGTAGAGTCTGAGGCGTTGCAGGCAAAGATCACGACCCACACTGAGGCGGCATGCACTAGAGAAGCATTGCAACAAAATCCTACCATCACTAAAGAGGAGGTACTACATTCCCAGTACCCCAACCTTTCCCATCAAAAGGAGGTTAATCAGGAAACCATGGATGTAATCAGGAATCTTGAGGGTGAAATACAGTATTTAAAAGAGAAATCATAGAAGATGGAGCAAAAGAAAGCATCAGAAATGGTCCAAACTGATATAGATGACTTGAGAGAAGTGTGTAAAATATTGTGTAAGGAAAATATCATTCCATTGTTAAGGAATTGGTTAAAAGGAAACACTCTGTGCGCAAGTGTTGAGACTGGATGATAGATCATGCATGTAAATCTTCCCCCTCATATCCTAGATTATGATAAGGAAATTACTTTGAATTCTGTTGTAGATGGGTGGCCATTGAGTAATATATTGATTGATACAGGTGCAGAAGTCAATGTTCTTACTTTGGATGCATGGGTAAAAATGGGAAGACCCCTATTGTAGCCATCCTCTAATGTATTTTTCATAGCTAATTGGACTAAGGCCACTCCCATCATAGTTTTGATAGATGCATCCATTACCATACAAGGAGCCAAGTTCACTGGAGATTATGAGGTTTTGGTGTTGGCAGAGTCAGATAGCTTCCTAGCTCTATTGGGGTGTCCTTGGTGCTACGCAAATAATATCAATCTTCGGTTCAAAAATGGTTATATCAGTTTTAAAAACAAGGAGGAAATAGTTATTACCCCTTTAACAGATGGAAAATATGTGCCCTATGTTGAGCCCTTGAGTGAATAAGACCTGAATAGAATTTATGTACGTGCCATCTGGGATCCAGAATTTATTGAGCCATCTAAAGAAGGAATAATTTAGTGGGAGGATGCACAATCTATTATCGATACTACAAGTTTTTCTTGTGATAATTGGGGTCATAGCACTTATGAGTTGGTAGGGCACGAAGTAAAGAGAATATTTCCTAGAGGCAACAAACTACGTTATGTCAGGAGGATAAGTAACAACTCAGTACCTTGTTACACCAGAGAAGGAGATCATATGGTATTCCTATGCGTCATCGAGGAACAGGGGAAAAACCCATTGGAAAGAAGAAATATGCTAACATATACGCTACATGGGAAAGTAGCACACTGGTGGCTAGCCCACAAGGATAATCTTGTAGGTTGGAATGAGATTAGGATTTCTCTTGCTACTAGGTTCTTTAGGATTAATACACCTACTCAAATATGCACATATCATGGTATTCAACCTGTTCATAACCACATTCAGAAGTGTGAGAGAATCTTGATAGAGGGATAGGAAGCTTTACCACATTTGCTATGGGCGCACAATTTTTATTCCACTTTACAAGGTTGCGTGTGTGCTTGGTATGTATATGCAAAACTCCATAGAGAGAATGAAAATTGGTAGGATTTAATTACAGGAATGGCCCAGACATTTGACTTCTTCTCTACTAAACCTCCGGTGAAAGAGGCATTAAGATTCATAAATCACTTAACTATGGGGGATAGTGCCAAGGCTGAGGAAATCCTTCAGGAGTTATTGGATGAAGGAAACTTAGGAGTACATCTTGTTGAAGAGACAGAGGTCGATGACACACTACTTCAATGCAATTTCCTTGAGAAAGAAAAAGTAAAAATGGTCTACTTAGTGGATGACAAAGAAGTAGAAGTTTTGGATGTAAACCATTCAACAGGTAGGTGTGAGGTGTTGGACAGTGGAGATAAGACAACAAGTGCCTATAATAAACCTATGAAGACAAATAAGGTGAATATTGAATCAGATGTTGAACCTAAGGAAGCCGTAATTGGAGACTATTGGTCAAAATCTGAAATGACGAAAATCATAGAGTTACTAAGGGATTATCAGGAATTATTCCCTAGGGGGAACCATGAACTTAAAGGCGTGCATGCATCATTAGGGGAGATGAAGATAAAGCTTAAAGAGGGTTCATGCCCAGTTAGAAAGAGACCCTACAAGATGAACCCCAACTTGCGTGAAAAGGTCAAAGAAGAGATTGACAAAATGTTGAAGTCTAGGATTATCAAGCCCCTTGACGAGTCAGAATGGGTTAGTCCAATGGTGATCAGTATCAAGTAGGATGGATGGATTAGGATTTGTGTGGACTACAAGGAGTTGAATGTTTCATGTGTGACTGATCCCTTTCCTATGCCATTCACTGAGGGAATACTTGAAGGCATTGCAGGGCGCGAAATCTATTCATTTACGTATGGGTTCTTTGGGTATCATCAGGTTCGAATTGTCCGAGAGGATCAGGAAAAGACTACTTGGATGATTGGATATTGTATGGGTTAGTTTAAGGATCATTGTGACAATCCACATTTAATGTTTGAAATATGTAGATAGTTGAGTATTTATTTGAACATCAAGAATTACATATTTGCTACACCATTTGGAATACTGTTAGGACACATAATCTGCAAGGAAGGTTTGTTGGTTGATCTAGCCAAGGTTGTAGTTATTATAGGCCTAAGAGAGAGTACCAGTTAGAGTGAGGTGCATAGATTTTTAGGTCATACAAGATATTACAGAAATTTTATCAAAGGATATGCCAAAGTTGTCACACTGTTGGAGGAGTTACTGAAAAGGAAAGGTATGTTCTACTGGGGAGAACTGCATTAGCGCGCATTCGATACATTGAAGGAGAAACTTACTACCGCGCATTTTATGCGTTTTCCTTTGTGGGACCAACCATTTCATGTACATGTGGACACCTCTAGCATGGCCATTGGCATGGTATTGGCTCAACTTGGAGAAGGTATTATAGATCATCCCATATGTTTTGCTAGTAGAAAGATGACTCCTGCATAACATAGTTACACAACTACAGAGCACGAAGCTTTGTCAATGATCTATGCACTACATAAATTCTGACAGTACCTGATAGCTACGCCATTCGTATTTTATATAGATCACATGGCATTGAAGTATTTGGTAAAAAATCTCATTCTACAAGGGTGCATATGCAGGTGGGTACTATTATTTCAAGAATTTGATTTCATAGTTGTGGTAAAACTAGGGAAAAGTAATTCTGGACTAGACAATTTATCCAGAATACAGTCAGGAGAAGAAGTATAGTAAATTGAAGATACCATGCCAGATGTACAGTTATACAAGTTATAACGAGTGCCATCAGAACTGGAGGACATTGTTGTCTTTCTATGAACAGGTATGACACCAGATGGAATGAAATCCTTGGAGAAGAAACAGGTTGCTATACGCGCGGCACCCTATATGCTGATTAGTGGCGACCTGTACAAATTAGGCTAGGATTAAGTATTACGTCGTTGTGTATTAGAACATGAGCATACACATATTATAGATGGTATTACAGGTGGCCACTATGCAGGTGATGCCACTGCGTGCATGATTCTACTCAGTGGATTATGGTGGGAGACCTTGTATAAATATTGCAAGGAATTTTGTAAGGCTTGTGATAATTTTCAATGTCTTGGGAAACTAGGTCAACGAGATGAAATGCCTCTAAGACCTATTACTAGTGCAGAACAGTTTGAGAAATGGGCTATAGATTTTTTAGGTCATATTTCACCAGTTGCGCGTAGGAATGGATCACGCTATATCATAACTTGCACAAATTATATGACACGATGGGAAGAAGCAACACCTACAAAGTATTATACAACAGCTACAATAGCCAGGTTTCTATGGGAACATATGCTTACAAGGTATGGATGTCCTTTACGTTTGACCAGTGATAACATCACACATTTTCTTAATGAGACAATCAGAATTTTATTGGATGAATTCATGATTGCACACCATAAGACTACACCCTATCATCCTCAGGAAAATGGAACTGCTGAGGCTTTCAACAAAATTTTGAGCCAGACATTGACAAAAAATGGTGATGTTGGAAGAAAGGATTGGGATGATAAAGTATCTATAGTACTTTGGGCATATCGAACAACATATAAAAGGTTGAACAAAGCCACACCATTTCAATTAGTGTTTGGTGTAGAAGCAGTTCTTCCTATGGAATTTATGTTACCTTCTTTGCATATTGTGCAAGCTAGAGGTCTAGTTGTTGAGCAAGCATTATAAGAACGGATTGAAAATTTACTTAAGCTGGATGAGCGATGAGCCATAGCACGTTGGAGTCAAAAACAAGAGAAAGCATGGCAAAAATCATGGCATGACAAGCACATCAGGGATAAAAATATTGAGATAGGACAGATGGTGCTCCTTTATGATTCTAAATTTTTGCGCCATCTAGGCAAACTCAAGGTACATTGGTTGGGGCCATATGTTATCACTCACATACTCAAATTTGACACTTGTCAATTAGAGGCACTTGATGGAATACGGTTACCCGATTACTTCAACGGGAGTAGGCTGAAGCCCTACTATAAATAAGTCTTCTTGGTGTTTGTAATAAGGCAGTGTTGCCATTTAGATTAGGTTTTCAATTCTACATTTCCTTAATGTGTTTCCGTCTTTGTCACTATGCTTTGTCAATTTAGCTGGTGTATTTTTGTAATAAAAACGTTTACACGCCAGAAGCTAATTACTATTTGACAAATTTTTATGCACATAGGACTGCACATACCCTTAGTGTGGGGTAGGTTGTTGATATCCAGGTACATGACTAATGGAAATAAGTACAGATGAAAGGAACTATCTACGTGTGTTATTCAAGGTTGGAGAATTGAAAAAAAAATAGGTTGCTTCTAGACACAAGGATTATAGATAGAGAGGAATGAAGAAACAAGTATACTGCGAGGTAAGAAAAGGCCGTGAATACTACCAATGGAAGGCGTGGTGACCAGGTACTCAGGCACATGGAAGCATGTTGAAGATAATTCTACAACTAAAAGGTAGGAGGGAGTGCTAGAATGTTATAGCTTGGGCGCAAAGATGTACCAGGCGGAAAGAACAAAAATGGTTGATTAATGAAAGGATATTTGGTAGGTAGAGGAGCAATAAATGCACTAACTTTTAAAATTCTATATAAGGATGGGATGCGAGTTCATTTTTACCATTTCAATTGAGAGAATTTGAAAAGGGCTAAGTGTGAACGAGCCGAGAAATTGTGTTGATGTGCGAAGAGTGTGAAACCAAATGTGGAGAGAAGGGTTGTGCACAGGAGAAGCTTGCATTCCCATAGGCGAAGGGTTTGAACAAAGCACACATGTTACAAATGAGCTAGGGCATGCAATTTCCACTAGGGCATGGAGATTTAAACTATAGTTTCGATTTTCTCAGTTACAAAGGGAAGAAAAATGATTATTTTTTTAGATGGCACCGAAGAAAGCACCCGTAATAGGAGAAAAAGGGAAGAAGGTTGAAGTGGAAGAAGAAATGGATCCTGAGAGTAATTTCTTAGAAATACAGTATCTAGAGGGTGGGATTGTGGGACAAGAATGGGATTCCCATGTTCGTAAATTTAAAGTCAATGATTACAACTATCGAACATCATATAGTAAGAAGGAGCTCGATGCGTTGCTGAGCACAAAAATGAACAAGCACACAATGGAAGATATGCCAATGTATGATGACATTGGTGAGAAATTACTAGAGAAGAATGGAGTCTACCAGTTGTACGAGCTTCCATACTTTGGAAAGTATGAACCATTATACTTGTGGTTGATGAGAAGAGTCCATGAGGACTTCTTCTACTCCGCAGGATGGAGGGTTAGAATCACAACAAATTTGATTTCAATTGTGACAGGACTAAGGGCCTTAGTAGTGGATCTAGATAGAAATTTCACTGATAAGGCTGTAATCCTGGAGACCAGGAAGGAGCTGGGGTATACCAAAGTTCCACGCTGTGTGGAAATTAACAAATTAAAGAAGTACCCAGTAGTGCAGGAAACTACACATCTTGTAACATAGCTGAATGACCAAGGAAGATGGTCGCAGGTAAACACAAGGTGGCTACACATCACAAAGAAGATGTCTCAAGGAGTGGTCTACAATATTTTAGATCACATAGTGAAGACAATCATTGAAGAAGCACAGAAAGGTGACAGAATAAGCTTTGGTGTTGTTTTATCATCTTAGTGTTTGTGGAGATTGGAGTGCCCGATGGGCCAAAGGAGAAGATTTGGGAATACCCCACGGAACACAAGTCACCTGTGTAGACACCCATAATTACGCCCAAGCAATTTAAATACTTAAATTGTGCTAATTATCCTCTTTCTCACAAATCGACGACATATTGTCAAAAGTGCTCATATTCCCTCTTGTTGTCATTAATTAATTACAATAAGCTAATTGATTAAGTCGCCTATCTAGCTAACAACCTAATTAACGACCTTCCGTTATTTATTTACCCCTTCTATCTAGACTAATTAATTATTATTAATTAATTAGCATTTCACTTCATTTAACTAATAAATCAATATTTAATTGATTTAATCCCCTCCTAATAGCCTAAATCCTACTAATATTCCTCTAACTAGCTTATATAAGCTTACATCTACCTATTAGTTAACCACCTTTGATTAATTAAAACACCCCCCAACTCCCATGACTTGCTAAGCATAAATTAAACCCTTCTAAAGTAAGGTTACTTTTTATAAAGCAACCTTATCCATTCCTAATCATGTTTTACCTTTATCCCACATGCAAAGGGATGAAATATTTCCTTTATCCATTGGGATATATAAGGAGCCCTCCTTCTACCTTTATACATACACCTAAACTTCTTAAGAGAGAAAATGCAAAGCATATAACAAAGAGATTAAGAGCTTGCATTTTGTCTTCTTGAGAGGTCACCATTGTTAAGAGCTAAGCTTCCTATTCTTGCATTCTTTAAGGATCAAACAAGCAATTTTTGATTGCCATTAGAGCTAAATAGGTCCATGCATTTTGTTGGTAATCTAGGAGATTAGAGATTTTTAAATAGCATGCTAGTTTTGATCTTATGTTTTCAAAGTTATAATGTTAGTTTAGATCTTGTTTAGCTCTTTATCTTGATGATGCTTATGCTTTGTTTTAGCTAGATTGTAGAACTATTTTAGGTGGTAGTTCTTGCTCCATTTGATTTAGCATTAAGTAAAGTACACATGCACACATTTTGGCATGCCCGGTGGGACACTTAGTCTCATGGCATTTTAGTTTAAATTTCATTGTTATGGCTAACTTTTGATATACACATGTAGTAATTAATGTCCATTTTCTTGGAATTTTCACTAATTTGATATGTGTAACTTCTTGTTCATAGCCATATTTTTAATGGGTTATTTCCATTTTTAAACTAACTTGTCAAAAATTGAGATATTATGAGTTTTCTTGTGTTTTTTGCCATATTTTGGTTGCAGGTGTGGCGCAGGTGAATTTTTAGGAGCACATGCACAATTTTTGTGGCACACACGCCTCTCTGGTGGCACATGTGCACTGTCAAAACCTAGTTCTCTGTTTACCGACCCTGGTGCATGCGCACTAACCCCGGCACACACACCCTAACCAGTGCGCAAATGCACTAACCCGGGCGCAGACGTCATTTTGTACTGTACCTTCACTGAATTTTAAAACCTGCCAGATCGGTGCGTACACCCTAACCAGAGTGCACACATTGTTTTAGTGGCACAGACATATTTTTGGTGGTGCAGATGTTTTGTCGGAATCTGGGACTATTTTACAAAGCAGTGGCACACATGTTTTTCCAGTGGCGCACACGCTTTTCTGGTAGCGCACACACTTTTCTGGTGGCGTAGGCATTCTGTCTAAGTTTTCATCTTTTAATCACACAGAGTGGCACACACGTATTTTTGGTGGCACAGGTGCACTGTAAATTGGAAACACACAGAGTGGCGCACACGTCGTTTTGGTGGCACACACACATAAAATGGGGTGCATGTATATCTGTTTAATCCGGTTTTGGTTACAACTTTTAAGTGTTCCTTGTTTTGATCATAACTTTTGACTCGTTAACCCATTTTCAGAGTTATACTATCTTCTATCACAAAACTCCCAAAATGCCCTGGAGACCTCCAAAAATGCAAATTACTAAAAACTACTAAAAAAGTGCAAAAAAATTGGATTTCTAGAATTTTTCGATTTTCTTGGTTTTCTAATTCTTGCAGGTTTTATCTAATCACATACTCATTTTTACAGGATGTTTTTACATGATTTTACTTTATTAAATAAAATTTTCATGTTTACTTATAGGAATAAGATCATGTATGCTCTTCCCTCGCGTCCCTTGGGGTGATCTTGGGAATTAGAAATGATTCTTAGGTCCTTTTTGATGCTTTAAGGTCATTAGGATTATTTGAGTTGGAATTGGTTGACTTGGCATAGTTGAATTAAAGTGTTTTTCCATTTGATATCTTTTTAGATTTTGAAGACATCACGTATGCTCTTCTCTTGTGTCCTTGGACGATCTGGAGAATCAGAAATGGGGCCTTCTCTTTTGATGGAAAACTACTTAAAATCGTCATACATGACCAAAATGCCATCACTTGTCAAAGAACGGAGAAATCAAAACAAAGTCAAAACTATTAATACAATTGTTATACAGTTTGCCAAATGGTGTTCGAGCAAACCACACCTAATTAAAAAATATAAAATGAACAACATATTCAAAATGTTGTATTGCAGATTTTGGAAAAGGTTACGTCCCTCTCCACTCAACTGGAACATATTCCCCTTTGGCATAACGCCTTAAGCCACAATAATGGGGGTGGTTCCAGGAACCCCAAAGTAGTCCACACAAGAGGGAACCTTGTGGACGAAATGGGAAGTGCCCCCGCACTACCTACCTGACTAGTGATCCCTTTGTGAGATAGCATTACAAGTTGTCCCTATGCGACCGTTTTAAGTACATGATGGATGCATTTACTGCCCACTTTCTTTGAAGGGGGAAAATCTGAGATACTCCCAAACTAGTCAGTGCAAATTTTTGGGTAAATCACCCCACTCGTGGATAGCTTTGTAACACCTAGGACAAGAGAACCACCTAGGAAAATATACTTTGGCCACAGCCCACTTTGACCATTCTAAAATAGGTGTTGATTTGTGAGCCATCTTTCATCACGAAACATGTGACGCATTACTTTCGCTTAGTTTTTCACTTGCCTTAAGGTGATGCGATACTCTACCGAAGTGAAGCCAACATTTTTCATCCCCATTTTTGATCTACTTCCTTCACATTGTTTTGACGCTTTGTTGATCAAAAGAAGGGTGACTACCTTTGTGTTACCTATCGATTGTTTCTACCAATTTTTTGTCTGTTTACGCCCATCCATGTTTGCGGCTGGGTTAGTTAAACGTCTAAAGTGTGTGGAGACATATTTATATCATTATTAGCCTTTGTGATCTTGATACCCATGTCAGGATCATCATCATAGTTAGGAATGATTCATCATTTTATCTCCCTTTGACATGTTGCCTCGTTTGCATTGTCTCGACATAATTAAGATACTTATGTCACGTTTCTCGTAAACATGATCTAAGTGTCCGTATTGTGGCACTACACTGCCCACGTTTTAACACATCCTTAGTATACTTTGACTTAGTTTCATTTCAAAAATTGTCCAAAATCTTGAAAGGTGTCGCTTACTTTTTTTGCGTCGTTTCGACACCACTTTGACACTAATATCTCACTTCTCCGCGAAGCTTAATAGACCTGTCCAATTGGTGTGGTTACATGGCTTACATTTGTAAACCCCACCCTTTAACATTTAGGCCTTCTTGGTTGTTAAAATTATCATGGTATCCTTTGATTGGGATTCACATCTACCCTTTGTTAATATTTACACCTTGTTCATTTTGAGCTTGACGTAAATATTAACGTTGTGTTGATCATCTTTGCATCGCATTTTCATATGGTGTATTTCCTTATTGATTGGATTTGTGTTTCACACTTGCATGATTGTTCCTTGTGATTATTCATTTAGAAAAATTATTTTCTAGGACAATCCCTCTCGATCTCATCAAGATTGTGTCGTCGTGATGTCTATTTTCCTTAGACCTTCTTCAAAAAATCAAGCACGCATTTCCATACTTACACAATGTCTAGCTGGTTGTCCTTATGCTACCCAAATTGACATGTCACTTCCTTCCCTTTGAAGTAGTTCCATCACACTATCTAGATCTAGACATTTGTGCTTAAAATAGCACTAACAGTGACTGACTATCACACGGTTCCCCATACTTGCAAAAATATGGAACCTAGGTTTAGCAATTCAAATCAAAATATTCCCATTACAACTAAACCTTGTTTGGTTCTTCGTGCTAGAGAGCCCATACGGGTAACTCATTCCCCACCTTCATCTCATAGTCAGTGGTATGATTTGAACGCTTCTGATCCAAATTATTATACAAGTTCCCCCCACTCTTCTTCTAATTCTAATCCAAACATTTCCTCTTCTTCTGAGGATTCCAAGACAAATATTTCCTCTGACTCTTCTGATGATTTAGATCCAAACTATTATTCAGATTCATCTAATTCGACTCCTAAGTCATCTAATGCGACTCCTCTTTCATGGTCCTCCCTATCTTTGCAGGACCCTCTTCATCATACATTTAATATGACTCCTACATCGTGGTCCTCCCTTTCTTTGTGGAACCCCTTTTATCAGTCTCCTCAAAAACATCTTCTTCCTTTGAAGATTCACGTGAGTCCAAATCCCTCCAATCAAACATCTAATACAATTCTTGAATCTCGGTCCTCTCTTTCTTCGTAGGACCCTTATTATTATTCATCCAATGTGATTCTTGAATCATGGTCCTCCCCTTCTTTGTAGGACCTTCTTCATCAATCACCCCCAATAAATCTTCCTTCTTTGAATATTTGTGTGACTCAAAGTCCTTCGAGGCAAACGTTTCAATCGACCCATGCATCACAATCTACAAACTTTGGACTTAATCCTACTAGTTTACAGATGATATACCATCATATAGGAAGGTCCACACCACCTTCTTCTACTCCTGAGACATCTAGCTACAAATATTCTTCATCTCTCATGTCATCTTCTTCTATCAATCATCATCAAACATCTTCTAAGTATTCCACACCAAGTGAACCTCTTTCTTAAAATCAACCCCTGGTGTTCGATCAACAACTCATACTGATTGATCTCTTTTAGAATGAAAAAATAATTAGGGAATTTATAGGGGCATATGAAGATATTCCTTTAGGAGATTATTAAAAAGGATTCTCTTTAGACTTTGATACGTCTGCATACTATGAGGAAAATGTTGATTCCTTTTATCAAGAAACAGAGGAAGAGCCTCAAATCATGCAAATTGATCCTCCGCTTAATCTTCCATCTTCCCATTCTTCATTATGTGATGAAACTCCTTGGTCTTGCATTGATCCATGGCCTATCTTCTCATCACCCAATAAATCTTTATCTATCATAATTCCTCAATCACAATCTCTTATGGGGTCAACACCAAGTAGCCCTTCATCTTCATCTAGGTGTGGGTCACCTTCTAGTATCCCTCCCTCTGCTATTTGTGGGACATTTTCGAGTAGTCAACTATCTTTTATTCTTGGGGCATGCACTACTAGCCCCTTATATTCTAGGTATGGATCACCCCCGAGTATTCCATCATCTTCTATTCTTGGGCCACATCCTAGTAGCCCATCATCTTACATCTATGGGTCATGTCCTAGTAGCCTTTCTTCTTCTATTCTTGGGCCACATCCTAGTAGCCCTTCATCTTATATCTATGGGTCACATCCTAGTAGCCCTTCTTCTTTTATTCTTGGGCCACATCCTAGCATCCCTTCGTCTTCTATCTATGGTTCACCCCCTAGTAGCCCATATTCTTTAATCCTTGGACCGTATCATTTTCATCCATCACATTATTATTCTATCAAAGACGATGGTAAGCCCATGGTCATTTCTCACATCATTTCTAAACGTCCACGTTCACTTTCTTCTCCTTCTCGATATTAGACAAGTCACACATCAACTTATGAGAAACCCAAATAGTTTCTTAATCAAGCTCAGATCAAAACTGTAAAGAGCTCTATAGCTCCCAACAAATCAAACAATCTCAAAATTCTAATTCGAAGAATGCACATCAACGTAACCGTCAAGTATAGCGCAAAGTTCATAAACCTCTAGATAGGGAACTCAAGATCCCGCATACAAAATCCATGTTTCAGGATAAATCACAATCCTTTGTTGAGTGTGAACTCACCACGATCATTGAGATCGGGGAAAACATGACTCTTGATAAACAAACATGTCTAGTCTCCCTTATCAAGGAAGTCGCAAACATTGTTGTTGGATCTTACCACACATAGTGACTTTGTTAGTCCCAACCTCTTAAAAGTGTCAAAAATAAAAAAATAAAAAACAATTGAAAAATACAAAAAACATTAAGAAAACACAAAAAAAATCAAAGGTTCAAAGGTCAAACATTGCAATCAGGTATTATGTACACAGGGATGTTTCTTTCTTCCCTTTCTTTCTCTTAATTCTGCAAGTCTTCCTACCATTTTCATCCCTTCGGTGATAATTTGGTTAGCCTATTTGCATGCATCTTGTGACATTTATCTCTATGGTATCTGTTTGACCCTGGTCTTTTAACACCTTGGTAAATTAAAGAACGACTGACCTCTTAGAGATCCTATCACATTCAAAAACTAATAAACTTATTGCGAAGAACTTTTGGACATATTTTTTGACACTAGTCAATGTCATCATCACAATCACTTCCACCTCCTTCCATCAAGCCATCTGTGGTTCTTAACCCCTTGTCAAACAAGAGAGCTGAAATAAGTTTTCAGAAAGCAAAAGAATCAAAATCAATCAATCAAAAATCAAAAGCTAAAAGCTAAGAGCAAAAGTAAATTGATATATTACTCTCTCTTGGGGTATTTCCAATAATCTCTATCAGGGCTATGGACGCCTGACTGGCAGTAGAGAAATGTTGCGATTAGAATCAAATGCATCTCCGTCGGGGCTATGGACGTCTGGCTGGCAGCGGAGAAATGAATGGTTATCCTTTCACCATCCATTCACAAAATCACCTTTCACAATAAATCATTCCTACACATTGGCTAGGGTCTCTTCACTTGTTGTCTATTAAATATTCACTTCAAGAGGTAATAAACTCCACATGCACACACTGGATCTCTATGAGTAGGCAGGATTAGTATGTTACCAAGTGTCTTTTTTGGACCTTGTTTAAACTCTTACTGTAGTCCATATCTCGTCTCACGATTTGTACCTTTGGCTAATCATTTCTTCATCGTGAGGCTTCTAAGCTACATTCATATCATTCACATCGTTCTTCTACTTCGTTCAGAACATCCATGTGTATAATATTACGTGTTTTCCATGTTTGTGGACATGTTTGTCACCTTTCACGAATACAATCTTCTCCTTCCTTTCTATCATGTTCTTTTAGGCCAACTTATGCTGGGGGCATCCTTGCATCTTCCCAACATTTCATTGGTTTATGTTCATCATCATGTTGAACCTATCCATAATGGCCTTGGGTCCCGCTTCTACTTGTGAAGAGTTTACCTTTGAATACTCCCACCTAATCGTTGGGGAATTTTTGCATCTTCACCTTTCTCGCATGCACGTGGCCTTATGCCCTTGTACATCCCATCTTGCGCTAGGGGCATCCACGCTTCTTCATCTTCCTGTACATAGTTTCAGAAAACATTCAAAATATCAAAAAACATTCAAATATGTTGAAAAATCACAAAAACATTCAAATATGTTTCAGAAAACTTCTAAAAATTGAAAATCATACTACAAAACATCGCTATTTGGTTCTCACTTGTTCATGTGTGTGACTTGCGGATCATCTTGATCTACCTCCATCAATAAAAGCTAGATTTCTTACTTCGTCTGTACTCTAGGGCACAATGAATTTCCTGGTACTGTTTCGTAGTGCACATTGCTTTTCTATCGGACCCAAGTGTCCTCTATTATTCCTCTTTGCATGTATCCTTACTTGAGACACCATCATCAACCCTTGTCATTAATTTTCACAATTCATAACTGAAGCTCGATAATAAAAACATTATATTATGTTTCTCTATTAGTTTAGCTTGTTTACTTTCTCATATTGCATTGCATTTTTTATGTTACATGGAGTTAGGCATCTTTCACTTTCTCGTATTGCATTGCATTTTTTATGTTGCATGGAGTTGGTGTTTTCAGCAATGGACAATTGTTCATAGTATGGCTTTTCATGTCATTCTACTTTTGTTGTATGCTTATATTTTTCATAAGGACCAATGACGTAGCTCTTGTGGTAATATGATGACATCAAAATTGTTCCAATACACGGTGGCTAGAGGCTAAGCTCTTCTCTCTCCCCCTCCATATTTCTTCTGCATCCCTTTCTTCTGTCTCACCGGAGCATCTTGCCTCTTCCCATTCTTCTATCTATTTCTCACCTTTTTCGATCGTCGATAATCTTCTTTCATCACCCCATCGACACTCGAGGGGGCATCTCTCCCTCCTACTAATTTTTCTTCTATCCCTTAAATATTTTCTTCCGTCTACTATCTTTGAAGTGGCATCACTTACGCCACCCCAAATAGGGGCAAATGTAGACACCCATAATTACGCCCAAGCTATTTAAATACTTAAATTGTGTTAATTATCCTCTTTCTCGCAAATTGACGACATATCATCAAAAGCGCTCATATTCCCTCTTGTTTTCATTAATTAATTATAATACACTAATTAATTAAGTCGCCTATCCAACTAACAACCTAATTAACGACCTTCTGTTAATTATTTACCCCTTCTATCTAGACTAATTAATTATTATTAATTAATTAGCCTTTCACTTCTTTTAACTAATAAATCAATATTTAATTGATTTAATCCCCTCCTAATAGCCTAAATTGTACTAATATTCCTCTAACTAGCTTCTATAAGCTTACATCTACCTATTAGTTAATCACCTTTGATTAATTAAAACACCCCCCAACTCCCATGACTTTCTAAGCATAAATTAAACCCTTCTAAAGTAAGGTTACCTTTTATAAAGCAACATTATCCATTCCTAATCATGTTTTACCTTTATCCCAAATGCAAAGGGATGAAGTGTTTCCTTTATCCATTGGGCTATATAAGGATCCCTCCTTCTACCTTTATATCTACACCTAAACTCTTTTGAGAGAGAAAATGCAAAGCATATAGCAAAGAGACTAAGAGCTTGCATTTTGTCTTCTGGAGAGTTCATCATCTTGAAGAGTTAAGCCTCTTTCCTAAGTGCTTAGGTCATATGGGAGGCATCAAAAGGCTCTTGTATGCCAACTTTGACAAGCCCTCATTCGTAGGTTCTTGGAACACTAAGGACAACCATTTTTGATAGCCATTGAGCCTACCTAGGTTCCTTCATTTATATGTTATTAGAGAATAGAGGATTTTTAGATGTTTAAACATTGTTAGGTTCAAACTTTTGTATTAATGAATTTTTAGCATCTAACCCTTGTTTAATTCTTATCATGATGGTGCTTAATATGTTGTTTGATTTTAGCTAATTAAGGCTATTTAGGTGTTAGTATTTTACTCACATTTAGCATTAGTTTAAAAACAACACATGCACACATTTAGGCCTTGTTGGTTGTTTAACTTATCGTGGTATCCTTTGATTAGGATTCACATCTACCCTTTGTTAATATTTACACCTTGTTAATTTTGAGCTTGATGTAAATATTGACATTGCGTTGATCATCTTTGCATCGCATTTTCATATGGTGTATTTCCTTGTTGATTGGCTTTGTGCTTCACACTTGCATGATTGTTCCTTGTGTTTATTCATTCAGAAAACTTATTTTCTAGGAAAATCCCTCTCGATCTCATCGAGATTGTGTCATTACGATGTCTATTTTCCTTAGACCTTCTTCAAAAAATCATGCATGCATCTCCATACTTACACAATGTCTAGCTTGTTGTCCTTATGCTACCCAAATCGACATGTCACTTCCTTCCCTTTGAAGGAGTTCCGTCACACTATCTAGATCTAGACATTTGTGCTTAAAACAATGCAAAAATGACTGACTATCGCGCGGTTCCCCATACTTACAAAAATATAGAACCTAGGTTTAGCAATTCAAATCAAAATATTCCCATTACAACTAAACCTTGTTTGGTTCTTCGTGTTAGAGAGCCCATACGGGTAACTCGTTCCCCACCTTCATCTCATAGTCAATGTTATGATTTAGATGATTCTGATCCAAATTATTATTCGATTTCCCCCCACTCTTCTTCTAATTCTAATCCAAACATTTCCTCTTCTTCTGAGGATTCCAATCCAAATATTTCCTCTGACTCTTCTGATGATTCAAATCCAAACTACTATTCGGATTCATCTAATTCGACTCCTAAGTCATCTAATGCGACTCCTCTGTCATGGTCCTCCCTATTTTCACAGGACCCTCTTCATCATACATTTAGTATGACTCCTACATCGCGGTCCTCCCTTTCTTCATAGGAACCCCATTATCAGTAACCTCAAAAACATCTTCTTCCTTTGAAGATTCACGTGAGTCCAAATCCCTCCAATCAAACATCTAATACAATTCTTGAATTTCGTTCCTCTCTTTCTTCGTAGGACCCTTGTTATTATTCATCCAATGTGATTCTTGAATCACGGTCCTCCCCTTCTTCGTAGGACCTTCTTCATCAATCACTCCCAATAAGTCTTCCTTCTTTGAAGATTCATGTGACTCAAAGTCCTTCGAGACAAATGTTTGAATCGACCCTTGCATCGCAATATACATACTTTGGACTTAATCCTACTATTTTACGAATGATATACATTTGTATAGGTAGGTCCACACCACCTTCTTCTACTCCTGAGACATCTAGCTACACATATTCTTCATCCCCCTCATCATCTTCTTCTATCAATAATCATCAAACGTCTTCTAAGTATTCCACACCAAGTGAACCTCTTTCTTCCAATCAACCCCTGGTGATCGATCAATAAATCATACCAATTGACCTCTTTCAGAATGAAGAAACAATCAGGGCATTTATAGGGGCACATGAAGATATTCCTTTAGAAGATTATGAGAAAGGATTTTCTTTAGACTTCGATGTGCCTGCATATTGTGAGGAAAAGTTTGATTCCTTTTATCAAGAAACGAAGGAAGAGCCTCATATCATGCAACTTGACCCTCCTCTTATTCTTCCATCTTCACATTCTTCATTATGTGATGAAACTCCTTGGTCTTGCATTGATCCATGGCCAATCTTCTTATCACCCAATAAATCCTTATCTATCATAATTCCTCAATCACAATCTCTTATGGGGTTAACGCCAAGTATCCCTTCATCTTCATCTAGGTGTGGGTCATCTTCTTGTAGCCCTCCCTCTGCTATTTGTGAGACATTTTCGAGTAGCCCACTATCTTCTATTCTTGGGGCACGTCCAACTAGCCCCTTGTCTTCTAGGTATGAATCACTCCCGGGTAGTCCATCATCTTCTATTCTTGGGCCACATCCTAGTAGCCCATTATCTTACATCTATGGGTCACGTCCTAGTAGCCTTTCTTCTTATTTTCTTGGGCCACATCCTAGTATCCCTTCATCTTCTATCTATGGGTCATGTCCTAGTAACCCTTATTTTTCTATTCTTGGGCCACATCCTAGAAGCCCTTCATCATCTTCTATCAGTAGCTCGCCTCCTGGTAGCCCCTCCTCTTAAATTCTTGGACCATATCCATTTTATCCATCACATATTTCTTTTATCAATGGTTGTGGCAAGCCCATGGTCATTTATCACATCAGTTCTAAACGTCCACATTCACTTTCTTCTCCTTATCAGGATCAGACAAGTCATGCGTTAGCTTATAAGAAACCCAAACAGTTTCTTAATCAAGCTTAGATCAAAACTACAAAGAGCTCTATAGTTCCCAACAAATCAAACAATCTCAAAATTCTAAATTAAGCATGGTTCAAGAACGCACATCAATGTAACCATCAAGTATGGCGCAAAGTGAATAAACCTCTAGATGGGGAATTAAATCTCCCACATACGAAATCCATGTTTCAGAACAAATCATGGTCATTTATTGAGTGTGAACTCACCTCGATCATCGAGATCAGGGGCAATATCACTCTCGATAAAAAAAATGTGCCTAGTATCCCTTATCAAGGAAGTCGCAAACATTGTTGTTGGATATTACCACATAGAGTGACTTTGTTAGTCCTAACCTCTTAAAACTGTCAAAAATCTAAAAATAAAAAACAATTCAAAAATATAAAAAACATTGAGAAAACACAAAAAAAATCAAAGGTACAAAGATCAAACATTACAATCAGGTATTATGTACACATGGATGTTTCTTCCTTCCCTTCCTTACTATTTTTATGCAAGTCTCCCTACCATTTTCATCCCTTCAGTGATTTTTTTGTTAGCTTATTCGCACGCATTTTGTGACATTTATCTCTATGGTATCTGTTTGACCCTGGTCTTTCATCACCTTGGTAAATTAAAGAATGACTGACCTCTTAGAGATCCTATCACATTCAACATCTAATAAACTTGTTGCGAAGAACTTTTGGACATATTTTTTAACACTAGCCAATGTCATCATCACAATCACTTCCACCTCCTTCCATCAAGCCATCAGTGGTTCTTAACCCCTTATCAAACAAGAGAGCTGAAATAAGTTTTCAGAAAGAAAAAGAATCAAAATCAATCAAAAATTAAAAATCAAAAGCTAAAAGCAAAAAGCAAATTGATATATTACTCTCTCTTGGGGTATTTCCAATAATATCTATCAAGGCTATGGATGCCTGACTGGCAGTAGAGCAATGTTGCGATTAAAATCAAATACATCTCTGTCAAGGCTATGGACACCTGGCTAGCAGCAGAGCAATGTACGGCTATCCTTTCACCATCCATTCACAAAATCACCTTTCAAAATCAATCATCCCTTCACATTAGCTAGGGTGTGTCACTTGTTGTCTATCAAATCTTCACTTCAAGAGGTAATAAATTCCACGTGCACACACTGTATCTCTATGAGTGAACAGGATTAGTATGTTACCAAGTGTCTTTTTTGGACCTTGTTCAGACTCTTGCTCTAGTCCATATCTTGTCTCACGATTTGTACCTTTGGTTAATCACTTCTTCGTCACAAGGCTTCTAAGCTACATTCATATCATTCACATCATTATTCTACTTCATTCAGAACATCCATGTGTATAAGATTACTTGTTTTCCATGTTTGGGGACATGTTTGTCACCTTTCACAAAAACAATCTTCTCCTTCCTTTCTATCATGTGCTTTTAGGCCAACTTACATTGGGGGAATCCTTACATCTTCCTAGCATTTCATTGGTTTATGTTCATCATCATGTTGAACCTATCCATAATGGCCTTGGGTCCCACTTCTACCTGTGAAGAGTTTACCTTTGAATACTCCCACCTAAACATTAGGGCATTTTTACATCTTCACCTATCTGGTACGCAGGTGACCTTATGCCCTTGTACATCTTATCTATCACTAGGGGCATCCATGCTTCCTTGTCTTCCTATACATATTTTCATAAAACTTTCAAAATCAACCAAAAACATTCAAATATGTTTCAGAAAACTTCAAAACATTGAAAATCATCCTACAAAATGTCGCTCTTTGGTTCTCACTTGTTCATGTGTGCAACTTGTGGATCATCTTGATCTATCTCCATCAACAAAAGCTAGGCTTCTTACTTCGTCTATACTCTGGGGCACAATGAGTTTCTTGGTACTGTTTCATAGATGCACATTGCTTTTCCATCAGACCTAAAGTGTCCTCTATTATTCCCCTCGCATGTATCCTTGCTTGAGACACCATCATCAACCCTTGTCGCTAATTTGCACAGGTTGTAACTGAAGCTTGATAATAAAAACATTATATTATGTTTCTCTGTTAGTTTAGATTTTTTACTTTATTGTATTGCATTTTGTATGTTGCATGGAGTTGGTGTTTTCAGCAATGGACAATTGTTCGTAGTATGGCTTTTCATGTCATTCTACTTTTGTCGTACGCTTATATTTTTCATAAGGACCGATGACATAGCTCTTGTGGTAATATGATGACATCAAAATTGTTCCAATACACAGTGGCTAGAGGCTAATATCTTCTCTTCCCCCCTCCATATTTCTTCTGCATCCCTTTCTTCTGTCTCAATGGGACATCTTACCTCTTCCCATTCTTCTATCTATTTCTCACCTTTTTTGATCGTCGATCATCTTCTTTCATCACCCCATCAACACTTGAGGGGGCATCTCTCCCTCCTACTAATTTTTCTTCTATCCCTTCAAAAATTTCTTCCGTCTACTATCTTTAAGTGGCATCACTTGCGCCACCCCAAAGAGGGGTAAATGTAGACACCCGTAATTACGCCCAAGAAATTTAAATACTTAAATTGTGCTAATTATCCTCTTTCTCACAAATCGACGACATATCGTCAAAAGCGCTCATATTCCCTCTTTTTGTCATTAATTAATTACAATACACTAATTGATTAAGTCACCTATCCAGCTAACAACCTAATTAACAACCTTCCGTTAATTATTTACCCCTTCTATCTAGACTAATTAATTATTATTAATTAATTAGCCTTTCACTTCATTTAACTAATAAATCAATATTTAATTGATTTAATCCCCTCCTAATAGCCTAAATCATACTAATATTCCTCTAACTAGCTTCTATAAGCTTACATCTACCTATTAGTTAATCACCTTTGATTAATTAAAACACCCCCCAACTCCCATGACTTGCTAAGCATAAATTAAACCCTTCTAAAGTAAGGTTACCTATTATAAAGCAACCTTATCCATTCCTAATCATGTTTTACCTTTATCCCACATACAAAGGGATGAAGTAATTTAGATTTATCCATTGGGCTATCTTACGTTTTTTCCTTCTACCTTTAATAAAGGCGGATGATGTAGACTCTAGGAGAGAGAAAATGATATAACCAGGTTACTTATTGAAAAGATTGGATGCAAAGATTGGGCTTGTCCTATATTCTTCATTGTCATTTCTTGATCCATTGATCAGAGTTATTATCACTACTAATTCTTCTTCCACAGTCACCCGAGGTCATATAAGAGGTGTCAACCATGGTTTATCCCTATCCTTATTCCTTCTTAATACCTAAGGGTTTCGTGCCCATTTTATCCTATTTTCTTGGATCTCCAAGGACAATCATATTTTTGATCATCGATTGACTTCTTCTATGGACCCCATCGACACTCGAGGGGGCATCCTTCATTCTACAATTTTTTCTTCAAAAAATTCAGGATGTTTATACTTGTGTAAACTATATGTTGAAGAGTTCAAGCCACTTACTGTCACCTCAAACATGGGAAAATGTTTAGACACCTAAATTCCGCTTATTGCAATTCTTATTGCCATGATGCACGCTTAATATGTTGTCTCATTCTTGCCAATTCCATTATAGATTATTGATTTGTTAGTAATTTACTAACATTTAACATTACCACTTTAAAACAACACATTAACACATTTGGGCCTTGTTGGTTGATTGAGTTTTCATGGTATCCCTTTCGCATTCAGGATTCACATCTACCCTTTACGGTGATATTTACGCCTAGGTCAAAATCGAGCTTCACGTAAATATTGACAATTAGTGATTGATTAACTAATTAAGCCTATCGTATTGCCCTTGATTTGGTCAATATACCCTAGTTGATTGACTCAAACCCCTCTTCTAACCACTTGCAAAATCATTCCTTATTCACCTCCATTCAATGTCTCAACAAGCTTATCCTAGCCTCCTAGTTGACAATCCCTAAGTCGGTCTGATTAAGATTGTGTCGTCACGATCTCTAATTTCACTTGGTAATTCACTAATTTTGATTAGCAAAGTTTAATCATGCATCTCCACACTTACTAATCTAATGTCTGGGGCTTGTTAGTCCCACATGCTACCAAAATCGACATGTAACTTCTTTCCCTTTGAAGTGAAAACTATAAAACAACTAACCTCATTCCTTTATACTTTACACCATGCTTGTGATTTAAACATCTCATATAATAAATGACTGATTTATAGCCAAGTTCCCCATCCTTGCCTAAAACCTATGGAACCTAGGTTTAGTAGATTCACTATCCAAAATGATCCCCATTCAGGAGTCATTTGAGACTAAGAGCCATTTCACCATTTGTCTTCTTGAGTAGCAACCATAACCATTTGATTGCCATCTTAGGTCTTGTTGATGGCGAATCATAGCACCCCTGAATGTCTGCAACTCGATGGGTTGAGACTCTCAGTGTGATTGCATAACATGGAACTTTTCCCAAGTGTGGGACCTTACGAAATCGGAAAAGTTCTCCGGATGAAGGTCGGTTCCTATTCCTCTGTTCAGATGCACACGATAAAAATGCAGAGGGTTTACTCAAAACCTAATCTAATTTTCCAAGGAGACAGGGTAAGAAGATGCATAAAATAAAACCTAAACTAAAGAGGTGATGCACCGAGGAATGAAGAACAACTGTCCTGCCAATAAACACAAGCCATTAAAATGCAATGCAAGATCATGCACAGATAAACAAATTTGTAGTGAAAGATCAGGAGGATGCAAATGAACACAGAGAGGGTTGAGAATCATCCACAGACATGCATTATTTGCTCCAAATATTGATACAATACACTACAAAATGCCAAGAGGCAAAGTTGCGTTACAGTTTTAAATGGGAGGTTTGAACTCCACAAATCCGCTTGCCAAGGAGAAGAAGGGAGGGGCAAAACAAGAATGTCCAAACTTTAAAAACGAAGCCCCTCCTTAAAATTTATAGGAAGAATGAGAGAGGGAAGAGAGAGGAAAGCCAAAAATACCCCAACCACCTCCAGGTTGCATTTAATTCATCTCATTATGATGGTAGGTGAGAACCCCAGTGAACCCAAAAAGTGGCGAACTGTATTTTGAATTTTTAAGAATTTTTTCTCACCCAATTAAAGATATCCATTTGCAGTTAGATATAGGACCTTGTAGGCTTTCTAAAAAGTCCAACCTTGCATTAATCTGAGCTCCCAGTCAAAAGTTATGGCCATCTGAATATCTGCGCCAGGGTCTGCTTCCTGTCAGCGCTCAGAATGTTGCGCCTCCTGAAGGTGTGCCATAGGCGCATCCATGTTTGTGTCGACAACCCTTTACGTGTGCCAAGGTGCGAATTTGGTCATGTCAACACTCCGTGTCGTGCACCTTTTACCTGCGCCATGGGCGCATCCATTTTACTGTCGACACTCCGTGTCGTGTGCCCCTTACCTGCGCCATGGGCGCATCCATTTTGCTGTCGACACTCCGTGTTGTGCGCCCCTTACCTACGCCATGGGTGCATCCATTTTGCTATCGACACTCCGTGTCATGTGCCCCTTACCTGCGCCATGGGTGCATCCATTTTGCTGTCGACACTCTGTGTCGTGCGCCCCTTACACATGCGCCATGAGCGCATCCATTTTGCTGTCGACACTCCGTGTCGTGCGCCCCTTACCTATGCCATGGGCGCATCCATTTTGCTGTCGACACTCCGTGTCATGCGCCCCTTACCTACGCCATGGGCGCAACTTTTGGAACAAATGAAATTTCAGGTTGTGCCATTGAGTTTTTCCGTGTTAAACCTTCTGATTTTCATTTTCCTTTCTACTTGTCTATATCTACCCGGGGGGAAGATATTTACAACAATTTGGCGAATCAATGGGATCACCTGCCTGCTAGGTAGAAGATCAGTGGCCTTTTAGCGATTCATTGGGCATGGAGTCATAAGCAATAACCTGAAACCAACTTGATCTCTGATCCCGAGCCTGAAAGCACAACTCCTTCTCTGAGAGCACGCTGAAGTATAGAAAACAACCTAAGAGCAACAAAACCTGTGCCGAAGCACTTAGGGAAATTGAAACCTAACTACAACAAGACAATGTGCATACACACTTAGAGGAATTGAACTCTAGGCTAATATTTACAAGGGTAAACCTTTTCCTTTTAGTAGTAATGTTTAAGATAGATTCCGTTAACCGGAATCGGGAGTTCTTCTCCATCCAATGTAGACAATTGGAAGGCATTACTACTTTTACATCCCGTGACCATGTAGGGGCCACTCCAAATGGCATCAAACTTGGAATGCCTTCCTGGTTTTGCCCGATCTGCATCCCATTTTAGAACTAGGTCCCCTTCCTTGAAGGTCCTTGCTCTCGCTTTCTTATCAAACCATCTTTTTACTAAGGCTTGATCCTTCTCAATCATCTGAACTGCATGTTCTCTTATTTCTTCCAATTCCATCAACTCTGCATACCTGACCTCCATTGGTTCGAACTCAAACAACTCCAACTACTTCATGAGCTCTAACGCTGGTAATTCCAATGATATAGGCAATACTGCCTCTTTCCCATAGACCAAATTGTAGGGAGAATTACTAGTAGACCTCTTTGGCGTTATCCTGTCAGCCCATAGCGCTGATTTTAGCTTGGTATGCCATGTCCTTTGGTTTTCATCCAGATTCCTTCTGATGATTCTTAAAAAATTCTTGTTTGTGGACTCTGCCTGTCCATTACCCTACGGGTAATAATTCGAAGAGGTGCTCAAATAGATTCCATTCTTGACAGCCCATTCTGTAATCTTGGAACCTATGAATGCCAATGCATTGTCTGATATGATAGTGGATGGCACACCGCACCTGGTCATTATTCCTTCATAAAAGTCTAGTATGTTAGATTCGTTTGCTTCTTTGAGCGCTACTGCTTCGGTCCACTTGGTGAAATAGTCCGTTGCTGTGAGAATCCACTTGTGGCCTTGGCTTGAGTTTGGATTTATGACCCCAATGAAGTCCAATCCCCATTGCATAAATGGTTGGTCAACCAAAATTGGGTGCAATGGAAGCGCTGCTAGTCTTTCTTTTCCCTTGAAGAGTGCACATTTCTTGCACTTCCTTATCCATGTATAGCAGTCGTTGAACACTGTGGGCCAATAATACCCTGCCTTCATTATCTTGAGAGCTGTTACTCGTGGGAAAAAATGTCCTCCAGAATCTCCATCGTGAAAATCTCATAACACCCTCTCAATTTGACCTGTCCCAATGCACCTCAATAGAACTCCATTGATGTCTTTTTTAAACAAAACTCCATCAACAAGCACATATGGAATGGCTTGTAATCTGAAGTATCTCCTTTTTGCTTTGCTCAATTCTGGAGGGCATAGGCCTGCCTGTAGGAAGTGTATCATATTCTGAGTCCAACAAGGAGCGGGCACATCATCATTTTCTTGTTCTTGACCATCCTGCAGTACCAAGGCAGTCTCTTTTTCATCACGTATTTCAACTTGCTGACTCAAAGCTAGTTGTTCACATAGTCCTTTTCCACGTACTAGCTTAGTGACCTTAATTTCGATGTCATATTCCATGACACGAGTGATCCATCCTGCACGTTTCTCATTTAGATCCTTGTTTAGAAGGAAGTCCTTGACTCCCGCATGAGAGACCAACAATTGGATCTTGTTGTTTGAGACTAGGTGCTTGAATTTCTTTAAGATTCTAATTACTGCAAGGACATGCTTTTCAATGAAAGAGTAGCTTGTTTCATATTCCTCTAGGCCTTGACTGAAGAAAGCAACTAGTTGCTCTAATCCCTTCTTTGTTTTGTTGCACCAAGATTGCAGAAATTGTGTCTCCACCACCAAAGGCATATAACATGAAAGTCCTTCAAGAAGTCTGGATTGACGAGATTCAGAGCTTGAGATATAGCCTCTTTTATTGCCTCAAAACTTGCCTTGCCTTTCAGATGTCCACTTAAATGCCATGCTCTTCTTTAACATTAGTGTTATTGGCTTTACGAGAGCTGCAAAGTTTGGAACAAACCTACGAACAAAATTGATCCTTCCTAAGAAGCTTTGAAGAGCCTTCTTGTGACTTGGCAATGACAACGCTCGAATTGCTTCAACTCTTTCTGGGTCAATCGTCAATCCTTCCTTTGAAACAATATGGCCTAGAAGTTTCCCCTCATGAGCCAAGAATATGCATTTTTTGGGATTCAATGACACCCCAAATCTTCTACACCTCTGAAATACCTGCCTTAGATGAAAAAGGTGATCCGCTGCATTTTTGGAGAATACAGTGATGTCATCAAGATATATTAGAACTGATTTTATTGATCAACCCCTTGAATGCCATATCCATTGCCCTCTGGAAAGTGGCTCCAGCATTTGATAGCCCAAATGGCATTTTCTTGTAGGCATAGGTGACCCATTTGGTGGTGAAAGCTGTCTTGAACTGGTCATCTTCTTTCACCATTACCTGATTGTACCCTGAGTAGCCATCTAGGAGAGAGAATCTCTCGGAACCAGATACTACTTGCAATATTTGTTCCATTGAAGGAAGTGGGTAATGGTCTTTGAGAGATGCCCTGTTGAGGTCTCGGAAGTCCACACACAACCTAATTTCTCCGCTCTTCTTCCTGACCGGAACCAAGTTTACAACCCAGCTTGAGTGCTTGATCGGGAATATAATGCTTGCCTCTATTAACTTGTTTAGCTCTTTCTTCATTAAAGGCTCAATGTGAGGGTTGACTGGTCTCTGCTTCTGCCTGATGGGCTTAGCATCTGGATCCAATTCTATGGTATGTTGTGCTAGCTTCGGATTGAATCCTCTCAAGTCTTCATAGCTCCAAGAGAAGACATCTGGAAATTCTTGGCAAAGTTGTATGAAATCTGATTTCTCCTGCTCAGTGGCCACTTTGCCAATTTGAAGTGTTTTGCCTTCCCCAACTGGAATTGGCTCTGAATCTTCTCTCTTGACCTGCATGTTAGCCTTTTCCTTACAGAACTGGTCGTTAGGGTTGAAGATAGACTCCAATGTTACTAAACCCTTGGGAAGCTTGTTTGTCCGCAGCTGTACTACTTGATCACCGTACTGCTGCTCTAATCTGTCTTGATTCCTAGCTGAGAATTCAACCTCTTCTTGTAAGAAATTGACGATCTGTTGATCGTTCTCAAACACCTGCCAGCTTGTGTTATTATCTGGAACTGCTGGCCTCACAATCACATGGACACGTGGCTTGCATTTTTTCCCTTTCTGATGTTGTCAACCACATCAAATGTTGCTCCAACTGTTGCGAGCCTATCCGCGGCTTCATTTTTCTTCCTGGGTATGGACACGATGTTGAAAGCTTCGAAATCCTCAATGAGGTCCCATACCCTATTCTTGTAGTTCTTTAGCAGGTCATTCTTTGTGGCATGTTGTCCCCTGACTTGGTTTACAATTAGCTCGCTATCCCCGAACACCTGCAAGTTCTTTATGCCCCTTTTCTTGGCCCAATGAAGTCCGTGAACCAAGGCCTCATATTCAGCTGTGTTGTTTGAATAGGAAAACTGGAAACGGAAAGTTGAATAATATTTTATGCCTTGAGGTGAAACAAGCATAGCTCCTCCTCCTGCACCTTGCCTACTCCTTGATCCATCGAAAAATAATTGCCATACCTCATTGTCATCCTTATGGTCTATTTTGGTGATGTTAGGAATAGGCTGGTTTTCTCCATGTATGCAATAGAATCCTAGCTCAGATTCTTCTACTTCTTGGTAGGGATCAAAAGCATGTACCTTACTTGCCCATTCATCAAGAGTTAAATCTGGGATGCTTCCAACTTTGGTGTCAGTTTCATCTGTGCTTGGATAATCTTCTTCGTCAAAAACTGAACAGTTGGCATTGACTTGGCTTGGAGTATGAGGCTCAATATGAAAATTTACAATTGGTTCAGATCTGATTGTGACCTTAGTGCCATGTCTTGTTCTGAACAGCATGTGTGACCAATCAGCAGATAAGTAGCCTCCAATTTTGGCTATGAAATCCCTTGATAAGCATAGGGCAAAGAGTGGTGGCAAATCTATCACTGACACATCTTGCAAAACAGTAACGTTGGGGCATGCATGAAAGGTAAGATTCAAACCTTTAATCACTCCCACTATTGCTACTACTGTCCCATCCAATTGCACTACCCCCTTTGATATGACTTCATATTGGAGACCCAGCTGATTAGCTATTTGCTTGGGCATGACAGAACTACTTGCCCCAGAATCAATCATGCAATTGTGTACTAGTTTATCCCCAATGATTAATGAAACATAGAATGGAGGGGGCTTCAAAACTTTACCTTGTTGTCCTCCATGATTCCCTTCAGACTGAGTAGCATTTGCGAGGACATTCTCTTGTATATGGGCATGCTGGTTTGAAGTTGACCAATTCTTCATGGCAGCTTGTAAAAGATCTCTTTGGCCTGGGATGGATAAAGATTCCCACATTGAAATGTTCACATGCGTCTTCTTCATTTGATCAATGATGTTGAAAGGGGATGAAAGATCCCTTTGTTGTCCTTTAACCTGCACATTCCTTTCTTGCGCATGGGTAGCAACAGCTGGCATTTGAGTTGGCTTAGAAGGTGGTTTGGGCTGTCTTTGCGTGTTTGGAACTGTATTTTTCTTACCAACACCTTGTGGAGTGATGGAAGGTTGTAGATCACTTGGAGCCAATGACTTCCCTTCACCAATATTCCTTTTTTTTGATCTTGTGTTAGCTGCTATACTCTGAGAAATTGTTTGATTCATGCCACAAAAATCTTCAGCTTGCCAATTCGCAAGTGCGGTATCATTTGGAGCTATGTTTTGCTGAGATGTCCCTTGTTGCTGATTTGTTTCTTGACCCACTTCACCCTCCGCGCCAGTAGTTGTCACCATCAAGGCTTGGTTTAAAGCACCATTAAAGCACATAGATTGGTTGTGAGGTTCATTACATGGGAAGCACCAATCATACTCTTGAGATATATTGTTTTGGACTGGCACTAATGCTTTAGAAGCAGATGCAACATTGGGGTTATAGGGCTGAAATGACCTATTAGCGGGAGGCCTTACTTGGCTTTGATTTTGATTTGCAGCCTGAGCTGGTGGCCTATTTTGTTGGTAGGGGGGCCTAGCCTGGTATTGCGCTTGAGGTTGATACGGTCTAGCACTTTGAGCTTGTTGTCTTTTGATAGTCACCAGCTCATTTCCAAGGTTCTGTAATTGTTTCATAACCTCTTGGAGTTCATTTGAAGCACTAGAGGATGAGGTAGAAGTTTCATTTGAATTTTGATTTCTAGGAGTGGGAATAGGAGCCAAAGTGGGTGCTTGACTAGTGCTTAGATTTTCTAAGTTTGGATATAAGGGCATGGGGGGCCTAGGAGCCAGCTTACCAGCTTGAATAAGACATTTTTCGGCCCTAATGGCGATGCTATAAGCAGCAGGTAAGGTTGTGCCTCCCATAGATTGAATTAACATAGAAATATCAGAATTCAAAGCCTTAAATAGTATAGAAAAGCACCTTCAGTTGTTGGCCTAACGGCCATTGGAATTCTACCCCAAGACCTTTGAAATCTAAAGTTGAAGTCAGTCAGCTGCTCATTGGGAGCTCTCTTGATAGTTGTCAATTGTTCTAGTAGAGACAAATTGTCTCCCTTTTCCCCAAACTGGTCATGGAGGGCTATACATAGCTGGTTCCAATTTGTGATAGAACCAGCTCTAAGGCTCCTAAACCATTGCAAAGCTTTCCCTTTGAACGAAGATGCCAGCAATTTGACAGCAACATCCATTTCATTTATCTCATGGATTGCACAAACGTTGGCGATGTCTTTGACATGATCACCAGGAGTGGTATGATTTTCTCCAGTGAAAAATGGAATGTTCTTCAACGCTGCAATTGAAACTGGATTTTGTGCATTGAGGGCAAGTGGACTGCTGCCAGTGAAATTGACAAAGGGATTCGGTGGTTACACCATTCTGATTGGCCTGAGAACCCTTGTTGATGCAAGAAAAGGTCTACCAGGTGGAGGTGTAGACAAAGTCCGGTTAGGTGGAGATGGTGATCTTCGTGGTCTTCTTCCTCTCCTTCCTCTGCCTGGTGATAGTTGTAAGTGGACAAATAGACCCTCTTCTCGAGTATTAGACCTGGTTCGAATTCTTCTCATGTACCTGAGCAACTTGTGTTGCAATACCGCTGAATTCTACCCCTTTGGAGTCGCCAGATGTGTTAGGGGATGAGCCCCAAAAGGCTGGATTCTGCCAGGTTACACACCAAACCTGACAATATTTGACTCAAAATTTTAAAAGACATGTATATTTGAGATTTTAGGGTTTGGAGTTTGATTTGGAATGACAGTCCCAAAAACCCAAAAATGCCAGATTTCTGAAATCCCGAAATCCAAAATTCAAAAAACCATGAAATTTTGAAAGTCAAAATCTCAAAAATCTAAGAATACCCTTTTGAATATTATCCCCCGATCTATCAACTGGTGAAATTTTGACTTGTTTTGAGCAAGTTAATTCTTTGAAAATTGATTTCAAAGTTCAGCCTGGAAGGTGAAAAATCTGAAATTGTAAAACCTGCAATTTTTTAGTCCAAATTTCTTGAAAATCCCTTCAAATCTTGTGGAATGACCTCTTGGTCCCACCGGGCATGCCAAAACTGTTGATGTTGAATCGTAGTTTTCCTGAATGTCTGCAACTTGATGGGTTGAGACTCTCAGTGCGATTGCATAACATGGAGCTTTTCCCAAGTGTGGGACCTTGCGAAATCGGAAAAGCTCTCCAGATGAAGGCCAGTTCCTATTCCTCTGTTCAGATGCACACGATAAAAATGTAGAGTGTTTACTCAAAACCTAATCTAATTTTCCAAGGAGACAGGGGTAAGAAGATGCATAAAATAAAACCTAAACTAATAGAGGTGATGCACTGAGGAATGAAGAACAACTGTCCTGCCAATAAACACAAGCCATTAAAATGCAATGCAAGATCATGCACAGATAAACAGATTTACAGTGAAAGATCAGGAGGATGCAAATGAACACAGAGAGGGTTGAGAATCATCCACAGAAATGCATTATTTGCTCCAAAGATTGATACAATACACTACAAAACGCCAAGAGGCAAAGTTGCGTTACAGTTTTAAATGGGAGGTTTGAACTCCACAAATCCACCTGCCAGAGAGAAGAAGGGAGGGGAAAAACAAGAATGTCCAACCTTTAGAAAGAAGCCCCTCCTTACAATTTATAGGAAGAATGAGAGAGGGAAGAGAGAGGAAAGCCAAAACTACCCCAACCACCTCCAGGTTGCATTTAATTCATCTCATTATGATGGTAGGTGAGAACCCCATAGCGAACCCAAAAAGTGGCGAACTGTATTTTGTATTTTTAAGAATTTGTTCTCACCCAATTAAAGATATCCATTCTTAGTTAGATAGAGGACCTCGTAGGATTTCCAAAAAGTCCAACCTTGCATGAATCCGAGCTCCCAGTCAAAAGTTATGGCCATCTGAATATCTGCGCCAGGGTCTGCTTCCTGTCAGCACTCAGAATGTTGCGCCTCCTGAAGGTGCGCCATAGGCGCATCCATGTTTGTGTCGACAACTCCTTTACATGTGCCAAGGCACAAATTTGGTCATGTCGACACTTCTGTGTCATGCGCCCCCTTCTGTGTGCCATGGGCACATCCATTTTGATGTCGACACTCCGTGTCGTGCGTGCGCCATGGGCGCATCCATTTTGATGTCAAACACTGTGTCGTGCCCCCTTCTGTGCGCCATGGGTGCATCCATTTTGCTGTTCGACACTCCGTGTCATTCTGTGTGCCATGGGCGCATCCATTTTGATGTCGACACTTCGTGTCGTGCGCCCCTTCTATGGGGGCGCATCCATTTTGCTGTCGACACTCCATGTCGTGCGCCCCCTTTTGTGTGCCATGGGCACATCCATTTTGATGTCAAAACTCCGTGTCATGTGCATGTGCCATGGGCTGCATCCATTTTTCTGTCACACTCCGCTTGTCGTGCGCCCCTTCTGTGTCACGCATCCATTTTGATGTCGACACTTCTGTCATGCACCCCTTCTGTGCGCCATGGGCGCATCCATTTTGCTATCGACACTCCGTGTCGTGCGCCCCTTACTGTGTGCCATGGGCGCATCCATTTTGCTGTCGAAACTCCGTGTCGTGCGCCCCCTTCTGTGTGCCATGGGCGCATCTTTTTCCGTGTTAACACCTTCTGAATTTCTTTGATTTCCATACTCTTCTGCTTGTCTATATCTACCCGGGGGGAAAGATATATACAACATTAAGATCTAAGCTTCCTATTCTTGCATTCTTTAAGGATCAAACAAGCAATTTTTGATTACCCATTGGAGCTAAATAGGTCCATAGCATTTTGTAGGTAATCTAGGAGAGTAGAGATTTTTAAATAGTATGCTAGTTTTGATCTTATGTTTTCAAATTTATAATGTTAGTTTAGATCTTGTTTAGCTCTTTATCTTGATGGTGCTTATGATTTGTTTTAGCTTGATTGTAGAAACTATTTGAGGTGGTAGTTCTTGCTCCATTTGATTTAGCATTAAGCAAAGTACACATGCACATAACCTACGATAATATTTGGTAAGTACTTGTGCGATAGATCAATGGGAGGACCATTCAAGTAGAGGGCGGAGATGTGATATGATAAAACTCCACACGGCATTCGAAGAAGAGCGGCACATACCCAAGGAGTAGCCTTCAGTGGTGGGTAAGGTAGTTCAGTTTGCAGTCTACCAACATTTTTGCATTGCAACGATTTGTGATGAAGGACAAAGCTTGGAACCCATGGTGCAAACTTCCATAGGCCTTCATAGAAATATATTTCTAGGCATCAATTAATCAGGTTTCCAGATGCACGTTGCCTAACCTTCAATGTAGAGAAGGTAGATTGCGACTACCCACACTCTAAGAAATAAATATGTATATCCATGGTGGAATGCCTACATTGAAAATCTTATCTTAGATATTATAAGAATGAAGCCTGTAATCTTGGTAGTTGGGGACACCAGGAAGCACTTGTGTACCTGTAACTCAAACCCAAGCTAGAGAACACTAAGTATGTGGAGAATGAGTTTGCACTCCCAGGGCCACCAAAAGGTAAGCATACAATGGAAAATGTTCCGGCGCCTAAGCCCACATAAACAATTCAAGTAGATGATGAAGAAGAAGAGCATGGAGATAGTGGTGGTTTGGAGCACTGAGCAGAAGACAACCTCCAAATAAGGAAGGAGTTGAGCGTGTGACTACAACACCTTAGCTACAAGAGGGAGATGATGAGGGACTTGGATGTAGTCCAAGGATAGTGTTATTTCAAAAATATTATTCAGGAGAATAAGGACCCAAGGTGCTACTCTATAATCAATGCACAGATCACCTCAACTCTCTCCACAGAAGGAGACAACTGAAAAAAGAAGGAAATTAAAGTTGAATGAGGAATCTAAAGAGTCTGAGGATAGCATGCCCAATTCCCCTACATCTCTAGAGAACAAGGATGAACCAAAAGATGAAGATATGAAGGATGGTGAGGAAAGGAGGAAAGGAGGCAGATGAGATAGCAACCAAGAATTCTCAAGACAAAGTAGCACAAGATCCAAATCTTGAATCCCAATTTCCCTAAGCAACCTAGATCAAAAATAAAAGTGGAGAATTTCTTCCACCAAGTCATGGGCTACAACGAGGACATAAGTAAAATTGTTTGCGGCCCGTTTCCAAAGCACAATGCCACAAAAGGAGTTATATGGATGGGAGTTGATGGATAAGGATATGGCAACCATGTGCATAAGGAAGAAAAATTTCATGGTCGATGAACATGCACATGATTGAACTAGATTTTGATGTATGTGAAGATACGTGTGTTTCAAGGAGGTTGAAGAATACACCTTAGGTAAAGAAACATAAAAAATAAAGCCTACTATTATGTCAGATGAACAAGTGAGCAATGCATTAGTGAAAGCTATCGACAAAAGTGGCATGGGGGGAATATGGATAAAGTTGCAACAATTAGGGTGCTGAGAGAGGATATAAAGACTAAGGATAAGGAAATAGTGTGCCTAAAGCAGGAAAAAATACTTGGCACAGAAGAAGAACTTTTTTTTATTATCAGCATGGCATAGGAGATTGGGGACAATGTCATGAAGGCTAGGACACACTTAGAGCCAAAGGTACCCAAAATGTTTCCTTCAGCAATATATTATGTAAGTACATTGGTGGAATTAGTACTTGAAGATGAACCTCTTATCATTCCAGCACCAAAGGATCCAGCACAGCGCTGGCATGTGAAGATGAGTTACTCAGAGAACACCTCAGTCCACCATTGATGAAACCTTGAACTAGCTCAACCACAGAAACCACATCATTAAAAACATAAAAACACATAGGTATCTCATTTATATTTATTAGGAGAACTCAAGGATCAAAGAATGGAAAGAGAGAAATGGAGAAATCATAATGAAAATCCTCAGTGCCGTAAAACAAATATTTGAAGATATCTTACAAAACCGGTACATGAAATGAAGAACCATTTGTTGTGTCGTCCTTCACTCTCAAAGGCCATTAAAAAATCCCCTTCAAACCTCCCATTTGTAGAAATAAATTCTCATAGAAAAATAAATTTCATTTCCATCTCCATGAAGAACAAAGTTCAAATTCCCGTCAAATCGGCAAACCAGATTGAAGAGAATTTTCACTAGTGATACAAGAAGCAAAAACCTATCGCAATGGAATTTGTTTCATCACAAACAGATAAAAAAACCAGACCTGTAAATTTCAAGCTCCATTAATGGATGCCCATGACATAGTAATGGAAAGAATCAGCAAGCTACCTCTCCACTTCTTAGGGTTCCAGTGGATGAAATCACACGAAAATTGGAGAGAATGATCATTGAAAAATCTAGTTTCGCATGAACTAGTTTTTGCGGCATGAAGCCCCTATTTTTTAGGGATATGGAGGGTTTTATTTTTGTTCAGTATTCTTCCCACACCATGAAAATATCATTTTACCACTTTTTCAGATTAAGGAGTTACTCAAATGCAAAGAATGGAACCCCGAAATAAAACCCAAAGTTTCAAGACTTTTTTTGTTACGTCCTGACATCTGCAGCGCACTTACTAAAAATAGCATGCCTTCCTGCATAAGGTTCTTTTACTTTAGGTAATCCACCATTTGAAGAGGATACGAAAATGGAAGTGAACATGGATGCAGTATCATAGACAAAGTCACCGAAAAGGTCATCTCGGCTCGCAATTGACACTTACTAAAAATAGTAAGTGGTTCCACAAGCCCCTACTATAAATACCTAGTTGGTCCGAAAAGTGAGATGAACACAATAAGAAGAAATAATTCAAGCTACCATAGCCAACAGAGGTTGGGAAAAGCTAACTATGACACTTACTAAAAATAGTAAGTTTCTCGGGGTGTACTTACTAAAAATAGTAGGTTGTTCTTAAAGGGAAAGTTTGGCACAACATGACATTGAGGGAGTTTCATCGCATTAGATCTTTCAATCATCATTCGAGCATCATCAAAATTTATCAGGGGCAACATATTCTCCTCTTCTCTCTCTTTTCCTCCCTCTCTTTTCTCTCTCCTTTCTAATTCTTCATTGAGATTAATCATTTTATTTCATCCTATTCACTTAAGTGATCTATTTTAAATTTGTAAAAAGAATTTTCTCAAAATTATAAGAGAAATACTAAATTTATGGAAAATGAAAGGTCATGAGTGGAATATGGAAATGAAGAGTCATGTGAGGGAGGTGAAAGGACAATTAATATTTCTATAATTTGTAAATTCATTCTCTTTTCAAAGGGTTGGCAATTGATCTTGTAAACTCAAGAGTGCATTGTACTTAGAGAAAGCAAAGGAGAGCCATTTTCTTCTACTTTACTCCACTCTCAAATTTCTTCCATTCCCACACTCTATACAAATTTTGTGTAAGTAATAAATACAAGAAGAAAAAGTTTCTAGATTTCTTTGACTAAGGGGTTTCTTGATACTTTTTGATCAATAAATTTTATTTGGTTTTGTTGTTATTTGCAAAGCTATTTCTTCTCATGAATGCATGTGTTGAAATTTCTAACTAGTTTGTGCAGTAATTTGATTTTCTACCTGCAACATTAGTTCTCCTACCTCATATTCTCACTCCCCTTTCCCACTCTTTAGACAAAGTATTACCTAGAAAGAGATTGTTATCTTTTCCACAAGGTCAGTGGAATGCCCCCTGTTAGATCCCTGGCCACAAGGCCACCAGGAAAATCCACCTTTACTCGTGCATGTATATATGGCAGTTGCACCGGTTAAGTAGAGGGACTTAGATTCCCAGAGTGTTGGCAAGAAAACCACAAGTTTTCCACCCGAAAAATTTTCTCGCCAAAATTATTTTAAAGTCTAATTTGGAGGATGCCTAGTTCAGTAGGGTCTTGAGTGGCTTCATGAAGTAGGTGATTGTTTTGAGTTTATTCATGACATTTGAAGGTTTAAGAAAATTATAATGGTTTAACATGCTTTGGTTAAGCTTGGAAATTATTTTTTATGTGATGGAGCAAGTTGAGCTCAAGCTTAGTTCTTGAATCTTAGAACCATAAATGATCAGTTACAAAGAGGAACTGGTTGAAGGCCTTCCACTTATATTTGGAAGGAAACATAAGAGGTTATAAAAATAGGGTTCATATATATTTCCAATGGTGTAAGTTTTTTGTCATAATGGGGAGATTTGATGGGTCATCCAGCTCAAATATCTTTCTAGTGGTATATCAAACTTTTTTTTGATATGGTATGAGCAAGTTATGACATGATCTTTGAAGGTTAAATTTGGAGGATGCCTAATTCAATAGGGTCTTGAGTAGCTTCATGAAGTAGGTTATTATTTTGAGTTTCTTCATGATGGTTGAAGACTATGAGCTCTTAGAAAACATTTATAAGGGTTTTACATGCTTTGGTTAAGCTTGGAAATGATTTTAAGGTGATTGAGAAATTTGAGCTCAAGCTTAGTTCTTGACTCCTAGAATCATAAATGAGCAGTTACAGAGATGGACTTGGTTGAAGGCCTTCCACTTGGATTTGGAAGGAAATGTAAGATGTTATAAAAATAGGGTTAATATATATTTCCAATAGTGTGTGGTGTGTGTCATGATGAGGAGATTTTATGGGTCTCTCAGCTCAGATATATTTCTAGTGGTATATCAAACTTGTGTTTTTGATATGGTATGAGCAATCTATGACATGATCTTTGAAGGTCAAATTTGGAGGATGCCTAGTTCAGCAGGGTATTGAGTAGCTTCATGAAGTAGGTGATTATTTTGAGTTTCTTCATTATGGTTTAAGGTTTATGAGTTATTATAAAACATTTATAAGGGTTTTACATGCTTTGGTTAATCTTGGAAATGATTTTTAGGTGATGGAGCAAGTTGAGCTCAAGCTTAGTTCTTGACTCCTAGAAGCATAAATGAGTAGTTATAGAGATGGAATTGGTTGAAGGCCTTCGAATTGGAAGTGGAAGGAAATGTAAGATGTTATAAAAATAGGGTTCATATATATTTCCAATAATGTATGGTTTACGTTAGGATATTTGATGGGTCATCCAACTCAGTTTGTGAGAAATAAGGTTGTTGATTTTTCAAGACAAGATTGTTCAGGCTAGAAGATTGAGTTAAATGAGGAATTATATGAATTTTTTTACACTTTATATTAATTTTATAGTGAATAGGGATTAATTATTTCCCTATTGAAGTCATTTAGATGTCTTGAAAGTGGTATAAGTGGTGAAAACTAGTTGAGTTCCTTAAACTACTTTTTCGGCAGCTCAGTTTAGTGAAGAGGAAAGTTGGTGTGGTTTGTATGTATGGATGTTTCATGAGATCTATCAATCATGTATGTGATATAAAGGTCATGATAGTTCCAATTAATGGATACATTCTATATTTGATATTCTCTTGGGTGATCTTGAGGTCTAAAGGTGAAGACAGGGTCCTAGAAACAATTGTTTTGTGAAGGATGAGAGCCTTCTTGAGTGATTTATGATAATTTTTAATCATGAAATTTAATTAAAAACCATGGATGTTGTTCTTATTTCATATTTTACACGAGTTTTGAATTTGGGATCTTGAATAATCATGGTTATGGTGTTTTTGGTTTTAGCTCATGTAGGTGATGGGGTTTTGAGCTACTTTTATACTTGTTTGGTGCATTTGGGCATAGATGACCTACATGGGTCCACTTGATGAATGTTTATGAGTTTGGTATTATATTTGTTTGTTTATTTGGTCGAAATAGTGATGAAGGATTGACCTATGAGGTTTTTGAAAGAAGATAAGGGTATAAAAGTGAAATTTTAGTACAAATTTGAACTAGTTGGACAAGAGGGAAAAATGTGACTTACATGAGAGAGTAAAGGTTAGTCAAGGGTAGGAATTCAGTGCTGAGGATTATTTTGAAAATATTAATATTTATGATGAGTGTTTATGCAAGGGTTTTAGGCCAATTGTTTCCATGAGAGGAGAAGAAAGAAAGAGCTAGGTGAATGAGGGTTTAAAGAAGTATTGTGAGCTAAATTTGTGATCTCCATCAATCGTAGTTGTAAAACAAAGATCTTCATTTACAAGTGGTTGAGTTGGTTATTTATCATCTTAGGGTATTTTATCCTCCTTGTTGAGTGTGTGTTTCACTAAAATAGAGATTGGTGCACCTTGTAGGGTTGGTGATCTACAAAGCTAGGAGTTGGTGCGTTGTTGGGTTGAAGAAATTACCTAAGTATTTGAAGAGTGCATGGAGTGTTGGGACACACAAGAGGGATGAAAAATCATGCACAAGTTTTAGGTAAGAAGAGTGTGCAAAGGAAGGAAACATTCATGATTTATCTATTTTTTCATAGCACTGGCTAAAGATGGGAAAAGTAAATGGTGTGCAGATCATGAAAAGATAAGAGTATGGAGACTTCATAGCTAAGTGAGAGTTATTTTTGGAAAAAAGGGGAAGAGAAAAATTCATGCATATTTTGTGCTAATAATAAGATTAAGATATAGTTTAATTATAGATTAATCTGTTATTATCCTTCTTATAAAAGAATGCAGCTATTGGAGGATGGCTATTTTGAGCATGCAGTCTATTTTTGAGATGCAAGGGCGGTGAAGTAAAATTCTCCATCCCTATATATGTCTGGTTATTAATGGAGTATTGTGGATGGATTATGGTAATTTATGTATCTAATCATGGTGGTTGTATGGGTAATCTAATCTTAGTTCTAGTTTTATTTCGTATTCTCTATGGTTGTGATCTAATTTATTTCATGCCTTGTACCTAGTTACTTGATCTGTTAATGGTTCATATGATTATGAATGCTAACATCTTGACAAGATTTCACAAATAAGAGACCTGGTAGGCTTTGCGTGCCTCAGGTGAGCATTCAAATCTATCTAAATGAAGTGTCAGTTCTTATGCATTTGAGTGGAAAAATAAAACTACATTTTGGTTCCATTTTCGGGACTTATTTTCAAACTGTTTGCCGTGATGTTTTATGATATTGGTGTATCAATAGACTCTTGCGGAAATTTAAAGTTGGGTAGATGAAGGAAACAAGTAGTTTGCATGAATATATGGTTCTGGACCTGATTCAATGCACACAAGAGGGTGGAAGATAACATGTATCATGAGCTCTATGAGATATGTTTCAGCTATTTTCCTATAGAATTGTATAAGTGGTTATCAATATACACATTGAAGAAAATATGGAGTTACAAACCAAGGGTTTAGACACATGAAGATTACCAGATGCTTTGATGTAGATGAACCTTAGATGTGTGTTATAGATCATCGGTGGGCTGGTGTTGTGTGCAGTTATACTATGGAGTATGTTGTTTCTACGTATTATTTCCTAAAGGTTGCTGATTTTTAATTCTTGCGTGAGCCCATAGGATCTTACATTCACGCTATTCCTTTAGCGATTAAGATCTTGATGGTGGTGATGAGTTCAGATTGCTTACCTATAGGTAGATAAACATTCCACAAAACATAGGGGCAGGAGCAAGTGTGGTGAAAGATGGTGGACATAGCAGTAGTAAGGCTAAGAGAAGTAAGGTGGCTTAAGTATAATGAAGCGCGGGAGAGGGAATTGGTGAAGTAGCGAGATATTGAGGATTCTGTAGAGTTACAGAGGATGATGTCTCATGAAGGATTTGAAGCTCACGTGGAAGACATGGAGTTGTAGCAACTAGCTCTCCCCCAATTAGGAAAGTGAGGTAGAGAATCCCCTTTGGCTTCTGATGAGAGCATATCAAATGATGAAATATTGAGGATCGTAGGCATGCATCTTATCCCACCTGGTGACCTATACATTCTATTTGGTGTTCCAATTCTAGAAGTAATCATTTATAAGCAGGTGTAGCTAATCTGGTAGCTTTAGGTAGATATAATTTTCCTTTGAATACAGAAGTACATCAGATAACACATATACCTATGGTAGCACAGATGATATCATCTTTTCTAGGGGGACCGATTGGAGGAATATTTTCTGGTGTGTCATGAGGATAGAGTGTGAGTGCAAGGAACATTGGGAATATGTATGGAATTACTATAACTTCACAAATTATGGGAGTTTTTTTTAGCACTACTGTTGGGACAAAAGGAAGTACATCCACTGGTGTGTTTCCCACTACAAGAAGTGGATCGACAGGATCAGGAGGATTGGGATCAATTGGATTAGGTGGTTTTGGTGGTGGAGGAAATACTGGTGAGGGTTCTGGTTCTAGATTTAGTGGAAAAGGTCCACACCCTCATTAGCTACATCAAGTATATTACGAAATATCTCTTCACTTTCCATAATATAGAGGTATTAAAGATGTTATAGAGCATGTGCATAAGTGTGAGCTAATTTGGGGTGCTAAAGGAATCACCACTTCTGATAGGAAGGAATTCAATTTTATACTACTCCTCAAGGGTGCGTGCATAGTTAGTACAGAAAGTATTACCCACATCAGACTGCGGTAAATTATAATTCTTTGAGTTCTATGTTTATAGAAGAGTTCCATAGTCCAAAATTTGATCAGAAAAGTATCAGCTCACTTAAGGACATAAAGCAGGGGTTTTCAGAAAGCATTTGGGAATATGACTCATGTTTTAGAACTTTTTTATCAATGTTATCTTATGTCATACACCCTAGTCAGTGTGCACAGTGGTTTTTTGGTGGATTTTTGACTCCGTTCAAAAGGGTGCTATCTCAGAAGACCTTTGTATATCCACATGATATGCTTTGGAAGCATATCTATGCATTGAGGTAGTTGGGAGTGTGGATACTGGAGTTTACCTATTTTTAGAGGCATAGATTGCAACCATGGAGAAACATTTTGATAATTTGTCTATTAATTCATCTCATAAGATGCATAGTGGTATATGGTGTAAAAAATGTGAGTTTGAAGGACATACCAAGGATATTTTTCCTCACAAGTCAGTGCACGCTATCCTGTTGGATTGTGATATTTTTCATTTAGACCATGATGTAAGTAGATGTCCCTGTTAGGATAAATTATATTATCCTATTATTTAATTATACATAGGATTATTATTTAATTAATTTTAAATGGTTATATGGTTAATCAACCATATTTGTCAGTATTCACATTGTTATATTATTATAAAAAATATATTTGTTTTTTATTTAATTGTTGCTTCCCGGGTGATTTGGAAGCTTGTTTATTCTGGTTTTTGGTTGCACCTGTGTAACTCATTCTTCTGGATGTATATGGCTGTGCAATATCTATAAATATTGCAGCCTATTCAATGTACTATTTACTGATTGAGATTAATAAAATATCACAGGCTTCCGTCCCTGTTTCTCAATCGACATTTGGTACCAGAGCGAATTGAAGCTCCTGGCAAGGTTGGAGAAGGTTGCAGAAGAAGGAGAATTCATGGAGAAGTAATCTGCACCAGAAGGAGAGCCAGTGGTGCCTCCTGCAGCTTCCCAGAACCCCCTGCAAACCAACAACCTCCTGTTCAGTTCCAGGTGTTTGGAACGCAAATTTTTTTTGCACTGGTGCACTCAGCACCAGGCAAAAATTGCTATAGGTATTGAATTTTTAAAAAAATAAAAAAAATTCCCCAATCAGGGTTTTGATTTTACTGCATTTAGAGGTATATTTTGTTTTGGAGGATTGCTTTGCTGTGTATATGCACCTGCAGTGAACAAACAGAGCAAAGAAAATAAAAAAAAAAGAAGAAAGAGGCGCCCAAGCTGGAAAATATACAGTGGGAGGTGGAAAAAAGAGTTTTTTTTAGCATATGCGCCCATACTCAGTCCCTGCACGGCCTGCATTAGAAAAAATGTGTTTTTGGAGCTAAAAAAACATCATTCTCCTCAAGCCCGCGCCCTTCTCCATCTGCCACACCCTGCACATGCAAACAGCAAGCAAATGAAGCTTAGATTGTAAAAAATACGGCCTATACAATCAAAAACACCTCCAGCATCAAAAAAATGCGCCCCAGCATTAAAAAAAATGCCTCCAGCATCAAAAAAATGTGCCCAGCATTAAAAAAAACGCCTCCAGCATCAAAAAAATGTGCCCAGCATTAAAAAAAAACACCTCCAGCATCAAAAAAATGCGCCCAGCATTAAAAAAAACGGCCCAGCAATAAAAAAAATGCAGCCACAAGTCAAAAACGCGGCCTGTACAGTGAAAAACATGGCCTGGCATTCAAACACGCACCCAAGAAGAAAATACGGCTTGATCAGTGCGTGGGAAGGAGAAAATGAGGCCTGAGCAAGTAAATGCGGCCTGAGCAAAGAGATAAAGCCTCATATCCATTTTTTGGGCAAATAGAATCCTAAAAACACCCCTTCACCAGCATGCGCCACGTGGCATTCATCTAGGGCGCCATTTTCAAGAGGTAAGTCAATTTATTTGACATTAAATACAAATTTCTTCCATTCATAGTCCAAGCGCCCCAAGTGGCCAAGTTGGTTAGTGCATGTGCCTTAGGAGTGAGAGGTTTGAGGATCAAATCCCACAAAAAACACTCAAAAACTCTCCTTTTGCATCTGGCGGAAATTCTGGTGGAACTGCTAAATTTAGCAGGCTTTTTTGAATTTAGTTACGACTAACTAAATTTAGCGGAGAATCCCTAATTTAGGGTAAAAACAAAAAATTTCCCCTATTTGGTCTGTTTTCTCATTCCAGACATTTTTTGCAAAAGGAGACCCACCTAAAAATTGCATTTTCAGCTATTTTTTTGCAATTTTTAGCATTTAGGGCTCAGGAGGTCACCAGGACCCCGAAACTGAAATTTTTTGCCTATCATTCAAATTGTATTGTATATTGTACTAATTTGTAGGTTGCCATAGTCAACTGCAAAACTTTTTAACTACTCAGAAACTGGCAGAATTGTAACAAAAATAGTAAATTTGGTTCTGTAACACTCACGAGATCCTAGATCTCATTCGCAGCGTTCGGTACATACAGTGCCTCTGGGAAGCGCTTACGGGTAAAGCCGTCGTGACTACTACTGCACTTAACGCCTAATATAGCTGCAACAACATCGTCTGGGCATCGTCCCTATAAACTGATGGGGAGTAATAAGGTCACAGTACACACACTATGAACCATCCCATCCGTCTGTGAATGATTGCAAGACATAAATCCGGACTGAGAAATTATCCGAGTATATAGCAAAGTTAGGAGTGCGTATGAGGATATTTCTTTGAGTCGGTGTCAATAATTACACAGATCCCATTAGTACTGTCTTAGTACCACGTATCAAATTCTTTCATGTACGTTAACGCCTCTTTCACGTACCGCCGGGTATATAGAAAGGGCGAGCTTCTTCCACGTACCGACGGGTATATCGGAAGGGCGCGTATATAGAAAGGTTCGGTATATCGGACTGACGGTATATAGATTGGGAGACCTAATACCTGGAGTGATAAGAGCCAAACCCTATCAGTGATCTTTGTAAAATGGGCACCAATGCCCCCAAATTTTTTCTTTCGGATTCACAATTGCTTAGAGGAAGCAACTATGTTGCTTGGAAGACAAAAATAAAAACACAACTTGAGTTTGAAGAAATCTGGCCTGTTGTGACTGGTACTCTAACCAGATCACCAACGGATGCAACATAACAACGACAATTTGATAGAGCAGATTAGAAAGCAAAGCTCATCATCTTATTTGGAGTATCCGACAATGTGCAAGAAGAGTTACAGAGTCCACATTCGAGATGCCACATCTGCAAAAGAGGACATGACTTGCAAGAATGTTGGTTTAACACATATAAGAAAGGTTCATCGAGAAATTCTGGACCACAAAAACAACAAACTTACAAGGGACATTCAAACAATTATCACGGGCAGAAAAAGGGGAACTGGAAAAGAAGACCCCACCAGCAAGGTAATATTGCTGAGCAACAAGATCAGTCAGACAATGAAGACTTCTTGTTCACTGCTCGATCAAGTGAACCATCCACGTCATCTAGTGACGTCTGGTATGTTGATTCGGGAGCCACTCGACACATGACAGGCCACAAAGACTGGTTTATTTCAATGAGGGACACGCCATCGAAAAATCATGTTTCGTTGGGAGATGATTCTTCATATACAGTACAGGGGATTGGAAACATTTCTCTACCCCTTGGTTCACGCAAATGCAAACTATCAGATGTTTTATATGTCCCTGGGTTGACAAAGAATCTTCTTTCGGTCAGTCAACTCCTAGATCACAACCTGAAAATTGACTTTGATAGTCAATCCGACAAGAAAATGTGTCTGATTCGAGATAAATTCAGAGGCTCGAAAATAATTGCAAAAGCCTCAAATGTGGGGCGAATGTTTCAACTTGATTTCATTCACAAAAATGATCAAGCACTTGTGGCTAAAAACTCCACCTCAGCTCAGTTGTGGCATCGGAGATTTGGTCATGTAAGTTTCAAATATCTCGACACACTTCGCCGGTGTAATATGGTACATGGGCTACCATCTCTTCAGAAGGATACAGATAAGTGTCCTCACTGCTTAGCAGGGAAACAACACAGAGTTTCATTCCAAATGAGTACTTTTCGAGCTCATGGTAAACTTGAATTGGTTCATACCAATCTGTGCTGTCCAATGCAGCCAAGTCATTCAGGGTTCCAGTACTTCATGCTCTGTGTTGATGACTATTCACGTAAAATGTGGATTTTTTGTCTTCACAAGAAAAGTGAAGCCTTTGAAACGTTCAAAAAGTTCAAAGTGGCAGTTGAGAAAGAAACTGGTCGTCACATCAGAACTCTCCGCTCAGATCGAGGGGGGGAATTCACCAGTGATGAGTTCAGAGACTATCTACAAACTCATGGGATTCGTCGACAAATGCCTCCTCCACACACACCACAGCAAAATGGTGTTTTCGAGAGAAGAAATCGTACTATCATGGAAATGGTGTGATGCATGATCGATGATTTCGAACTTGCAAAGACATTTTGGGTAGAAGCAGCAAAAACAGTAGTGTATTTGTTAAACAGAGCGCCCACAATTGCTCTTGATGGAATTACACCACAAGAAGCATGGTCAAAGAGGAAACCATCCATTGCACACCTCAGAGTATTCGGGTGCAAAGCCAGCATGCACATACCCAAACAGAACAGAAAGAAATTGGACATGAAGTCATAAAATCTCATCTTCATTGGATACAGTGAAGAGACTCTTGGGTACAGACTGATGGATCCTAAGACTAGAAAAGTCTACACAAGTAGAGATGTTGAGTTTTTTGAGAAGAAGGAAGTAGAGACTCCTCCTCCGGACTCGCAAGATGTAGATTTTTCACCAGTTGTAAAAATTGAAGCAAATGTTCCCTCAAAAAATGAAAGTGATGATGGGGATGATGGTGTTGATCAGATAGAACCACAACCCATGGGAACAGCTCAGCGTATGCCTAAATGGTGTACAAGCACATTACGAGATGCAAGATTGGATGCTCCACCAGATACATCCACCCCTGGACCACGTACTCGCAGTAAAGCAAGAGAAGAAATTAACTTTACTTTGATGAGTAGAGTCATTGAATTAGACGAGCCCTCTACAGTCCAGGAAGCCCTACAGTCAAAAGCTTGGAAAGATGCCATGGATTCTGAATAACAATCAGTGATGAAGAATAACACTTGGCAACTTGTTAATCTTCCACCAGGGAAGAAACCCATTGGATGCAGATGGATATTCAAAACTAAGTACAAAGCAGATGGGACAGTGGACAAGTGTAAAGCAAGACTTGTAGCAAAGGGGTACGCACAGAAAGAAGGCATTGACTATGAGGAGACATTTGCTCCCACAGCTAAGATCAAAATGATCAGGATGATCTTTGCTCTAGCTGCTCAGTTTGGATGGAAAGTTCACCAAATGGATGTAAAAAGTGCCTTCCTAAATGGAGATTTGCAAGAAGAAGTCTACATGACTCAACCTGAGGGATATGTTGTACCTGGTCAAGAAGAAAAGGTATGCAGACTTAGGAAATCTCTGTATGGCCTCAAACAGGCACCCTGGGCATGGTACATCAAGATTGATGAGCATCTCGTACAACATGGATTCGTCAGAAATCCATACGATCCCAATCTCTACCTCAAAAAGTAAGGGGGGGAGATCGTGATTGTTGTAGTTTATGTCGATGATCTAGTCATCACTGGCAGTTCAGTGAAGATGATTGATGAAACAAAGAAAGATCTTAAGCGATCATTCGACATGACAGATCTCGGGCTTATGCACTACTGTCTTGGACTGGAAGTATGGCAGAAAGAGAATCACATCTTTGTTTCTCAGATGAAATATACCAAGACAACACTCGAGAAGTTTAGGATGATGGATTGCACACCAATTGCTACACCTATGGAGAACAGATTACAGTTGTCTCGTTCAGATCCATCTCCTGAGGTAAGTGCCACTCTCTATCGGCAGCTGATTGGGAGTCTCATTTACCTGACCTACACTAGACCAGATATCAGCTTTGCAGTGAGCTATCTATCCAGGTTCATGCAGGAACCCAAAATTTGTCATTGGAAAGCAGCAAAGCACATTTTGAGATATCTCAAAGGATCAGTGCATCTTGGTCTAGAATACAAGAAGAACGAAAACTTCTTCTTGACTGGATATTCGGATTCAGATCATGCAGGTAACATTGATTATAGAAAATCCACTTCTGGATTTGTATTCTTTATGGGATCTGGACCAATATCATGGGGAAGTAAGAAACAACACTTTGTTTCTTGCTCTTCCACCGAAGCCGAGTATCGTTCTGCAGGAGAAGCTGTCTATGAAGCGATTTGGCTACGTCGCATACTGGAAGGACTTGGAATACCACAGGACAAACCGACTACCATGTATGTTGACAATGAAGGTGTTCTCAAACTTGTTTGCAATCCAATTTTTCACGAGAGAACAAAGCACATTGAAGTTCAGGTTCATTTCATACGCGAACATGTGTTGAAGCACAACATCCAGCTTCAATTTTGTCCAACAGCTGAACAACGAGCAGATATTTTCACAAAGTCACTTGCACGTGACAAGTTCGAGTTGTTCAGAGCATTTCTCTCCTCATCTCTTCAGATAATGCACAATTAAGGGGGGGAATGTTAGGATAAATTATATTATCCTATTATTTAATTATGCATAGGATTATTATTTAATTAATTTTAAATGGTTATATGGTTAATCAACCATGTTTTTCAGTATTCACATTGTTATATTGTTATAAACAATATATTTGTTTTTTATTTAATTGTTGCTTCCCGGGTGATTTGGAAGCTTGTTTATTCTAGTTTTTGGTTGCACCTGTGCAACTCATTCTTCTGGATGTATATGGCTGTGCAATATCTATAAATATTGCAGCCTATTCAAATGTAATTTTTTACTGATTGAGATTAATAAAAATATCACAGGCTTCCGTCCCTGTTTCTCAATCGACAGTCCCCTCTTACACTGTGTGATCCGGAAGAATGTGTCTATGTATTGTAAGATTTGAAAAACACATACTCGGGACACCGTTGACTACAGATTGATTAATCTTATCCATGAATCCATTAAGACTGGTGCACACCAAAATAGTGTAGCAGGTGGATCTAAGGAACAAGGAAAGAATCATAATGAAGGGCACAATAATGGGGATAACAAGAATATAAGCTTTTGTGGAGGATATAGATGTCGAGGTCATAGTAGTGACAGAGGAGGATTTCCTAAGAGAACTTGTTATACTTATGGATCATTTGATCATTATCAGCGTGAGCTCCCTCAGAATGTGTTTTTCTCATGGTGTGGAAAATAGCACAAGTTTGAATAATGCCTTGACTTATATGAGCAAATGAGAAAACATCGCAAGCAAGAAAAGGGTGTGGGAATGATTAAGGTACAATGCAGTTGAAGATTAATGGATTTCGAAGGTAGCACCTACCCCTAAGTTACAAAAAATTTTGGTTACTCCACCACTTGAGGCTATGCACGCACGTGAATCTCCAAATTATAAGCCAACTATAACAAAGAAAGAAGTGATAAATGATAAGTACCTTGATGCTACACATCATAAATAGGTTTACCAATAAACTATGGATGTTATCAGGGATTTGAAAGGAGAATTTTAGATTTTTAAGGAGCAGACATGCATGATGGATTGAGAAAATAAGGTTGAACTCCCACAGAAGGATGTAGATTAATTGAAGTAGGTATGTCATATGTTACACCGGGAGAACATAAATCCTTTGTTAGGAGAGTGGTTGAGAGAAAAAGTAACGCATGCATGTAATGGGCGCGAAAGGCAGATAGTTCATGTAAATATACCTCCCCATAATCATGAGTATGATAAGGAGATTACTCTTAATGCATTCATAGATGGATGACCTATGAGAAATATTTTGATAGATATAGGTGAGGAAGTTAATGTACTCACGTTGGATGCATGGAATCATATGGGAAGACCACCATTGTATCCTTCTTCGAATGTGTTATATATGGCAAACAAAACTAGGGATAATACAATTGGAGTGCTTAAGGATGTGACTATTATGATTCAGGGAGCCAAGTTTATTAAGGACTTTGAAGTATTGGAGTTAGCTAAAGCAAATAACTTCCCAACATTACTTTGGCACTCCTAGTGTTATGCAGATAATACAGATTTATGCTTCAACAAGGGCTACATTATCTTTGAGAACAAATAAGAGCACATCATTATACCTTTGAAAAATTCAAAGGCTACTCTATATGTTGAGCCTTTGAAAGAATAATATTTGAACATGATATATGCATGCACAATCAAAGACCTTGAGGTAACTGATCCATCTAAAGAAAGAATGATAAAGTGGGATGATGCTCATTCGGTTAGTGGTACCACAAGTATTTCTTGTGATAACCGGTCACATGGAATGGATGAATTATTTTGGTGAGAGATAAAAAAACATCGTTACTTGTATGATCAGGACACGCATGGTTAGGCGCTTGATTTATAACCAGGTACCTTGGTATATTGGTGAAGGTAACCCTAGTGTTTTTCTGTGTGCTATGGAAGCCCAATGGAAATATGAGGGTGACATAAGAAATATGATAGTATATACTCTACGTAGGATAGTAGCACATTGGTGGAATACAAACAAAGATAACCTATTAGAATGGTGAGAGGTGAGAATCACCTTTTCTACTAGGTTCCTAAGGAGAAATGTACCTTCTCATTTATGTGAATTCCATGGGAAGACCCATGCTTTGTACCACGTTCAGAATTGTGAGATACTTTGGATGGAGGGGCAAGAGGCCTTCCTACCATCACTGTGGGTGCATAAGTTTTATTCCACTTTAGGTGGTTGTATGTGCACATTAAATGTTCATGAAAATTTGGCAAGAGAAATAGTTAATTGGCCTTAGGTATGATTCATAATTTTTATTACATTTCTATTAATCCATCGGCCAATGAAGCATTACAGATTATGAAGTGCCTTACTTTGGGAGATAACTTGAATGTAGAGGAATCCATGTTAGATATGTTTAGAGAGTTGGATTTAGAGGCGCACCTTGACCTTGGAGATACTGAATAAGAATAAATGTTTTATGCCTAGGAAGTGAAGGAAAAGGGTAAACTAGTATGCATGATAAATGATGAGGATAATAATCTAGATGTTAGCCACACTAAAGGTACACACGAGGTGATGGATACAACATATGAAAATGAATGCATGTATCATGAGCCTATGAAAAAAAAGAAGATTAACATTGGAATAGATGTAGAGCCTAAAGAGGCCATTATTGGTGATTACTGGTAAGATCAAGAAGTGGCTAAGGTTATTGGTCTCCTACGCGACTTTCAAGACTTATTTTTGTGGGGCTATCATGAGTTAAAAATATTACAACCTTCTTTAGGAGATGATGCGAATAAAACTTAAAGAAGGCATGTGCCCTATTAGGAAGAGGCATAGAGGATGAATCCTAATTTGCGCGTCAATGCTCAAGTCTAGTATCATTGAGCCCATTGAGGAATCCAAATGGGTTAGTCCCATGGTGATTAGTATTAAAATAGATAGGAGGATAAGGATCTGTGTGGACTGTAGAGAGTTGAATGATCCATGTGTCAGTGATCCTTTTCCCACCCCATTCATAGAGGATATACCTTGAAGGAGTTACATGGCGTGGTATTCTATTCTTTTACATGATGGGTTCTCTGGATATCATAAAGTGTGCATAGCAGAAGGAAGATCATAGAAAAGACAACTTTCACCACTACGAGTGAGGTAGGTTCTTGCATACATAGGGATGCCCTTTGGACTGAAGAATGTGCCATTTGTGTTCTCATGCATCGTTGTGCAGGAATTTCAGGATTTCATTCATAAGTTTTTACAGGTATATCTAGATGATTGGAATGTGTTATGACTTGGTCAAGGATCACTATGAAAATTTGAAATGTATCTTTACAACACCTTTTGGCTCTTTACTTGGGCATATTATTTGTAAGGAGTGGTTGTTGGTAGACCCAACTAAGGTCTATCTGAATATGGTTTTGGAAGAACCTAGCATATTAGAGTGCAACCCCGTGGATTTCTGGCACTTTTTTGGGGCATATTATTTGTAATTTATTAAGGGTTATTGGTAATATTTCCATGCCACTGGATAGAACTGCCGAAATCTAAAGGAAAATTTTATTGGGGTGAGGCACTACAATAGGCATTTGAAAGTCTGAAGGAAAGGTTGACTATTGCACCTATTTTATGGGACATACATTTGTATTACAATAACCATTTAATGTTCATATTGATGCTTCTAGAATGCAAATTGGCATAATCCGTTGGCACAACTAAGAGAAGGAACTGTTGACCAGCCTATTTGATTTGATGGCAGGAAGTTGACATTAGGGTGAACAAAATTATACAACTACCGAGTGTGATGTTGGGACGTTGAAGGATGAAGTTGCAGTAATCTGCGAAAATACCCATTGGTAACGCCATTTCCCTTATTTATAGATCATATGACTCTTAAGTCCTGATTCAACAAGCCTGTTTTGCATGGGCACATTCATGGGTGGATACTGGTAATTTAGGCATTTTGAGTTTACCATTGTTGCACAACCAAGGGAAAAGTAACTCAGGAATTGTAGACCACCTATCATTTATCAATTCTCGTGAGCACGTACAGAGAATTGAGGACACTACGCAAGAGTCACAACTCTTTATATTGAATTGCATGCCCACTGAACTAGAGTAAATTCAAATATTCTTGTCGCACTGGCCAGGTGCATTGACGTGTTGTAATTATTTCAAAAGGAAGTAGCTTGCATTACGTGCAGCACCCTACCATTTGATAGGAGGAAATTCTATACAATTTAGATCATGATGGAGTGTTAAGTTATTGTGTTCTAGAGCATGAGCATGAGGCTATCTATGGAAGAGGCTCATAGTGGAATTGCAGGTGTTTATTATGTAGGTGGATACTACTATGCACAAGAATTTCATGTTTGGACAGTTGTTGGGAAAATTTCACAACTAGGGACTAAAGTATACTTCAAGACCTGTGTCCATTTGTCAAGCTCCTTGGGAATTTTGGAACGAGGACATGAGATTATTTTGAGGCCTATTGTAAGTGATATGAACCTTTTGAGAAATGAGACTATTGACTTTGTAGGTCCTATTTCACCACCCCACGCGTAGGACTGGCGTGTGCTATATTATAACTTGTAAAGACCATCTGAAAAGGTGGGAAAGAAGCAACACCTACAAAGGATTGCACAACAGCTACAATAATAAGGCATTCTTATGGGAGAACATTATCAGCTAGGTATGGATGTCCATTTGAGTCTAAACAAGTGATAGGGGTACTCATTTTCTTAATGAGAGACTCATCAGAATTATTATTGGCAAAATTTATGGTGGCACACCATAAGACAACACCCTATCACCCACAGGCCAATGGTACTACTAATGAATCTTTCAACAAGATTCTGGGACAAACATTGACAAAAATATGTGATGTTGGAAGGAAATATTGGGATGATAAAGTCTTTATTGTACTTTGGGCATATAGAAACTACTTACAAAAGGTTGAATAAGGTCACACACCTTTTTAGTTGGTGTTTGGGGTGGAGGTTGTATTTACCCATGGATTTTATGTTACCATCCCTGTGTATTACGCACGCATGTAGAGGATTAGATGATGAACAAGCCATGTGAAGATCACATAGATAAACTGATGCAGTTAGATGAGTAGCATGTGTTATTTCTTAGTGGAGCCTAGAAGACATAAAAGGAAAGAACAGAAGGCCTGACATGATAGGATCATTAAGGAATAATAAGTTTGAGGTGGGAAAGATGGTTCTTGCTGTATGATTCAAAGTTTGCAGTGCCACCCAGGGAAATTGAAATTTCATTAGTTGGGACCTTTTGTTGTAATAAAGATATTGGAATCAGACTTTTGTCAATTACAAGCGTTGGATGACACTTTATTTCCTAGTTACTTCAATGGGAGTAGGCTAAATCCCTACTATAAATAAGTCTTCTTGGTGTTTGTAATAAGCCAGTATTTCCACTTAGATTAGATTTCCCTTTATGCAATTCTCCTTTTATGTGTTTTCATTTCATTATTGCTATGGCTTTGTCAATTTAGTTTAGTGTTTTTTGTAATAAGCACACTTGCATGCCAGGAGCTGATTATTATCTATTGGATTCATGTGCAGAGAGGACCATACATAATTTTAGTGTGGGATTGATAAAAAGAATTGATTGATGCTATGAATCACAACCAGATTGGTGCACACAAGAAAAAAGGTTATAGGTTCTCGGAGTGAAGGTGTTTTCAAGGAATTTTTCTCAGATTGAAGACCACATGATAATGGATGGACACGTAGTGTAACATAAGGTAGGCAGCAACATGGGAAACTACTTGGTATGAGGCAAAATGGATAGGTACTTCGGTGCAGGGAAGTCACACTGCGAAAGGAGGTCCTGTGGCCGAGAAGTAGTGGGCACGTGTGCTAGAAGGTTAACGATTGGGGTGCAGAAGAAATAATATGGAAAGCATGCAACAACGAAGCATGGTTGAAAAATTAATGCGACATATGGTGGTAGGTGAGGAGTAAGTTAATGCAGATAAAATTTGTTAAATCTATAAAAAAAATGTTTCTGATGACATTTTTACGTTATATACTTTAAGTTCTCAAGCTGATAAGTGAGTTTAAAAGTGTGACAAAGTGTGAAGTGTGAGAGTAATTGATTGAAGCAGTGAAACCAGGTGATATTGGGACACGGAATAGTGATCAAAGCTCCATTTGGAAGGTGTTTGAGCTAGTAGGGCATGTGTGGAAGGAAAGGTTCACGGAGTTAGGGTTTGGAGAAGATGAACATTTAAGGGCAGTTAGGGCACGAAGTGTTTGAAGTAACAAAGAAGACTGAGGGTTGCAAGGGTAAGAGGTAGTAAGACATTTGAAGTTTGTGAAGCACATTATCAAACAAGAAAGAACAATGACACCAAGGAGAGAAGTTGCCATGGTAGAAGGGAACCCATGTGACAGAGGAGGCACCACAGGAATGGTTCACAGAAATGTAATTTCTCAGAGGAGGTAATTGAAGGAAGGTCGTGGACATCTCAGTTGATGAAGTGCAAGATAAGTGACATCAATCACCACGCATTGAGAAAACCCTCAATGATATAAAGGATGAAACCATCTTGAAGACTAACAAGAAAGATGACAGATGGGAAAAGAGTGTATGATAACATGATTTACAAGCTACTGGAGAGTGTTAGGAGTGATGCAATTGTATGATTTTTCCCTTCTTTGGAAAGTGTAGAGCAGGACTATACCAATGGCTTATGTTGTTATTCCATGAGGACTAATTCTAATTTGCGGGTAGAAGGATGAGGATTACAACTGAAGTTGATTGGGAAGGTGACTAGATTGTGTGACTCTAGGATTAGAAATTTCAAGTGACCTTACTAGATGACGATGGAGTAGAGGAAATGACCGTAGCGTTTTAAGTATCACAAGGGAGGTTGAGATTTAAATGTTAGCAAAACATAGAATATCATGCTACAAGGGTAGTTACGCACCTGTTCAGTTGTAATTTAGGTGCCTCAGAGAGGTGAGCAAGGAAGTGAACAAGCATTGGTTGTATATCACATGTAAGATGGTGAAATAAAACCTACTATAATATCATTGGGTTACATTGCATAGAAAGCATCGTGGAGGAAGCATGCATTCAGACAGATCAAAGGTGAGAAGATTAATTTGGATTGCATATCTTACTCCTTATAGTATTTTTCTAAATTGGTGTGCCCAATAGGCCAAAGGAGAAGATGTGGGTAGTACTCCTGATGGTGAATAAGTCCCCGATGAAAGAAATTTGTGAAGTTCACTTATCAAGGCACAATTTTTGGCACTTACGAAACAAGCACATAGATAAATAGTATAGGAGGATGCACGAAATTCATTTGAAGGAGAGTGGTACATCCCATGGGAGTTTCCTAGTGTCTTGGAGGGACAAGCATGATTTTGCAACCTACCAACACTTCTACTTGGGAAGATTCTTTATATGAAGACTAGGAGAGAAAATCCCTTGGTGTAAGTTTCCATTTACCTTTAGTGCACTATGTATTTTAAGGATTCAGTGAATAGGTTGCATAATGCACGTAAGTTATATTTTGATGTGGATAAGGTAGATGCATAGATATTCACATTTAAAGCGCAAAACTTATGTCTACCCTAATAAGGAGGCATATGTGGAAACAATGGATTCTGATAATATTGATATCACTCCTGAAGTTTTGGTTGTAGGGAAGATAGAGCCCGCACACATGTATGTTTACCTAAGGCAAAGGTCTCAAGGATGGAAAGTACATTGTCTGGTGAGGATTTTTCATTATCATGTCCTTCGAAGGGAAAAAAAACTTGTGGGGTATGAAGAGGAAGATCTTGAAGATACACCCCCGAGACAAGAAAAGGAGGGACTTAAAGAATGTCCTCAAGGTAGAAGAATGAGAATAAAGAATACAATACTTCACTTGGAGGAACCATAGCAGGAAGATAATGCTGCACTGGACTAGGGTAGCATAAAACTATGCAAGGTGGTGTAAGGATCTAAATGAGGGCAGTAGGACCTCACAACTAGTAAGGTGGTCACCGACGCATAATTCCCATAAATAATCATGAGTGCAAGAGAAGAATAAGAGGCGTAAGCTCATCACTACCACTATGACAGGATTAGTGAATGAGGAGAGATCATCAGATAAGGATGTTGCATAAAATTATGTCTCCATGTCCTAGCATTAAGAGTACTAGATAAGATGAATGGATCAAAGGCGAATAACTACATATTTTAACATATAATTCCCCAGTGTGAGTGTGCATGATCATGAAGAAGTAAATCCAAGCTAGAGGGGATACAGAGAATGAAGGATAAAGTGTTGAGTAGCAGAGTGGTGGACCTAAAGGTGGAATGGGAGGGGAGAATCTATAAGGTGCAGTAGGACACATAGAAAATACATCTATGAGTGCTCTAGTATATCAAAACAGAGGAGATAAATTGTATAGAACACCAGACCTTAGGGTATATCAAAGACCAAATGAAGATAATACACACCAAGCTCCAAAGAACTCTTGTGACAGAACAATCATTTATGGATAGATAATTGATGGACCTCGAGAGTGTGCAAACACATGCACAAGAAAACAATTTTCATGGAGTATGTAGATCCACACAAACAATATCCTGATTTTGACATGTATGTGAGGAATATTGTGTGAAGCACAGACATGAGGAAGGATCTGTAGGAGAGACATATGACAATAAGGACTATAGAGTTCACCGATGAAGAAAGTAAGTAAATGCCTTAACAAAGATAGTTGCAGATTTCACACGTGTATGAATGTTGATTAATTTTTCTAGCTTTGAGGACCTTGATGGAAGAAAAGAAGGATAAGGAAGAGGAATTCGAGCTCTTTAAAGAATAAAATGTGAAATTATAGAATATGAGCAGAAGACTTTCCTCGAGATGTCCATGAGGATATTGGAGATGAAATTCTGAAGGCATGAGCCACAATACAAATAAAAGGTAACTGGAACCTTTCCAATCAGCATTGCATTACTTACAGAACCTTAGCTTACCTTTGTCTATTAGGAAGAGTGAACCAGTTTGCATGGTCCGTGTGTAGAAAAGACTAGTTACTGAAAAAGGAGAAGGGAAGATGCAACTGAGAAGGAGAGAACTTATAAGAAACAGATTGCATGTTGAAATAGTGTAGAGTATGATTCCATACTCAAAAATCATTAAAGGATAGAGTTAAAGAAGGATCAAATTTGGCACTGAAGATATTGGTGAAGGATCTAGAGACAGATCTATAAGATACGAGGACACTTGCACAGAAGGAGAAATGAAGTCCTTGTGGGACCAAGAATGAATGATACTTTAGGATGTGAGGAGAGTCTGATGTTACTTCAGTAGCAAAGAAGTGTGATGCACTTTTAAAGCAACTAAGGATACCCTTATGATGAGCAACTAAAGGATTTAGGGAAAGTTAGATCAGTCGTGGCATATGGATGTGATGGATGGCATGGTATTAGTTTTAGCTGGAAATGTGTTACCGTAATTGAAGCACAGAGGGCAATAGGATATGACCATGGAAGAGATGGACAAGGTACTTGGTGATTGTTGGGCCCTGAAATATTGGCCATTTACCAAAGGGCGCTCGCACACACGATCTAATAAGAATAAGGGCGCTAAGGGGAAAGCGTACAGGACAAAGAGGATTTTAATAAGGGTTTAAGTGAAACCAGGGCGTGTGCGCGAAAGGTAGATCATGGGTTCAAAGGACTTATCCATATTTGGCATTCTAGAGGCACTTGAGGAAAAACATGAGGACCCATGACTAGGCATGATGAGTGGATAAGGTGCCAGCCTAGAACCTTAGAGGTCAAGAACAAGGATATTCGATGAAGGGAATATTCCCAGAAGAAATCATTACAAAGAGTGAAGGGTTTATAAAGGGATAAGCATTCACTACTGTAAGACCACATCGAACACTTGGCACATGTGATCTATTTAGGAGAGAAGGCATGGTGGTGTGTGTTCCGATCCTATAAAAAGAGATGCTCATATGAGAGAAATAGAGAGCCGATGAGATGATGAACAGATCAACAAAGAGAGAGTGTAAAGGGGGTAAGAGAGCTGAGTAATAAAGTGCTGCAATAATGCTAGGGTTTAGAGAACTTAGTGCTAAGGGTTGTGTAGGATTTCATAAGCCTCTGTATGGCACTAGGATCTGTAACAAGGGTTGAAATGGGAAGGTTGTAATTTAGGATATCATACAAGGCAAAATCTATGCAGGAGTTGAGTCCCTGTCATTTAATATGTATGGTCTGAGATGATCCTTTTTGACTGTAATGAGGATACCAGAACTATTCTAAATCAATATACATATATACATACATATATATATATATATATATATATATATATATATATATATATGTATATTCTGTATATCATGCTTAAGGGTGTAAAACCTTATGTTACTATGACTTATCATGGATCTCATATATGAGCTTATTATGATTATTAAAATGTTATTTAGTTTCTGTAATGCATTAATATGTGGATCTGTTAGTTTCTCCTTCTAACTTTCGAAATAAGTGAATGTAATTTTGCTTCTACAAATCATCCTCCATTAATGACGAAACCTTCTAACAAAGCTCACATAGAGGAGGGGATCGGTGCACTTGTGCATGCCTCGGGTGAGCATCCTGGTGCCCGCTGGGTGATAGGCCGACGTGCTTGGGGTTAGAAAATAGTATTGAGGGTAAATAAATGACTACATCTTGGTTTTGTTGTTAGGACCTATTTTTGAAGACTATTGTGAGAATGGTGCGTGATAACAGAGTGCTTGAGACCTTGGAAAGTGTCAAAGCATGGATTAAAATCATAGAGGATGAGTTAGGTCTCAGATATTTAGTACTGGATCTTGAGTTTGATGCACATAAATGGGTAGAAGAGCATATGTATCATGAGTTATATGAGACCTTCATTCTGTTGCTTTTCTAGTGGAGTTGTATGAATGGATTTCAGCCTATGTATCTAGATCAAGTTGGTACTATAGACCTTGTGTATGGACCCAGGATGAGTATCAAAGGCTACATGATGCTGATCTAACTTGGACACGTGATGTTGATCATTGGTGGAGTAGAGTGTTTGACGAGTTACACCTTGGTGTACGTAATTTCTACGTATTGTTGTCCTAGAGGTTGTTGAGTTTGAGTTCTTTGAGGGAGAAAAGAGGATCATTCTTGCATGTTCTATCCCTTTAGATATAAAGATTCTGATCATTACATTGAGTTTAGAAGCATTTCCAATGGCCGGCTAAGCTTCTTCTGAGCGTTGGGTGACGAAGCATAGGGTGGAGGAGAGATGGATGGACCTTGTAGTCTGAAAAAGTAGAGGGAAGAGAGATGACTCAAGTATAAGTGAAGCTCGTGAGAGGGAGTTAGATATAAAACTTGAAGTTACATGAGTGATGGATGTATGGAGGTAGATGTTACATGGGAAGGAATTGAGGTTCACACAGAGGATGTGGAACCTGAGAAGTCTATGTGCTACCCCATCTTGGAAAGTGCGGGAGAGAGACCCCTTCAACTTATGATGAAAGCTCATCACTTGGGAGAAAGAAGAGCCATCGGCACACATCTGAATCCACCTGGGTGACCAACCCCTGGTGCTTAGTTTTCCAAATCTAGAAATAAGTATTGCTAACCTAGTCGGTATTGGTGGGAGTGACTGATCAACACCTAGGAGATATAACTTTTCATTTCACACATTTATGGGTACACAATCATTTCCTTTGTTTAAAGGGTATATTATCTAGAGTGACATTTGGGAAAATTACGGGTACACAAAACTTGGGTATCGCATATAGAAGCGATGTGCGGAACACACATCTGGTAGCGGTACAATATCATAGATAGTTGGCACATAGTTCAACATGACAGTGGGGACACAAGGCACAACCACTTCAGGGCCTTTATCAGCTACGTGAGGAATGGATTTGGTGGAATAGGAACTAGTGAACCTGGAGGATCTTGGAGGATCAGGAGGGATTTGGTGGACTGAGGAGGGACATGCCCTAGTGGATCTAGTGGTAGAGGCAACACCAGAAGGGAAACAAGGTTATGGATTAGGCAGACATGGGCCTCAATCACCTTCAGCAAGTATTTTTTGAAATGTCTTTGCATCCACTAGACTACAAAGGTGCATTGAGGATGTTACAAAGATCATGTACACAAATATGAGCTATGTTATGGCACGCGAAGGGGATCACTACCCCAGAATGGAAGGTAAGTCAGTTTACAACAACGTTGCAAGGACACATGCATAGTTTGGTTCCCAAATTACGACCCCCACCAGACATAGTAGTATATTACACTATGCGCTGCAGAATGCCTTCTTAGCTGAATTACATATTACCTGGATTTTAAACAGAAGGGAATTAGCACGCTGAAGGATATTCAAAAAGGTATGGAAGAGAGTGTGCGGTAATATGACGTACAAATTTTAAGACTCTCTGTATTAAAACTATCTTATGATATTAATCCTTCTAAGCATGCTCAGTGGTTAGTTGGAGGGTTAATAACACCTTTTAGGAGAGAAATTTTGCACAAGAATTTCACAGACCCACACAAGGCCTTAGAGGCTGTCATGTGCATGTTGAGGCTGTTGGAAGTGTGGATACTGAGGTTAGCCCTTTTCTTGAAGCTCATAAGATTGTTGCAATGGAAAAGTAACTATGGAGAAGCTATTTATGAACTTGGTGCATGAGACTTGCACAGTGGACTATGGTCCACATGAATTGTGAGGAAGAGGGGCATACAAAAGATAATTTTCCTTAGATATTAGTACACGCCATGATAATAGACTGTGAGGTTTTCCAGGGAGATCATGATGCAAGTACGTGTCCACTAATGCAACGCGTGATCAGTAAGAATGTATCTTGCAATTGCCATATTTATACCTCTACTACTCATAGACACCAAGGATTGTGGATTGATTGACCAGATACATGATGCCATTAATAATTGGTGTGCGCCAGACCAACATCACAAAAAATTCCTAGGACGAGGGTCATCACTATGAAGGGTGTGCGGAAGGAGGGGCACATGGAAGAGGTTTCTCGAGGAGGATTTTGAGATCGAGTTAACCGTGCAGAGGAGGAAGAAGTTAGTTCCCACATGTGGAACTTGTTACAACTATGGATCTATGTAGCACTATAAGTGCGAATGTCTTGATCTACTACAATTATTCTTAGTGTGGAAAGAAGCACGAGTATGAGGAATTCCCAAAGCTATTTGAACATATGAAGCCAAAAATAATGAAAAGACAAAGGCATCAGGATGGTAAGCATTAAGATAAGGCCAGACTCGTAATGGATGCCAAGAGTGGCATGTTCAGGTAGAGTTAGAACTTGTACTGGTGATGACGTGAGAGCTGAGGTTGTGCACGCCAATGGAGATACCAAGGTAGAAACCACTAATTATAAGAGAAGAGGTGGTTTATAGGAAGTACCTGGACCCTACCCATCAGAAGGAAGTCTATCAAGAAACAATGGATGTAATCAAGAGTCTTTAAGGGGAAATTCAATGTTTAAAGGAGTAACCTAGGAAGTTGGGGTAGAAGAAAAAAACTGAGGGTCCTCAGTCAGATATAGATGATGTCGGGGAGGTGTGTAATATGTTGCGCCAAGAGAATATTATTACTCTATTAGGATAATGGTTGAGGAATAAGACATCAAGCACTGGAGTAGAGCGCGAGAGGTAGGTTTTGCATGCTAACCTTCCTCCCCATAGCCTCGACTATGATAAGGAGATTACCTTGAATTCGGTTATTGATGGATGGCTCCTAAGAAAAATTCTAATTGACATGGGTGTGGATAGGTGAATATCTCTCACCCTAGATGCCTATAATCAAATGGGAAGGCCCCCATTACACCCATCTTCAAATGTGTTATATATGGTCAAAAAGACAAAGGTGATGCCCATTGGTGTTTTAAAGGATGTTGATATCACTATCTAAGGGGCAAAATTCACTGGAGATTTCAAAGTCTTGGTGCTAGCACGAGGTGAAGGACAAAACTTTCCAGCATGTTACTTGGGTGCCCCTGGTGTTATAAGAAAAATGTTGACCTACGTTTCAATAAAGGGTACATAATCTTTGAGAAGAAGGAATAACGGGTTATCATTCCCTTGACCGGTGGGAAGTCAACACCCTATACTGGGCCTTAGGGAGAAGAAGTCCTTGATATGATCTTACATATGCATTCTATTCAAGGAACCCGAAAGTTGATTCAACCAACTATGGAAGGAGTTATTTAGTTTGAGGATGCTCAATCTATGAGTGATACAACCAGTAGTATAATATGTGACAATTGGGCGCACGGGACATATGAGTTGGTCAGAAGGTAGTTAAGAGGCTTTGTGATGAGAGTAATAAAGGCATTCTCAGTCAAGCACCTATGAGGAAAGAAGTTACCAAGTTACTTCTGGAGGAGCCAACCCTGATGTTTTCCTAGGAGAAATGGAGACCTCAGTGGAGAAGTGAGATTGAAAGGAGGAATATGCTAAGCTATACCTTGCTCGATACTATAACACGTTGGTGGTTGACAGATCGTGATAACCTTCTAGAGTTGGGCGAAAAGTGAGAATCACATTCTACGTTAGGTTTTCTCGAGAGTAATGCACCCACTATCATACAAGACTATCATGGGAAGGAACCCACCTTATTTCACATCCAAGCATGTGAGAAGGCCTGGACGGAAGGCGCAGAAGCCTTGCCACCTTCTTTATAGGTGCATAAGTTGTACTACACCTTACAAGGTTGCATGTGCACGCATGGTACATTCACTCAGATATGTGAGCATCAGATAGGAAATTGATAGGAGTTGACGACTAAAATCCTTCAGGATTTTGAATATTGGAGCACCAAGCCATCGGTGGATGAGGTGCATTGCAGGTTGTTAAGCACCTAACGATGGGAGATAGTGCCATGGTAGAGGATAGAATACTTGGAATTATTGGGTGAACCCTGGTTTAGAAGCTAGCACTTTGATGAGGAATAATCAGAGGAGATACAACTTTAGTGCATGCATGCATGGAGAAAGAGAGGGGAAAGATTGGTTTATGTGATATATGGTGAAGAGGTGGAAAATTTCGATGTTAACCATCCTAAAGGTATGCGTGAAGTTATGGATAGTGTTAATGAGCAAGCAAGTGCACCTACCATAAACCCCTGAAAACTAAGAAGATTAACATTGGTTTAGAGGCCGAACCTAAGGAGGCTACTATTGGATACTATTGGTCAGAAAAGGAGGTTTCGAAGATCATTGATCTATTACATGAGTTTCAGGACCTATTTCCACGTGGGAACCATGAGCTTAAAGGCATCCACCACTCCTATGGGGGAAGTTAAAATCATGTTAAAGGAGGGTACGTGCCCAATTCGGAAGAGACCTTATCAAATGAATCTGAATCTTCGCATCAAAATCAAGGAGTAAATTGACAAGATGATTACATCAGGCATCATTGAGGTTGTTGAGGAATCATAATGGATAAGTTTGATGGTCATTAGCATTAAGAAGGATGGGAAGATAAGGATTTTGCTGATTACAAGGATTTAAATGTGGTATGTGTTATTGACTCTTTTCCAACCCCCTTCACTGAGGAAATCCTGGAAGGAGTATCCCGGTGCATGATCTATTCTTTCATAGATGGATTCTTGAGGTATCATAAAGTTAGAATTACAAAGGAAGACCAAGAAAAGACAAATTTTTCCACTGAGTGGGGAATCTTTTCCTAAAAAGTCATGCCTTTTGGACTGAAGAATGTGCGTGTTGTTTTCTCGCACATTGTGGTGTAGGCATTTCAATACTTCATCCACAAGTTTCCTCAAGTCTACCTTCATGATTGGATTGGTATATGGGCTAGTAAGGGATCATTGTGACAATCTGAGGCTGATGTCTAAAAGATTTCAGAAATTGAGGATATCCCTCAATATTAATAAATGTGTTTTAGCTTCCCCGTTTGGAACCCTTTTGGCGCATATCATATGTAAGGAAGGCTTACTGGAGGATCCTGCCAATTTTCTGTTATTGTGGGATTTAGGGAACCTACCAGCTAGAGCGCAGTGCACAGATTCCTTGGGCATACAGGGTACTACCAGAAATTTATCAAGGGGTGTGCCAAGATCGCTGCATGTTTTCATGCAAATGTGTAACAAGGAAATTAAAAAATTTCGAGCATGACAACTATACCCCTGTGTTAAAGTTTTCAAGTCCTATCATTCCATAGACACTACTGGGTCTAGTCCTGTCAGTCCAAGTGACCTCCCGATTAATGTTATCTCATCCCCATAGGTGATTTAGGAAAGTCCATTCATTCCCCCCTAGGTTGATTTTAGGAGTTCATTAAAAGTTGCAAGCTACATGACCAGTTGATGGAAAGGGCTATCACTGGCCTTCATAGGGCTGGGGCAACCCCATGGAGCGGAGCAGAAGAGCCTAAGCGGATGTGGAGGTGATTCAAAAGTGTTGGGACATCATGGAAATGATTCAGGGAGATTATGGAAGGGCTTGGAGAAGTTGGGGTAGTTTTGCCCAAGATTATGGTTTAAAGGCTTAGTCGGTACGCACAGGCCAAAATAGTTGGTGAGCTTCAAAAGGTGATTCCGGGAGCTCCGAGATGGAGTTAGGAGCAAAACGAAGCATTATCCGGAAAGAGAATTCCAATCCCTACAATGATGGTGAAATAAGATTTTTCGCAACACTTTGGCGCATCAGGTCTGCAGGCAGTTTTTCTCAGGCACATGTGGATTACCAAATTAAAAATCTGATTTTATCAGGGATCAAATGAAAAAATCAAGACATGAGACCCCCACCATTGGATTCAAAAGGCCATTTCCAGTCAAGATAATATCAAATTTTTTCCAAAAATTTCCATCAGGAGCTCAAGTTATCATTGTAGCAAGTTGTCCTCTTCGAGCAAGTTCAAGACCTCAGCCAAATTTTGGGAGGACATGTTTCAGCGCTAGGAGCCTAGACAAGATTTTATGTCCCTGACGTCATTGAGAGTTCAGGTTCATCAACCTTGGAAAAATGCATGCCCAACCCACATGTGACCTCTGGAACCCCATACAAGCATAAACATTGCTAGTTTAGCCCACTGGGTGCAATTTGGAGCTCAAATTCCCTTGTTATTGGATCAACTGCCACGTGTCAGCTCCAGGACCGCCATGGACTTTGATGTCCCTCATGTCCCTCATAGTTCAGGGACATCAGACCTTGAAAAATGTGCTTACCATCCCTCTAGGAGAGAGTTTTGGTCACCCATGTGACCATCTTTTAGCACTCTTAGTACTTTAAAGCTTGATTTTTTGAGCACTCACTCCCTGTCGTCAAATCAACGCCACATGTTGTCAGCTTCTTGCTTACTATGTAAATTGATGTTCCTTATGTCCATTTGAGGTGAGGGACGTATAGGGACAATAAAATGCATCCCAACCCTCTCTGTAACATGATTTTAAAAATTTTAAATATTTATCATGTTTCCCTGCTTCTAACTACCTAACACTCCCGTGCATAGCCATATCTACATTCTTCCTCTGCAACCTCCTTGTCCATCAATCCACCATTGTTGAATCCTCGGAGTGGACCTATCACAACAATACTCTCCTCTCACTCCATGAAAACGTATAGGTGTCAGAAGGAAGTTTGAGCACACATGGAAGAAGGAGAACAAAGAACAAGGAGAAGAAAACAACTAGAAATATCTCCATAGCCAAAAAATCAGAGAATCTATAGAAATATTACAAAGGAGTGCACGAAGATATGAACCATTTTTTTCTGTTTGTTCCTCTTTCTAAGACCATCAAAAACATACTTTCAAACTCTCCTCTAGTGCAACAGACCATTCACGGTGAAGAAATCTCCTTTCTGTCTCAATGAAGAAAAAATTGAATTTCCCGTCAAACCGATTATCAGATTGAAACAAAATTACACGTGAAGCACCAGAAGAAAAAACCCATATCAGAAACATAATTTTTTTTACAAACAGAGGAGAAAACAAGACCTGCAATTTTGAGGTCCATTAATGGTTGCCACATCCATAAGCACTGCCAGGTCCAAAATTTAAAAGTTTAAAATCTCCTGGACTATGAAGCGGGTAGGTTTAAAATTTCAGAGGGGTGATATAGGTCAAAAACCCATATCAAAAAAAATCATCTCACATCAATCTGACCTCAAGAAGCCCATTCTCTAAAAATAACAGGTCTTTTGCATATGGACTACTATTTTGGGAAAGTCGGCAACAAAAGAACTTGCGAAGGAGACAAAGACATAACAGGTGCACTGCAGCTGAGAACTCATTGGAATTGGCATTTTTGGCTCTTACAAAAAATAGTAAGTGGTCCCACGAGCACCTACTAAAAATAGAAATTTGATCCAGAAGGTGGGAGGAATACAAGGAGAAGGAAAATATTTGATTAAAACATCCAGTTGAGGTTCGAGGAAGTTTCTTTTTCATACTTACTAAAAATAGTAAGTTGTTATTCTATGGAAAACATGAAGCAGAAGTGGACAGGATAGAAGACAAAAATGTCTTAAAAGATACATAGACCTAAATGACCTGAGAACTCACATAATAGCCAGAGACCGAAAGAAGATTGAAGATCACGTATTCACAAGTGGCTTGTTTGCTGCTGTAGGACATTCAGTGTCTGTGCAAAGTCATGAGTTGGTCCTAGGCTACTCCTCACCACTATGAGCCCAAAACACGAACCATTCAATCTTACAATGGTACAGTAATGGTTGTCATTATCCCTAGAAGCATCTCACTTTCTCTGCAGATACCGACATCACCTAACATGGTCATCATCTCAAAAGACAGGGCCTTACACAATTAGGAAATGATGGATGCATACGTGTAAGGGGTTGCACTTGGGTCATGGTTGAAAATAGGGAGAAATCGCTCAAGGATTCCCAAGAACCTTCCAAGGTTTGAGTTCCGAGAAGGATATTTTGATGTCATCACTCTCCTCAGTAGAGTAATGGGAAAAGCAAGCACAAGAGACTTCCAAGACTAGATGGGCCTTTTCATCTTGATGTTGACAAAAGGAAAACAAAGAATTGACTAGGGGTAGATCATCAACGACAACCTCCATCTGTAACTGCTCCAAGTACCCATGACAAAGAAATTCCACATGACTTCTTACTTGGTCTACCTCCTCGCTAGCTCAAGATCATTCAAGGGATTGGCTCTCACGCAAAAAAATTCCACCAAGGTGCCTGTGTTCGAGAAACTTCCACAGGTGGTGATGGAGGAAATCCATAGGAATTTTGCTCATGTGAATTATGCATTCACAATGTATGTATTTCAAAATTTGGAAGGATATCTAGAAGATAGGATGTCGTCACAAATGGCTTCCTTGTTCAAGAAGTATGGCTCATATTTTATACAATTCTCGACATTCTCCTACCTGTGAGATGTTGGCTTCGACCAAGCACTGCTAAGGCTACCCAAGTACCTTAGTGACCAAATTATATTGTTCGAGCTCTGCAAACATATCATTCAGGTGAATAACAAGCTTAGAATGTAGGAGGAAGAAGTTGATTCCATTTCCTATCTCTCTCAGGGTATTCACGTGTAAGAGCTCAAATGACACATCTCATCTGGGGGCTTCTTTTCACTCATTCAACTATACATTCCTACATTTTTAGGCCTAACTTTTACATCCTAAGAAGTTCCCAACTCTTTCCATGTCCCAGAATCACAACACGAGCCACAAGTCGAGGATTACTAGGCCAATTGCATGAATGAATTTGAAGTGCGTAACAAGGATCATATGAGGATGACAATCAGTGAAATGAAGAAATTCAAGTTCTCCTGGTATGAAGATATTTTGCAAGATGATGGGACAAATATGTATGATTCTAAGTATGCGGTAGTCAAGATGTCCCCTTTACCTCCAATCAACTGGTATGTTCTGTGAATCAAGGGATATATTAGAGTGTACTGAGAATGTGGTGAGGAGAACGAGAAATTGGTTTCAGAAGAAGAGAACCATGATCATCCAGTCACAAGGAATTCCTCCGAAGTCAGAAGCAAGCCTTAAATCAGTCATCTTCAAAAGTCATAGAGGTAACTTCCAGTTCTAAACACTCTAAAACAAGTTCAAAAAGGAAAGTTGCATAATTGGAAGCTTCTCCTCACGAGAAGATGCCAAAGAAACTGCGAGTAGAATAAGGCTCGTTTGCATCACTACTAGAAGAAGATTTGATCGCATAAATGTAGGAAGAACACCCCATGACAAAGGAATAAGTGGATGAAGAATACATGGTTCAAGATTCAGTATTCAAGCCACCATAAGAGGTTTCCCCTCTTGATGACACCCATACCTCTCTCATTAAGGATTTTCCTCCTCCTTCAAAATAGGGTACCATTGGCACACCTATCATTGAGCCCGAGTCCGAGGATATGTTTCCTTAGATGTAAAAAGCAATTTTCCCTGACACCCGAACTATGTAGCAAGTGGAAACCCATGATCTATCAACGATCGTATCCTTGGCCAAAGAAAAAATATTAATAAATCTCACACATATAGCCTCGCATTTCTACAGTGGGGAAATGAGTAATCAATACATCAAAGTGGCTCGAACCAAAGTAATCAAGCCAGTAGATGAGATGACACTAGATGAATATGAAATGAGTACAATTCAACTGGGACCATAAACTCATGAAATGGATTTTCACATGTATTAACAATCTACCACTCGCATGGTGGCAAGGAATAAAGAGTATAATAAGAATATCGATGAACTAAAAGATCAGGTGTGAACTTTTTCATTCTATGTGCAACATCTATTTTATCCTAATGTCATGATAATTCCCACTGAGGAAGTTACACCCATCAGTAGCTTCAATCCATAATCCATCAGGAAGACACATGAGTTCATAATACAGGGGCGAGTGAATAATGAATGGATTAACTCAATTTCTTAAAAAGGGAAGTCAGTGCTCCAAGAAGCAGTCAAACTCTTCACCTATATGTGTGTAACAACAAATAGGACATGTACACACAGGGAGGACTTAGAGAAAGAAAGGGACTATTGGAAACATTTGGGTCTAGTAGTAGATGAAATGAGAAACACTCATCATCAAGAGTTGATCAACAGGAAGATCTTTGAAACTCCCTCAGAAGACTTGTCATGTGTTTGGGTGAGGGATTTGGAAATCATGTTTGAGGCAATCAATCGATCCGTCACAGAGCTAGAGGAGAAAGAGGACAAAACATACAAATTTTAGGATAGTATAAATCAGAAAACTCAAAATCTTGGAGTGCCTGCAATGGGTGAAGATACAATTGTCAATGAGTTGATTGGTCCATTTGAAAAATACATCAAGAAAGAGGTAGGTAACCCATCATCCTTTATCAAGGATACCCTTGACTTCCTCTCAGATATTTGGGCCTCCATTGCACTTATCGTAGAGAATGATTCATCATGGTTCAGGATGTGAAAATACATTAACACTGTGGCCGATGGATGGACAGATACCTTGCGTTGCATTCGCATTCCTTGTGCCAACAAAGTGGAACCTACAACATCTCGTTTCAGTAAATAGCTTGGAGGAACAGAGGCCTTCTCAGGAGCTCGAAGTGGAAGCTAGTCAAGGTGCAATATTAAATGCACTGCATCGGATCACCCTTTTGCATAATTCTTCTTCTTTATTCTTCTTCCTCTTCTTTCTCTCTCTTCTCTTATCACCCAACGGTCTCACTCATAAATGTTATATTTTTACGTTGAGGTTCACACTTTTTAATATAACTTTAAGTGACTTTAGAAACATAATGTAAACTTTAATTCACCTTGTTTTTATAAAATTTACTTAAATATTTAAGTGGAATATGAATAGTTTAAAGTCACATTAAAGTATTTGAAAAGTCACCGAGAAGATGAAGAGTTTCCTCTTCTTCAATAAATTGTAACAAGCTCTTCATTTGATCTTCTTCTTAAATTTCTTAATCTTTTTATATAGCTTCTGAAACTTCTTAGATGTTGGAGATATTTTTTGTGAATTCATGAGAGAGATATCCTTGTGAAGAGAGAAAAGAGATAGAAAATTTCTTCCATTTTTGCCTACTAAAAAATGTCTTCTAATTCTATGTTATGTATAACTTTTTCCTAAGCTTTAATAAAGGAAGAAGGAATTTTAGCCTTTTTGACTTAGGAGTTTAGTGGTACTTTGTGCTCACTAAATGCTATTTGTTCTTGTTGCTATTACACATATTTATTTTCTTCTAAATTCAATTTCATGTAATGAAAACTTCTGGTTGATGTATGCAAGTCTTTGATTTTCTACTTGCAGCATTAGTTTCTCTTTTCTAAATTTCTCACTCTATTTCTCGCTTTCCTAGAAAATTCCTCTTTTATAGATATATGCAAGATTTTACCGTAGGGTCAGTGGAGTGCCCTTATTGGATCCTCAGCCAAAAGGACACTAGGATAAAAATAAATTTTTACTCGCGCATGCACGTATGGAAGTTGTATCGGTTAAGTAGAGGGACATAGACTCTCAGAGCATTAGAAATATAACCACCAATTTTTCCGTGACATATTTTCTTGCCAACAGTTTTTAGCGCCCATAGTGGGGAAAATTTAGCAGCATCTACACCTAAATATGACCAAAGAGTCAGAAAAATACAAAAAAAATCAGAAAATTTAAAATTCAAAAAAAAGAAAATTTCTGAAATTTGTATAGCTATATGAGCCTCATGTCTACAAACCATGGCTATTCTAGGAAATCCTCCTCTTGAAAGACCTAAATTTATCTTCCACATCCAAGAGGATATTGCTTCATATTTAAGAGAAGCTATCTAGAATAACAGGTGAAGTGTCAACCACTACTTCATTGCCACAAGAATTCTTGACCTTGAAGAGGAACACACTGCTAAATTGGAAAGTAAAAGACAAATTCCAGCACCACAAAGAAGAGCATAGATTTCCAAGATGGCGGATAGAAGATACACCCGACGATAGAGACAAGGAGGAAAAACCGACCCCACTTTTGAAGAGCTTCAAAGAAGACAAGAGCTTCTCATAATTCATAGGTATCCCTTTCGTCAAGCAATCGGTCACGTTAGGAACCTGAGTGTTATCAATCCTTTAGATGATAGATTTTCATACATCAACGAGAACCTTGAATATTTCACTGACATAGAGACTGAAGAAGAAGCTAGAGAAAGAGAAGCAAGATTGGAAGAAGAAATAAGAGCTCAACTTGAATAAATTGAAATAATTCAAGCCGAGGCAGATGAAAGAGCAGTAGCAAAAGTCACAGCCTTAGCAAGGGCAGAAGCTAGAAACAGAAACATAAAGGAGGATCATGATCGTGAGGTCTGTAGGCCTAATGTACCATGGGGGAGAAACACTAGCCCACTTCACGAGCTACCAAAATGATCAAGAAAAAACTTTCCAAAATTCAAAGGGGATGGTTCTCTACTTCCCAAAGAACATGTAGCGGTGTTTATCACCGCTTACATTATATTGGGTGTTGAGGATGAAGATGTGTCAGTCCGGCTCTTTGTGGAGTCACTCCAAGAAAAAGCTATCAAATGGTTCTAAATGCTACCCCCAAGTTCTGTCACTTGTTGGGAATATATAAGAAGTGCATTCAAACACAGGTTCCAGACCATGAAATACTTCCAAGCTCTCTTGGTCCAATTACTAAAAATGAAGGAAAAAAACTTCGAATCAATGAGAGACTTCGTAGTAAGATATAACAGAGTGATAAGAAGAATCCCTAAAGATGTGGTGCCTCCTAAAAATAATTTAAAGAGACGCTTCATCAGTGCCTTGCCATCAGAAGTAGGTTTCTTCCTTAGAAGAACCCAACCAAGAAAATTAAGGGAAGCTCAGGACCACGCAATAGAAACTGATGATGATCTAATCCTATCGAAAGGCCCAAATGGAAAGCAAAAAGGACAAAATTCAAACTCATTCACCATGGACCCAATGTTCCAAAAATGGCAAATGACTTGGTTGCCTTGAAGAAACAACTCTCCTAGATCACAATGCAGAACACTCCAAGGAATTCAAATCCTCCCAAGAGACCAAGGATTACTCCACCTCCTTGTCAGCTCACTCTTAAATCACCACCAGTCAATGTTTCCTGTGACACCAAAGAACCAGAGGAGGAAGTGGAAATTGAAGAACTTGAAGATGAAGATGCAGGTGACGATGAAAACTATCTTGAGGTAGAGGAAGTTGATGGTGATACACACAATGGCCTAATTGAGTAGGTTGATAATGAAGAAGATCCAAGTTTCTCATGAGAAATTTTCACTCGCGCACATCCCAAGAAAGTTGCTCCATCCTCAATGGTTACAGTAAAGGAAAAGAATAAGAAAGAAGATTCTCCTACGGAGATTCCACAAAATAAAATCAGCAATAGAGAATCATTGCTACCACCTTTGATGGAGTTTACTAAAGAAAAATCAGACCCACTAGTTAACAAGGATCATACTACCATACCAAGTAAGTCTTCTAGTCCTTCTCCCAGCTCAAAATTTACTAAGAATAATTCTACTTCAAATGTTGTGTCCACAAAAACATCTAAGGCTCTACCCAAACCTACATCCCCACCTCCTTCTAAGCCAGTGACTGCACCTATGAAGGAAAATTCAATGCCCAAAGTAGCAAAACCTTCATCATGTAAATATTTTTTCATTCCCAGAACCTCTACCTTGCCCACCATAACCTCGTTTGACTTTGTGGAAAACACAAGAAAAACTAAAGCCTAACTCTTAGAAATAGAATACCTACAAACTTACCTTGTTCAATTTGATAGGCTCATTGAAGTAGTCCATGGGGGTAATCCTATAACCTCGGGTCTGAATTCAAAGGGCTTACTCCCCACACCATCCACACCACCTTATCAAAACATGTTATCCCTCAATGCCTCCAAAACCAACAAGGTTGAACCTTTCTATCTGTCACTCCTCATTAAAGGCTTCCAGCTAAATAATTGCATCATAGATTCCAAAGCCTCAGATAATGTGATGCCCATCAAATTTATAAATGCTCTAGTCCTCACCTTGACCTGGGAAAATGGCACCTATTATTCAATAGAATCCAAACAAGTTTCATTGGTAGGAATAATCAAAGATGCATAGGTAGCATTAGCTGATTTTCCAGATAAGAAGGTGCTTCTAACCAACCTGGTGGTGAACATCACAACATCCTTTGGCATTCTATTGATCTGAAGTTTCTACAGAGACTTGGGTGAAGAAATAAAAATGGATTTGTCATCTGCAATTATTCTAGTGAAAGGTGAGATGAAGAAGTTTTTGCCAGTGAGAAAGATGAAGTTCACAATAAAAAATTCTAATGATCCAAAGGAAAACATTCTTTTTCAAGATAGCGGGCTAGGAAACTACTTCCTCACATCATAAAAATATGATAACTTTCCACTTCTTATGGAAGAGGAATAAGATCAAGTTTGGATGAAATAATTTTATGGTGGTCATTCCATTGTAGGTTCGGGAGTGGGCGTGGTGTTGTACTCTCCTTCTGATGAATTATACCCATTTACTTACAAGCTGAAATTTGATAATATAAATAACACGACGGAATATAAGGCTCTCCTCTTAGGCATGGGCATGACATAAGACATGGGAATCAAGAAACTGATATGATGAGGTGATAGTAAAGTAATTTTGACAACAATATCAGGTAAAAACTCCAAGACTTTGGCATTATAGAAACTGAGTATGGGAGTGCATTGAATATTTCGATGCATTTTCCATTGAAGATATTCCAAGAGAAAATAATGAAAAGGTTGATTCTCTTGCAGTGTCAGCTTCCCTAGTGACACCTCATCCTTCTCTTGGTAAACACAAGGTGACCATTGAAATGGTATTTAGGCCTAGTACACCAGATAATGCAAATCATTGGCAGGTCTTTATTGATGATAACCATATTCTAGCATTTTTAGAACAAAGAGATAATTTCAATAATATTTTCTTTGAAGGAAGCCGAAGAAGAGAAAGAAGGAATTGAAGGGATTGATGAAGGAGTGATCAAATTGAAAGGAAACAAGATTCCCAAAGGCTTAGTTTTTTTGGATAAAGTAAAACAAACAATATTCTTGGTGCCCAATTGATTTTGATAAGGAAAACATCGGCACCCCCGGAGGAGCCAAGGATGGTCAATATTGGGAAATGTTGCTCACCTAAGGAGAAGATAAGGTTTGTTGTGTTACACAAGAAATATTCAGATGTTTTAGCCTAATCTTATGATGAACTCAAATCCTTTCAACCAAAGTAAATGCATCACTAAATCCCCTTGAAGCAGGATACCAAGCCATTCAGGAAAAAACAAAGGCCATATAATCCAAATATTGTTGATACCATCAAAGAGGAGGTAATGAATATGATCAATGCAAGGATTATCTTTCCCATTCATCATTCAACATGGGTGGCCAACATTGTTTCAGTACAGAAGAAGAATGGCGAAATAAGAATATGTGTAGATTTCCGCAACTTGAACCAAGCATCACTAAAAGACAATTTTCCTCTCCCTATCATGGATCACATCTTGTAAGAATTCACTAGATCTGAAATTATTTCATTACTTAATGGATTCTTAGGCTATAATCAAATCAAAGTGGCAAAGGAGGATCGCACCAAGACATCCTTCACAACACCTTGGGGCACTCTTTCCTACAGTAGAATTCCTTTTGGCCTAATCAATGCGGGAGATACATTTCAAAGGGAGATGGATTTAGCATTAAAATATTTAAAACATTTCATTGTCATATATCTTGATGATCTCATGGTGTTTTCAAATAAGAGGGGAGATCATATCTATCACTTAGAGTAGGTAATTGCAAGGTGTAGAAAACATGGCATATCACTAAGCCCGAAGAAGTGCATTTTTGGAGTTATAGAAGGAAATTTATTGGGGCACATTGTGAACAAACATGGAGTACACATTGATCCTGAGAGATTACAAGATATTCAAGCACTATCTCTACCCACAATCAAGAAAGGAGTTTATTCCTTCTTCGGAAAGGTGAATTTTCTTCGTCGCTTTGTTACGGGGTTTTTTGAATTGACAAAGCACATCACCACCATGATGAAACCACATGAAAAATTCAAATGGAACAATGAAGGGAAGGAAGAATTTGAAGAGATCAAAAAATCTATTTCCAAGGCTCTGACTCTTGTGTCTCTATATTTTAACAAATATTTCATCATGTATTGTTATACATCAGAACATAGCTTCTCTGTCATTCTTGTTCAAAAGAATGATGAAGGCATGGAATTACCTATTACTTTCATGAGTTTTTCGTTGAAAAATAATGAAATAAATTACATCCAATTGGAGAAGCATGCCTGTGTAGTGGTCAAGGCTATAAATTTTTTCATGTTTTACATCCTCAACTCTCATACGATGGTGATGGTCCCCAGCAGTGCAATCAACTCCATCTTGACACAGCAGTATCCTAGAGCCAAAAGAGGAAATTAAATTAAAAAGAATAAAGAATATGACTTGGAGATTATACCCTCTAATCTGGTAAGGGGAAATGGCTTGTGTAGGTTTATTTTTGAAGATGAAACACTCAAAGCTTAACACAATGAAGAAAATTGTGCTTTCTCAACTTGTTCCAAAAACAATCCACATGTTCTCTTTGTAAACACTACTGATGAGTGGTATGTTGATATTTCCTATTACTTAACTTATGGATAATTCCCTTCTCATCTTGATTACAAACAAAGGAGAACACTCAAGCTGAAGGAAACAAATTTTTTAATCTATAATCATGCACTTTACAAGAGGGGTCTTGATGGATGCTTCTGTAGGTGTGTAGATAAAGAGAAGCAATAAAAATTTCTTAAAGCATACCATGACCAAGCATGTGGTAGAAATTTCTCAATGATGGTCAATGCACATAATATTCTCTGAGGAAGGTATTATTGGCCCACCCTCTTTGCAGACACTCAGGAATGGGTTTCCAAATGTGAAGCATACCAACAATTCATTGGGAGACCAAAACTTCACTACTGCTCAGGCTAGTTATTATTGAAGAGCTTTCAATTGTGGGGACTATATTTCATCAGTGTTATGAATCCTCACTCAACTGTGGGGCACACCTATGTGCTCATAATGACATACTACTTCAGAAAATGGGTGGGAGCCATTTTGGCCAAACAAGCCAACACTGAAACAATATGCAACTTCATCAAGGAAAATATCATACTACATTTCAGAGTGCCACATAAAATTGTAGTAGACAATGCTACCTATTTCTCTTCAAGGGAGTTTGATGCTAAATATCTAGATTTGCATAGATAAATTCAACAAAAATAAATCAAATTAACTCATGAAATGGAAAGTACATAAAATAGAGATAAAGTGAAAGTAGAATGGAGCAATTTCTATTGAATATGAGAGGGTATTATATACAATTTCTTGCTCCTAAAATCATGGAGTCAAGTCTTATCATTTTATTCCCATATCTCTCCTTTATTCCCTAGTCTTACTCCTAATCCCAAGATATTCTCACACATTCCTATCTTTATGAGTTGTGCATGAAAAATAATTGTGCACACTCACATATTATTTAAATATTAAATAATACTAATATTCAAACCATATGTTCACACTATGAACACTAATTTCCTAACATTCACCCCCTTAGTGTGAACATGGGTGAGTTATGTATAGTACCTGTTCATGTTCTACAATACGATGGTTTTCAAAGAGTACCATCAACTCTAACAGGTTTTCTAGTGGAACCATTAACCACTTTGTATGTAATTTTCTAAGAGATTCACAAACTCTCAAATTGGTTTTCTAGTGGACCACCAACCACTTTCATAGCACTGTACACGTTTCCCCATCCACATTTTACAAAAGAGAACAAAATATAGGAAAATATATTCCTAACTATGAACAAGAATTATCCATATGTTCTTATTTACTCTCACACATGTTGAAAGCAAACACACAAAAAATAGAAAATAAATGATCACCAATATAATGAAGCAATCTCTTTGTTGGTGAATAATAAGAGATGATTATTTTTCCTCCATCCTCCTTTGCCTCCAACCTCCATGAGTCACTACTCAGTATAAGTAGTCATCTTCATCCTCCTTTTGTTCAGGTTCATCTTCTTCTTAAGTGCTTTCTTCATCAGCTGCATAGGCCTCATCCATCTTTAGCTTACCAGATAAAATATCTTTGACATGAACAATACAGAAAGAAGACTTATATCCCTTTTTCTTGCAAGAAAAACATTCTAATTATTTTTTGTTTCTTGAAGAACTAGGATACTTTTTCTTTGTATAAAGGGCAGTTTCTTCCTCAATATCTTCTTTTGTTCTTTTTTCTTCAGCTAGTAATGCATAAATCATACCTTCAATTCAATAAGAAAGCATTTGACCAAGAATAAAAACTACATTACTATATTTTGGAGGTAAGCTATTTAACAAAATAGCTTTTGCATCTTCATCATCTACCTGAGCACTTACTTCTATCAATTTTCTTAGAAGAGATCTAAGATCATTAATATGAATTGACATAGTTGCACCCTCATTCATTTTCAATTTGAATAACTGCAACTTAAGTGTAAATTTAGCATTCACAGCTTTTGCACCAAATGTCTGACTAAGCAACTCAGTGTCAGATAAAGAAAGCCCAATAATGGATTCTACTTTATCATCTCTGATTTTCCACTCCAGTAATTTTGTTGCATCAGTTGGTTCAGTTTCTTTTCCATTTACAATTCCCCATAGATTTTTGTTCATCAGTTGCATTTGTATTTTCACCTTCCATGTGTGAAAATTTAATCCATTAAATTTATCTCGAGGTATTTCCATGATGGGTGTCGAACACAGTAAAAAATTCACCCTTACAATAAAAATCAGCTTTATATTTAACCAAAATAATAAAGCTTATCAGAGTTTAATTGCTAGAAATTATTGACTATTTTTTTTACAGAATAATTAGAAATGTCATAATTTTTTCCATGATTTCTCTTAAAATACGAAATGGGTTTCTCTAATTTTTTGAATTTTTTTTTCCATAATACAAATAAACAAACCCAATAAATTTTAGAAACTTCTGAATCTGGGTTTTTGAGAAAAACACAAATTACCAGTCATTTTTTTGGAAGATCAGAATCAAGAAAATGGCAACGGAAGCTTTAAAACTCTCATATCTGCATCCTTGAGGCTGTGGTTTTTTCCTACAATCACTCTCATAAATCTTCCTAACCTTCTCTGATACCAGATGATGTTAAATCTCTAAATTTGCATAAATAAATTCAACAAAAATAAATCAAGTTAACTCATGAAATGGAAAGTACAGAAAATATAGACAAAATGAAAGTAGAATGGAGCAATTTCTATTGAATATGAGAGGGCATTTTATATAATTGCTTGCTCCTAAAATCATGGATTCAAGTCTTATCATTTTATCCCCATATTTCTCCTTTATTCCCTAGTCTTACTCCCAATCCCAAGATATTCTCACACATTCCTATCTCTATGAGTTGTGCATGACAACTAATTGTGCACACTCACATATTATTTAAATATTAAATAATTCTAATATTCAAACCATATGCTCACACTACGAACACTAATTTCCTAACAGAGTTGACTGGGTTTTGCTACGGCTATGGAATCTCTTTATCTCATTCATCGGAATACTATCCAAAGGAAAATGGGTAGGCCAAATCAAGCAACAAGAACATTATAACCATCGTCTCTAAACCCATAGATGAAAACTAAAGGAATTGACAAAAAAAGTTATATGATGAATTGTGGGTAGACAAGATCACTCACAAGAAGGCAATATGTATGTTATCATTCCAACTATTATATGGGGTCGAATCATAAATTCTAATCATGATTGAGATGCCGGATCTCAACTTGCTACAAGGAATAGAAGATGGAAAGTACAAGGATTCCATTGACAATAGGATCCTATTTCTTAAGAAGCTAGAAGAAAATAGACTCCGAGTGGTGGACCGTATTAGAGAGCACCAGTTAAAAGTAAATAATATTTTTGACAAGAAAGCCAAAGAAAGAGAATTCAAACTAGGATACTTCATCCTACTATGAGACAAGAGAAGGGAGCCAAAAGGTAGCCATGGAAATTTTGATTCATTATGGCTCGACCCATTTCAGATTCGTGAAGCTTGAGGTGATAATTTTTTTCTACTCTCATATTTAGATGGAACGCCATTGGATTTTCCTCGCAGTGGGAAATACCTAAAATTATATCATCAGTGAAAGTGAGTTTTCCCCTGCCTTGTACCATAGGTAATTTCTAGGTGTGTTTCCCTTTATGTTGTTTATTGTGTGTCTCCTTCTTCGTTATCCTTCTCTCTAGTAATTGTACATGACTCGAAAGGGCCTAATGGATAAGGCACTGGTCAATGGATCATATGGTATAAAATTGAGATTCTTGATTCCACATGTCATTTCTTCGTTGTGTTCAGTCCATTTCATGTCCCCAAGCTAAACCCAGTTGTTTTCATGCAAATGTGCAGCAAGGAAATTAACAATTTCTGAGTATGAAAACTATACCCATGTGTTAATTTTTTCAAGTCCTATCATTCCAGGACACCCATGGTCTATCTAATCAGTCCAAGTGACCTCCAGATTAATGTTATCTCATCCCCCTAGGTGATTTAGGAAATTCCATTCATTCCCCCTAAGTGATTTTAAAAGTTCATTAAAATTTTCAAGCTACCGGTGGTTGTGGGAAGGGCTATCACTAGCCTTCATAGGGCTAGAGCAACCCCATGGAACAGAGTAGAAGAGATTAAGTGTATGTGGAGGTGATTCAAAGGTCTAAGGACATAATGGAAATGATTCAGGAAGATTCTGGAAGGGCTCGGAGAATTTGGGGCAGTTTCACAAACTTTAGGGTTCATAGGCCTAGTCAATACATAGGCCAAAACCTCTGCTGAGCTTTGGAAGGTGATTCCGGGAGCTCCAAATGGAGTTAGGAGAAAAAAAAAACATCTCCAGAAATATAATTCCAAGCCCGACAAGATAGTGAAATTATATTTTTCACAACTATTTTGGCACATTAGGTTTGCAAGTAGTTTTTTTTAGGCACTGGTGAAGTACCAAATCAAAAATCCACTTTTCTAAATGCCATTTCTAGTCAGGATCATATAATTTTTTTTCAAAAAATTCCATCAGGAGCTTAAGTTATCATCGTCGCAACTTTTCCTATTGGAGCAAGTTCAGGGCTTAGCCAAATTTTGGGTGGACACGTGTCAGCTCCAGGAGCCTGGTGGGATTTTATGTCCCCAATGTCCCTAAGGGTCAAGGAAATCAACCTTAGAAAAATGTGTCCAACCCCCATGTGACCTCTGGAACCCCATGCGACCATCAGAATTGTCATTTCAACCCTCGAGTGCAATTTGGAGCTCAAATCCCCTATCGTCGGATCTCTGCCATGTGTTAGCTTCAGGACCACCATGGAATTTTATGTCCCTCATGGGTCAGGGACATAAAACCTTGAAAAAAATTCCATCTCTCTAGGAGATATTTTTGGTCACCCATGTGACCCACTTCCAGCCCCTCAGTGCTTTAAAGCCGATTTTGGAGCACTCACTCCCTGCCGTCAGATCGATGCCACGTGTTATCTTATTTCTTACCATGGAAACTGATGTCCCTCATGTCCATTTGAGGTAAGGGACATCAGGGAAAATAAAATTCACCCAACCCTCTTTGTGCATGATTTTAAATTTTTAAATATCTTCCTACTTCTTGTTTCTAACTTCTAACACTCCCGTGCACAACCATATCTCCATACTTTCTCTGCAACTCCTTGTCATCACTCCACCATTTCTGAAACTCAAACCAGACCTCTCACAATAATAGTATCCTCCAATCCATGAAAACATACAAGTCTCAGAATGAAATTTGAGAAAACAAGGAAGAGGAAGCGAAGAACGAAGAGAAGAAAACAACTAAAATTCTCATTGTCATAAAATCAAAATCTAAAGAAATCTTACAAATGAGTGTAAAAAGAAATGGACCATTTTTTGTTGTTTTTTCCTTTGTCCAAGACCATAAAAAACATACTTTGAAACTCTTCTCTCATGCAACAGACCATTCACGGTGAATAAATCTCCTTTCCATCTCAATGAAGAAAAAGTTGAATTTCCTGTCAAACCGGTTGTCGGATTGAAGCAAAATTGCACATGAAGCACCAGAAGAAAAAACTCATATCATAAACATATTTTTTTGCAAATGGAGGAGAAAACTAGACCTGTAATTTTGAGTTCCATTAATGGTTGTCGTGTCTAGAAGAACTGCCAAGTCCAAAATTTAAAAGTTTAAAATCCCCTAGACTAGTAAGCGGGTAGGTCTAAAATTTTAGAGTGGTGATATTAGAAAAAAACACATATCAGAAAAATTCATTCCACATAAATCTAACCTCCATAAGCCCACTCTCTAAAAATATCAAGTCTTCTGAATAGGGGACTATTGTTTTGGGAAAGTCAACAACAGAAGAACTTGTGAAGGAGATGCAGACATAGCAGGTGCATTTCAACTGAGAACTCATCAGAACGGGAATTTTTGGCACTTACTAAAAATAGTAAGTGGTCCCATGAGAACCTACTAAAAATAGAAAGTTGATACAGAAATAGGGATGAGCACAATGAGAAGGAGAATATTTGATCGTAACATCTAGTTGAGGTTCGAGGAAGTTACTTTTTAATACTTACTAAAAATAGTAAGTTGTTATTCTAGGGAAAACATGAAGAAGAAGTAGATGGGACATAAGCTAGCATAGCCCTTCACATGCGAGTATGAGATATGAGACAACGATGTCTTTTACATGGACCTGAATGACCTGAGAACTCACATGACAGCCATAGATAAAAAGAAGATTGAAGATTATATATTCATAAGTGGCTTGTTCGTTGTCGCAAGACATCCGGTGTCTATGTAAAGTCATGAGTTGGTCCTAGCCTACTCCCACCACTATGAGCCTGAAACATGAACCATTTGAGCTGAAAAAGGTACAAAAATGTTGCTCATCATCCCTATAAGCATCTCACTTTCTCTGTAGATACTGATATCACCCAACATGGTCGTCATCTCAAAAGACAGGGCCTTGCACGATCGAGAAATGACAGATGCATACGTGCAAGGGGTTGTGCTTGAGTCGTGGTTGAAAATAGGGAGAAATACCTCAAGGATTCCCAAGAAACTTCCAAGGTTTGAGTTACAAGAAGGATATTTAGATGCCATCACTCTCCTCAATAGGGTAATGGGTGAAGCAAGCACAAGAGACTTCTAAGATTGGATAGGCCTTTTCATCTTGACGTTGACAAAAGGAAAATAGAGAATTGACTTAGGGAAGATCATTAGCGAAAACCTCCATCTGTAACTTCTCCAAGTACCAATGACAAAGAAGTTCCAAATGACTTCTTACTTGGTCTATGTCCTCACTAGCTCAAGATCATTCAAGGGATTGGCTCTCAAGGAAAACATTTCCGCTAAGGTGTGTGCGTTCGAGAAACTTCCATAGGTGTTGATGGAGGAAATCCATATGCATTTTTCTTACGTGAATGATGCATTCATGATGTACGTAGTATGAAATTTGGAAGGGTATCTAGAAGCTAGGATTTCATCACAAGTGGCATCCTTGATCAAGAAGTATGGCTCATATTCCATACAATTTTCAGCATTCTCTTACTTGTCCTTTGCTGGCTTCAACCAAGCACCACTAAGGCTACCCATGTACCTTAGTGACCAAATTGTATTGTTCGATCTCTACAAATAGATTATTTAGGTGAATAACAGGCTTAGAAGTAGGGGAATAAGTTGATTCCATTTCCTATCTCTCTCAGGGTATTCACGTGCAAGAGCTCAAATGATGCATCTAATTTGGAGACTACTTTCTCTAATTTGACTCTACATTCCTACATTGCTAGGACTAAATTTGACATCTAAGAAGATCCTGGCTCTTTCCATGTCCTGGAATTACAACATAAGCCACAAGTTGAGGATTCTTGGGCCAATTGTACAAATTACTTTGAAGTGTGTAAAAAGGATCATATGAGGATGAATATCAATGAAATGAAGAAATTCATGTTCTCCTGGTATGAATATATTTTGCAAGATGATGGAACGGAGATGTATGATTTTGAGTATGTGGCAGTCAAGATGTCCCCTTTACCTCCAATCAACTGGTATGTTTGTGAATGAGGGTATATATTGGAGCAGACTGAGAAGGTTGTGAGGAGAACGAGAAATTGGTTTCAGAAGAAGAGAACCATGACCATCCAGTCAGGAGGAATTCCTCTGAGTTAGAGGTAAACCTCACATCAATCATCTTCAAAATTCAAAGAGGTGACTTCCAGTTCTAAACACTCCGGAGCAAGTTCGAAAAGGAAGGTCACAGAATTGGAAGGTTCCTGTACGAAAGAAAATCAACATGTGACCTTCTTCGCACCCGGCCTCCCGAGGTCATGCCGAGATAGCCAGTGTGGAATTGAAATGGGAGTGAAAGTGATGGTGATGATTCAAGATAATTGGGCAACCTTATGTCTTCAAACACGTAATACTGGAATCTGTGAATCTAAGGCAAAGAATGCTCTCCTAACCTGAAGGGGTGTGATGGTACGGTCTAATATGATAGCTACTTGGAGACTCCAATCAATGTCTAGTTCTGCCAAGATTCTATTTATTGGTTGCGGAATACGTGGAAAGTAACCTGCAGGTGCCTCGTATGGGTTTCCAGACAAGGTCATGGAAATTGAGACAAGAGGTGTAGTGGAGCTGCAGGAACTAAGGGTGATTTTCTGGTCTCATCCAGAAAGCCTTAGCTTGATCGGCTACTATATTCAAAAATGAAATTTGTGTAATAATATCGGGTGGAAGCGGTGAAGATATGAATACCAATGTGCGTAAGCTAGTGTCAATATCTAACTAACTAGCAGGCCCGTTGGGTTGCGGGACCTGTGGGTCACAACCAAAGACTCGTTGAGGTTGAGGCCCTTGTATGGTCATGCATGCAATCAAATCCTATTTCCAGGAGTAGTCCAAAAGTCATAGGCTTGATTAGTAGCTATGTTCAATGTATCTAACTATCTTATTTTCTCAGCATGTATGTGGCAGGTGTACGTAAAATTGTTAAGTGCAAACTTGTGTCAATGTCAGTTATTAGCTCTGGCCCGTTGGGTTGTGGGACCAGGGGATCACAACTATAAGTATTTTCTTGTTAAGGACCGTTGATGGTCATGCAAGATGAATTGATTTGTTTTTAGTAAATAAACTATCTATCAAAGGAAATCTAACCTATGTTTTTGGTGTTTTCTCAATATATCATAACAAAGCAGTAAAACAAGCTAAACTATGGAAAATAAATGTTTTTTTCTTTTCTAACTTTTCAGACAATGCATCTAATCTAATAAACTAATTAAAAACAAATAATTATCCGAATGTAGCTAACAATATCCGTGTAGATGTGTGAATCTAAATCTAAGATCTATTCTAATTCAAGAAAAATTTTCCAACCCTACCTCAGAAGTGAAGAACAAATCATGGCTCTAACAGAGCTATTGTTCCCCCACAACCTCCCTGTAATGTTGAAGAGAAAACTTCCTATTGATTTGATCTACTTGCAATTATCTAGCTAATTGAAATGAATTGTTTCTCTACTCTATTTGATATGCAATTGACAATTTGACAAAACAAAGCAAACAAATACACAACTCCAACCTGGAAGAGAAAGAGCTTTGGAAAATCCAGTAGTATCAATATCTGTCCCCTCAGTTCTTTCCTTTCTTTCTCTGAGTGTTCATGTGAGTCTAAAGGATTGGGAATGCAAAGAACAATAACAAGAGGATGGCACTTGAGCAATGACATCTTGGAAGCAATCTGGACACAATGCAAGTAGAAGAGAGATAACACAAGAGATATGAGCTTGGCTATGCAATTCCTAGCAAGATTATGGAAGCACAACAATGCAAGATACACAAAATTCTCAGGCCCCTTTTCTTGAATACAAGCATGGAATATATAGGAATGGAGGATAGGAGGTTACTTCATGCACAAGGCAAGAAGAGGTAATTCCAACTCATTAAATCTTATTAAAAATAGAAGGAGCAAGGAGAACCAAGAAACAAAGCTATTTTTAGCCAATTCGGCTCACAGATGCATGCAAAAGGAAAACTTAAGTGAACCGTCGCATGTTTAATTTTATGCGTGAAGATTCTAGAAAAAATGGGCAGGACCACTGCCCTACACAGGGTGGTAGTTTTAGGACTTCCGCCTAGGGAGGGCGGTGGTCCTGGCACTGAAGGCCAAAACAAGCACAGAAAGAAACAAGGAGATGGAAAAATGCATGAAAAAGTTAAGTAAGGCTATCTAGGCTACAAATATATACTGCGAATGGGTTTTTGGAGCTCGAACACCTTCTTGAAAGGATTTTGAATCATCACTGGGGACTTTTATAACCATTTTCCGACAATGTAGCACATGCAATTTTGGGTGCGTACATATTGCCCCCTCGGAGAAGCATCCTAGCCATGAAAGAGGCATAAAACATAGAGTCTGAGTATGGCATTCCTGAAATGGGGAGTTAGAAGCTATACCTGACATGCCCGTGTGTTGAAGTCGCCATCCAAATTCCTCGTTACCTACAAAAGAGGGAAAAGACTCAAGTGTAAGATAGATAAAATATCAACAAATAAACACTAAATCAAAATGACAAGAAGACATACCATTTGTGCACGAGGTTGTAGAAATATACTTGTGCCAATGCTCCATCCCTATAAACAAACACACTCAAAACAAAGTTAGAAATAACATATATATATCAAAACAAACTCATTTCTCAATTCATTTGTGCATTGTTGATTTGGTTAGTTTGATTGATTTGGAGCTCTGGATTTACGGTGACCGTTCTTGACAAGAGTACAGCCGATACGTTCATGTCGAGATCATGATCATGCCTCCACGAGTAGGAGATTGACCAACATTCTCTCAGGTTAGTTATTTCCTCCTTTGTCTTTTTGCACCCTAAAAGTTAAAACGTTGAAAAGTTCACCTAGGGGGGAGATTTTCAAAATTTCTTGTCTTGAATGGGTCTTTAGGGGGGGGAACCCATAGGGCGTGCTTTTATTTTGTTAAAAATGGTCAATTTTGTCATTTTAAAGCATTTTTTTTGGGTTAAGGGCATTTTGAAAATCGGCTCAGGATCATCAGGCCATTTTGGGAAATTGGGTCAGGACCGCCACCCAAGACAGGGTGGTGGTCCAGGAAACGCACCCTGCACTGGGCGGTGATTCTGAACAGAATGTCTAAAATGCTCCTTAACTTGATTTTTTTGTGTTTTCAATGTTTTGCTATGTTTTTGATGAGCTTATCATGTGATGCACATTACTAACTTGCTCTTTTCTCATGTTTTGGTGGATGCAGAAGAAGGTGGAGTACATATGTTGGAGCAGAGAGAGAGTGTGTGATTGGCTCCCTGGGATTTTAGATCAGCTGACCTAGGCTGAGATAGATCTTTTACGGTGGGTAGGAATCTTGGCAGATAGCATGGGTGCCCCATGTTTCTCCTACCAGTCACATTTTGTGTGACTTATTCTCTTACTGGGATGCAGACCAGAACACCTTCCAGTTTTCAGGTGTCAGGGGGAGTGGACTATTACTCTGGAGGATGTGTACCACATCCTTGGACTCCCGGTACTTGGTAGGAGAATGAAATTGGCAGACAGTGGGGTCTAGGTATGTGATGACATAGTGGGCCACGTACATGGGAGATGTTATCATCTCATCTGGATCGAAGAAGGGAATGAAGGTTTGGTCTATTGCTACTGCTCCCATTCCTATCCTTCGGAGAGCCATCATGGGTATCTTGTCCTCAAGATTAGTCAGGGACAAGGGAGGAGATACACTTTTATACTGTTGGGCCCCCATCATTGCACAGATCAAGGCTCATGGCCGATAAGTATGCGTGGGGGAAGATATATTATGGGGACCACATACCATGACTTGTACAGAGTTGTCAGATTGTAGGGAAAGTCCTTGAGCCACCCTACTTTGGTTATGAGTTGGGTCTATGAGAATTTCATCCCTTATGGAAAGGGGTACAGGTATCAGATCCAGAGGTTGTCCAGGTAGCTAGATGGACAAGGCATGTCAGTGCTCTAGACACCACATCAGTCAATGGCCTCTCTAACTATAGTGACATGAGTACCACACCCTATCAGGACATGGTAGGGATATGGGGTGAGGAGGCTATGACGATGGTAGCTTGCTCTTCCATGAGCCAACTAGTTGACAGATCTGGGAGACTAGAGATTCACCCCTTTGATCGGGTACCCCAGTAGTTTGGTCTTCCATACCCTGTCATGCTTCCTCCAGTGGCACCTGTTTACAGGACTATTCAGGAGGCATGGAGAGGTCCTAGAGGGGATCTTGGTTGGACAGTTGTTACTCTTGGTGTGCCTATTATAGTTAGGCATGGATTCTAGGCTCAACGGGAAGCTGGTGCTCCTCAAGTACCCTTACTTTAGATTGGGGTGGCTCCTACTCACAGTGAGGAGGAGGATGAGCCATGATCGATTTGGAATCTGACTCTGAGGAGGATGCAAGAGATGATATAGAGGGGGAGTCAGTCGAAAGTGAGGATGAGGGGGAAGACCTTTAAAGGGGGCTGACAGTGACCCTGAGTGGCATGATACTCAAGAGATCCTCATATGAGCAGCACACGAGGAGGTGAGCACGGAGAGAGAGACTCTGGTCTCGGAGGAGGCACTTGGAGGGGATGATGAGTCTATGATTGGACAAAACCATGTCCTCTAGATTCAATGAGGCTCCACAGCCACCAGTAACACCTACGTAGCGGCCGCTGATCCCACATGGATTCCCAGAGATCCGAGTATGTTCAATACTCCTTTCTCAATTTTTTCTATTGATATTCGTATGTTTAACTTAGCATTCTCTTTTGATTTACATTTTGTGATTTTCTAGCTCACTATCTCTTTTTTTTTGCAGTGTCTGCACATGAGTGGCGAGAGATCATTCATCGGGTATGTGTGGATACCCTGTTGATCCCCTCAGGGAAGACTCAGGCTGAGTTGACTACTATTTAGGCAGCCCTTAGCCGTCGGCCGACATACCGACGTGTTTTATCCCATCTGGAAGGTTGCGGAGATAGTGACCTCCCTTCATACCCAGGTAGCTAGATATGAGACTGATGAGCTCCTGATGAGGTGGAGCCATTCTCATAGAAAGACTACAAAAGTGGGTGCCACCATGAGCACTCACACCATTCAGTCCATTCTCACACCTTCGTCACAGCCATAGCAGGAGCCCTAGATGTGGTCACATGTCATCTAAGGTATCCCACAAGGAGATTAACAGGCCGTTGATCCTTTATTGCTTTGATACCACTTTTTGACACTATATGATTTTTTTGTTGTATATTTTGGGCTCATTGCGAGTATTTTGACCATGCCTAGTGCATGATGACATTGTACACAAAACTTGATCTACTATGATATATACAAACTCTATTTTTGGTTTGGCATTCCATTGTATCTGAGTTGAATCTCTTTGGCTTATCTCTCATGTGTACTCTAGATATTTAGAATTTCTACTTTTTAATGCTTTTCAAAATGTATGCAATGGATGTGGAATGATAACAAAATGATTTATTTTTGTATTTCATAATGCTGATATATGATGATGCAAACACAATGTGATCTTAAACTTAGTTTCTTTTGCAATCTTCGGTACTTCATATTGTCTTGATAAAACGTGATGATATAATGATATGATAAATGGATGTGCTTGCCCCACTCATAACCCCACACAACTAGTAAGATGCGAGGGCTCAACACCAAGAGTTAGAAAGGGCACAAGCTATGAAATTTGTTGAATGATAATGATGAGAGAAAGATAGAGGTTTGACAGAACCAAATTGGGACACTACAACCTTACCCTACTCAAGCTACTTCATAGTTTAGAATGTGAATTGCTTTGTTTTATCTAGACTTGGATCTGTGGATGGCCACTTGGTTGACAAAATATGGTTTTGGGGTTTTAAACTCTTCTTGGAATTTTGAACATCTAACTCACTTTGTTTTGACTTAATGATTTTACAGTATTTTGATTCAATTGTTATGACTTTCAGATTTGTCAAAGAGACCCCCTATACCTTTCCCCATGCTACAAGTAGGAATCACATGGGCTTACCACCATGGACAAGGCACATAGGTGAGTAAGGGAATTTCCCTTCTTTCCCAACCCTATGTCACTAGTAAGAGACACAAGCTCAACACCATGAAGGTTGGTAGGGCAGAGAAATGTGTAAAATAAAATTTTTTTGTTGATTTGCAACTGATTTACTTATTTGGGAAAAATGTTTAGAGTGTTTTTATTTCCAAAGATATGTATATGGGATAGATGTGACACCATGAAGCTTCTAGAATAGACCATGAAAAAAAGACACCTATCCTAAGAAGAGACCAAAAGTAGAACCAAGTATGTAGGCCTTGGTATGGTTACTATCAAAATTTTGTCTTATCTTGTTTGGATTGATAAATGATTCAGGAAAAAGTTGATGATACTATGAAGGTTTGAAGAGACATGATTTGAATGTTTTTCCAATATCTTCAAAAAAAATTAGAAATTGCTATAAGAATAAGATCCTTGATCACACTTTTCACAAAATGAATGAACAGATGAAAATGCAATGCAGATGCAATAATGTACATATGAGAATGTTGATGGGTCATGCGTAGTACCTCTTTAGGTGAAGAGAGTTTATAGATTCGCTAAACTCCTCACCTTCTAGTGTACACAAGTGAGAATGCACCATTTTTATAATCTTTGACTACTCGATATGGACCTAACCACCTAGGTTTGAACTTTCTTCCCTCACCGGTCTTCTTGTCTATTCAGCTATCGAGTCTTAATACTAAATCTCCTTCGTAGATCTCACATTCATACACCTTTTTATTATATTTCCGAGCCATGCGGTCAGCGTATAACACATTGTCATTGCTTAGCATTTAATCTAGCTTTGTCGAGACTTTCTAATTGGGAGAGTCATGCTTCTCGATAACCCTCCTCTCCTAGGATCCCATGTAGTGAAATGCAGAGACTAGGTATTTCAAATTCAACTGGAAAAACTACTTTAGCACCAGAATACTAAGGAAAAGGGATGGTTTCCCCCATGTTGGTGGTCTAACCAATGTTCGGTAGGCCCATAAGGCCAGAAAAAATTTTAGGTGCTAATCTCATTTATTCTCCTTAACAATTTTTAGGAAAATGGAATTTACAGTCTTATTGGTAACCTCAGCTTATCCATTAACGTGAGGGTAGTAGAGAGAAGTTGTGTGATGACTTATTCAAAAACTTTTTACACAACTCATGCACCTTGTCATTTTTGAAAGACATGCCATTATCAGAATTGATGACATGTGACACCCCATACCTACAAATGATCTGGTTGGATGAACTTAGTGATTATAGAGCCAGGAACGGTAGTAAGGGGCATGGCCTCTACCCACTTGGTAAAGTATTTTGTGGCCATGATTATAGAAATGCCCCATGTTGCCATCCTGTCAGGGTCACATTTTGTGTGACTTACTTCTCTTAAATGGGATGTGGACCGAATACACTTTCCAATATCCCGGAACCGGTGTCAAGGGGAGTGGCAAATATCACTATGGAGGATGTCATAACTGAATTATTTGGCTCCAGGTACTTGAGCCAGAGAGATTGCACATGTGGCAGACAACAGGGTACAGGTCTCATGATGACAAGACATGCTACATAGCATGGGAGACAATATTGCTCTCATCTAGCCTTTGAATAACCCGCGTCAACGAAGGTTTGGTCTACTGCTACTATGTCCCATTCCTATCCTTGTTGGAGAGCACATCAATGGGTATCCTATCCTCGACGCACGTCAATGACTATTTGTTGACACAGGTCGAGGAGATACACTTTTATGACTATTGCCCCCGACCATAATTTCATAGATCGATAGACTTTTATACTGTTGGGCCCCCATCATTGACGCACATCAGATCGAAGCTTCATGGAAACATACGTCATGACTTATATAGAGTCATTGACAGATATCAGGGAATAGTCCTTGATGTGCATTTTTTCACTTTGGTTACCTTCCCAGTTGGGTCATATGAGGTGTTTCATCCCATATGGCAGGGGGGTACAAGTATTAGATCTATAGGTATGTCTAGGTAGCCATTGATCAGGACAGGCATATTCAGTCAAGCTCTAGGACAACCACAATGGTGACTACAAGTGTATCCCAACTCCAAGCTCAACTCATAAATCAGACATGACCCCCACAGGTTGCCTATCAGTGGGTAAGATACTCCACAGGAATCCTGAGGTGAGGGTACATATAGACTGATGGTACAGCTTGACTCTTCCAAATGAGCCAACTAGTTGATAGATGCATAGTGAGTTTAGTGGGCTAGTTAAGATTCACCCCTTTGACCGAATACTCTAGATAGTTCGGTCTGAACATACCTTCTGTCATGCTTCCAATACAAGTAGTGCCTGGTGTTACAGGTTATTATTCATGACGGCACAAATATTTCAATTCGGTAATCGAGGGCATCTAATGTTGGATAGTTGTTACAGGCCTCCCATTCAGAAATGTTACCTATTCGTTACAATAAAGGAAACACTCAGTCCAGGCTCGAAAAGAAGTTGGTGCTCCTCAGGCAACCTTGCTTCAGATTGTGGCGGCCCCTACTCATATGTGGGGAGGAGTGTCATGAGTTGATTCGATTTTTTGACTCTGACTTTGAGGGAGGATTTACAGGAGATTCCAACTATGGAGGGGGATTTGGTTAGCTCATGTGGAGGAATGAGAGTGGTGATGGACCTTCGCAAGGGGGTTAACAGTGACCACATGAGTGGCATGCATACGTAGGAGATCCTTAGAGCAGTGCATGAGATAGGTTTGCAGTGTCGGCAGAGAGAGACTCTAGTCTTAGACTGGATGCTACTTGGAGAGCATGATGAGAACTATCGCATTGGACAACACCATGCCTTTGGATTCTGGTGCAGGCTTTTTTATCTAACCAAATAAGAACTGACACCTACAAATTCAGTAGCTTTCAGATAATCTCCATCATTTAGATGCCACAGAGGGCTCATCCTATGGCCTTTAATACGAGGCTCCTTTCTCAATTTTAAAGACTATTGATTTCCACATGTTTATCTTAGCATTCTATTTTGTTTTGCGTTTTTGTGATTTTGTAGTTCAGTATCTCTTCTATTTCGACATTACACTGTGCACATGTATTAACTATTTAATGTTTGCAAAGAATATTTATAGAGGCCCTTCCCCGAAAAAAGGAGGCATCAAGAGGAAGAGGCCAACAACACACTGAGGCATCGGGAGATTCCCAATCTGAAATGGAAACTCACTCATCTCCGAACCCTTAACAGCTTGAATTCGTTAAATGTTAGAGAATTAATACCCTTTTATGTATTATTTACAAATTCCAAATTAGTAATTTCATTTTCCCGTTTAAATTTTACTCAATTGAATTGACATACAATTCAATGTTGATGAAATTGTAGGGACTTTAGACCAAACGCGTGTTTCGCAAAGTCAACCATCTTCCCCAACTCACGTAGTTCAGTCACCTGCATTTGTATCTTCTCAACAACCACCTTAGCAATCTCAACAATAGATATCTCAAAAACCACCAATTACTACTCCAACATGGCCTCCTCAACCACCGCGACAAGTTGCCCCTCAACAACAAGGTACAAGTTTTGAATAGTACTTTGTTTAATTTCATAGTTTTAACATTGTTTTCAAGTTTTTCAAATGTTTTTCCTTGAACTTTTTAACACATTGCAGTCCTCCTTCTGTAAAAATAGTGACACTACTCCCCCCTCCACCAATAATATTCAAAATGCCAACCATAGGATCAGGAAAAAAGAACATTGGTAAACGCGTGCCAATTGCTTCGGCCCCTAGTGGGACACTAAACATTGCCTCCTCCTTTTGAATTCTAACCCTCTCACTTGGTGGCTTGCCTAGCGTAACGGCTATATCGATTTTAAATAATATAAATTTAGATGAAGATTACTTGGGCATTGATAGCAATGAACCAAATGGATTTTTCAATATACGTGAGATCATTCAAGGCCAACAGGTATACTTCTATTTCAACATTATTTACCATATTTAATTACATTTCACTTTAGATTTATTTGTCCAGATCTTGATTTATTTTATCACAAAAAGGATCAAGCCACCTAAAGGCATAAACAAGTTGCAGTTAATCAACCCAAAAGCCCTCATACCTCTCCAGCGAGATCATCTTCATCAGATACAAATGGTGAACAGGTGTTACCTTTTCCATTAGAGAACTTAATTGGTTATGATTGTCAATCCCATGTCGATGAGTTTAGTCTACCTCATATCAGTTAGCTCATATAATGGGAGAGAAGGGCTAAAGTACTTATCAATGAGATAATAAGTAATTCTGAAAATTATTGGCAAAGGGATAGTTTATACGCTGCAGTCTAGAATCAACCTGCGAAGATGGATTCCTTACTTACCCAAGTAATAAGTGGGACTTTCACATATAACAACAAATTTAAAGATGACATTTTGGATAAGACATTAAACAAATTGGAAAATATTAGTGCTGAGGCCCAGACATATTTTAACAAATGGTCGAAGGACAAGGATCAGGTAGTAGTTGCAAATGCCGAGAGAGATAGAGCATTCGTAAGTATTATCACTTTCAGACAATATTTTTTGTTAAATTAAAGTTTTCTTATTTTAGTAATATGTTGAATTGACATCACTTTTTTTGTACAGTTGAAATATGAAAATTTGAAGAGTCAAGTAAAGGTTTTCCATGTTCACTTGGAAACCGCGAAGAATAGTTTATCCGCAGCAAAGAATTTGAAGGAAACTATTTTTTTGGTTAACAAACAAAATAATACACTGAAGCAGATAATTAAAGAGCATGGATTTGACCCTGAAATATTATTCAAAACTAAGGCACCTACTAATCCAAATTTTTTGTCCCATGGAGATGCGACAAAGCAAGAAGAAAGAATTTTAAAAAATCTAGACAGTGCTGCGGAAGATCTCATAAGTTTTGGGATTATTTCTATCATTGGGGAAAGGAGTACAGGTGAAGAAACCATTAGAGAAAGGAGCATAGGAGTGGAAAGGGGTACAAAAAATTGAGGATTGAAATTTTTTATTATTGATTGTAGAAACTTGAAAAATTGAATCTATATTTGAAAATTTGAAACATTGAATGTTGTGGTCATGGCACTTTAACCCCTTGTCACGTGTTTGCAATACCTCACTGTCGTGCATCAACAACTAACCCCCTTGTCGCGCATCGGAAAATATCATCTATCACCCGACTCTAAACTACTAACAGGCTAACAACAATCTCTAGTGCTTAAGAGTATGCGAGTTCACGGTATTAGTAATTTGGTAAGCTACTTATGGTAGTACCGTAGTATAATACCTGGCGAATCACCTAGGTTTTTATAGGAGATGTTTTAAAATGTAGGTGAAGCTGACCCCAAAAAGTATATATACTGTAAATGTTAGGTGAACAGGACACCAACCCGCTTTGAAAAAATCACCTTTCCAAATTTTCCTAAAATGAATTTTTTTCCATATTACGAATATTCGCCACTAAAATTATCCCTATCATCTGTTGATGAGGGAGATAATTTCCCTATCATATATAGGCCCCATGTGGAGAAGGTCCATGGAGTTGTGATTGGTTGTAAAGCTTGTGTCGGTATGTGGATCTTGTGGGAGAACTCTTGGCATTTGTGACATCTACACACAAACTCGAACACGTCATGTTCGAGGGTGGGCTAGAAATATCCCATTCAATGTATCTTCTAGGTAGTGGCATGGCCGCCAAAGTGACCTCCACATACCCCACTATGTGACTCATAAATAATATTTTTAGATTCTTTAGTTTCAACGCATCTTAGCAACATTCTGTCAAAGGCTCTGCGATAAAGCACCTATTCAAGGATAACATACTTAGCAGCAATGACGTGTAACCACTTTCTTTGTTGTGATGCTACCCCTTCTAGGTACGTGTGGTCCAGATGAAATCAATAATTTCAGTGTACCAAGGGCATACTAAGATAGGGGGTCTGGTTTCAATGAAATATACGTACTCATTGAGAAATTCCAGGTCTTCCAAATCACCCCCATCCAATGGATTATCAGCCAACCAGTCTGTAATGATTTGACCCTTAACAGATTTTTTATTTACAAACGTTAACTCGAACTCACCCATTAATGTAATGAAAATCCCAACCATTTTAGATAAGGATCCATGCATGAGGAATGTTTGTAAGTGGTCTAACTTGATAATGACCCTTGTTTCTTGATTGAGCATATAATGTCTTAAACATTTGGTTGCAAAAAATATGGCAAGGCATTCTTTTTCTACTTGCGTGTAGCATGTTTCATAATCAAGTAATGTCTGACTGATAAAGTAAACTTCCTGTTATCACTTATTGTCATCCTCTTGAGCCAACATGTAGGCAAGCAAAAAAATTTTAGCTCGCGAATACAAAATCAAAGGGAGATCTAATCTAGGTGGCATTAGCATGGGAGGGGATAACAAGAACCATTTAACTTCTTTGAAAGCCACATTGCATTATTCTTTCCAATCAATGCTATAATCCTTTTTCAACAAATTGTTGATTAGATGAACGACGAAGGTCAAGTCAAGGATAAACCTTCGGATTACACCAATTTTCCCAAGAAAAGATCTAATACTAGACTCGTCTGATGGTGGAACCATTTCTAACACAACCTAGATTTTGGTTGGGTCAACATCAATCCCTCGTGAAGATATAATGTAACCCAGAATATTTTCACCCGTTACACCAAATACACATTTCTATGTGTTCAACATGACACAATACTCAATCAAGCACGAGAGAATGATACGAAGCACCTATGGGTGATCGCAGAGCTTCCTGGCCTTGGCCAAAAGGTCATCTATGTAGGATTCCAAAATCTTATGAATAAGATCGTGGAATATGTAGGTCATTGCTCATTGGTATGTAGCACCAGCATTCTTAAGACCAAACGACATGACAACATAAAAATAAGTTCCCCAAGGAGTTATAAACATAGTTTTAGCTTTATCCTCAGTAGATATTTTGATCTGATTATATCCTAAAAACCCATCCATGAGAGATAACAACTCAAATCTAGTTGTTGCATCAATGATAACATTGTTGGATGGTAGCAGGAAATCATTCTTGGGACAAGCCTTGTTAATGTCTCAGACATCTATGCAAATATGGATCTTTCCATTCTTTTTTAGAATGGGGACAATGTTAGATACCCATTATGAATAATCGACCGGCTTGATAAATCCTACCTGGAGAAGCTTCATTACTTCTTTTACCATAAGGGCCACCTTTGGCTTCATAGGTCTTGACTTCTGTTTAATTGGTTTTGCATCCAACTTGGTGACAAGATTGTGAATTGCGATGTGTGGTGCAATTCCCGTCATTTCCTTATAACTAAATACAAAGGCTTTCTGATGTTCCTTGAGGATTTGGGTATGAATTTCTACTTCCTCTAGAGTTAAAGAGGACCCTAGTTTTAAGATTTTTGGTTCCTCCTCCATTCTGATGTTTATATCAATCATTCCCTCAATTAAGGAGGCATTACCCTCCTCAAACTCAAGCGGGGCTTGAGGCAACTCCAAGTCCCCTTCTTCTTCTACCTCATAAATCTCAAGATCTTTTCCCAGAGAGGACTCAATAATTGGATTACCAAAATAAGAAGATGAACGTGGAATTAGGGAAAGGTCTACCTCGTGACAAGTAAGATGCGGCTCCGCCAAAGCATTTAAATAACTTAAAGTTGATTCATCCCCATCAATAGGGTCTAAAGAGTCAAGCTGGTCCTCATCTTCCACATATGTCAACATTGACACTACTGGCGCTTTACAAATCAAGGATTCAATGCGGAGTGAAACCGTGAATTTTGTGTCCTCTAAGTCACTACTTGGGGTGAAGCATGAGGCATAAGTTTCTATAGAGTCTTCCATAAGGTTTGTTCTATTCACGTGGAACTGCCTCGATTGATATAAAGTAAAACCCCTTAGTTAGGCCCAACACAGCTGTTTTGTAGAGTTGTAAGTGTTCATCCCTAGTCTCATATACGTCAGATATCTGATTTTCCACTAGCTATGAGTCACCCAACACCCTAATATTGAGGATGCCCATTCTCTTAGCTATAATGAGACCTAATAGGAGAACGTCATATTCAGCCCCATTGTTTTTACATTTGAAATTCAATTTGAAAGAAAAAGGTAAAACCCTTCCTTCGGGTGAAGTAAGGATTGTGCTTGCCCCAGCACCAAAGCGACACTTGGCTCCATCAAAATGGATAATCTAGAAACTACCGAAGTGAAACTTGGCTCCATCCAAGGATGGCCAAGGATCATATTATATCTGGTTTCCTAATCTATAATAGAAAACTCAGTAAACATCGTCTTGGGCCCAAGAGTGACTGGTAATACTATGGTTCTGATCGAGGTTTCCTGGAAACTATCATAGCCACTCAACATGTTTCGTGTCTAGGAGAAATTAGTCTCCTTATATTTTAACTTCTAAAGAAAAGAATGGTACTATATTAACTGCTGCCCCATCATCAATCATTGTGCATTTCACATAGTTGTTGTAGATCCAAACTTGTAAAAACAAGGTTGGATCACCTCTACGAGCTATTTCAGCATCTGTTGGAATCTTTCTTATGTCAAATACAAACCTAATATCCCTTCCAGGTTTCCCTAGAGGGAAAAATTCAAATTCTATATGGTTTATTTGTGCCTCTACAGGAGGGGTAACGTTAATCAAATGGCTGAGACCAAGCACTTCAAAGAGAGTAGCTCGATGAGCGGGGGGATACTTCCGTAGATCCAAAAAGGAAATGTGTGAAAAGGTCTTGATTAGATCACTGATCAAATCATAAGCCCCTATTGGATTTCTTAGCGTGTCATAAGCACTATCTGACACAACCGGATAAATCAGGATTGGATGGGAAGAATAGTCTTTGGCTCTTGTTGTAGCGTTAATTTGGGGTTTAGTGTCTAACTCAACCAAACCTATGATCTTTGTTTGCTAACAACCAACCAAAGGAGGTGCCACCTATCCGTTTGATGAAGTTGAAGCTTCATAATCATGAATCCCTATTACAATACTCTTATTCGAACCGTTAGAATCTATTTTATCATCCTTTGGAAATGTGGGGAGAGGATCATTGAAGATTCCTAATGGTGTGTTTTTTGGAGACACTCATCCCATATAGGCGTTTTGACTGGGTACAGTTGGGTTGGCCAAAAACATGTTAACAAATAATTGTCTTTGGTCTTCTGGAAAATGCTGCAAAAACTTATTACAATCACGAAAATTTCTTGCGTCATTCCCATGGACCCTATGGAAACCATAATACAAGTCAGGATCGTAATCCTGAGGCCTTTGGTTTGTTCCTTGTTATGACCCAAAACCACGGTTATTGTTTGGTTGTTGACTATTACAATTAACTTTTTGGAACTCTTTTCCCTGATTTTGGAATTGGTTGGGGTATTGACTATGGTTTGGGGTTGGAATTTGTCTTTGTGGCTGAGGTTGTTGTTGTGGATGATTAAAATCCACAGTTTTTACCGAGGGTGAGAAATTATTATTTCTCTGATTGTTGTCATTGTTGTTATTTTTAGCACATGTACCAGTGGAATTAACAACATTAGGCTTTTTGGGCTGGCCAGTTACACCATCGGTTGTGACTCCATGATTCTTATTAAGGATTTTTGGTCCTTGATTGTTATTCATGTTATTAGAGTAACTGGGAGTGCTTTGAGCAGGAGTGACTAACTTCCCATTCACTTCATAAGTCTTATGACCACTGTCAATGGCCACTTGGTCGATCCGAAGAGCACCCTATAACACCTCTTCATAGCTCCTTAGCAAGAATTTTTGAACTTCTTCCTTCGTCACTCTATTGAGGGAGTGAAGGAACAAATCACAAAGTTCTATTTGATCCATGTTTAGAGAACTTGCGAAAGAGTAGAGAACATGTCACCACCTCTTAATGAAGTGAGCTATAGATTCGTTATGCTCTTTTTTGACGTGAAGGAATTCCCCGATTCCCATTCGTTAAAGCTTGTTCATATCAAAAACTTTGATAAACTCTAATACGATTTGTTTGAACAAGTGTATTGAAGCCTCCGGTATCCTATAATACTAGTCAAGAGCAATACCTTCTAGTGTCTTATGGAAAATATTTGCAACAACTGCATCCCATGGGAGCAGCTCTCGAATGGTCATTGCATAAGCCTTGATGTGGGCATTAGGATCGCCCTCCCCTTTGAACTTTGGCATATCAGGCAAGGGTATCAGGAGCATGACTACCCGAATGGAGAAATATAGGGGTTCCTTAAGATATTCAGAATAAGTCCCCATTGCATATGTTTCCACCATTGAAGACCCTTGTTGGGGAGGTGGGGGCTGCAGTGGTTACTAAAATGGGACAGCATAGACATTTGGTGGGGTGTATGACATCCCTTGTGGTTTTCCATATGGACCTGGGTAGGTGTACATGTCCCCCTGTGGAGATTTAGAATACATGTGTATATAAGGGGGTTGATTGCCTTAATATGGAGCTGAAGGCGCGAAGCTAGGGAACGTCACATTTCCAGTTGGTATAGCATTTGAGAATGCACTTCCAGATGACACCTGTTGTAGGTATCCATATGTAGCTTGAGGAGGCATACCCAAAGTACCCATCCCAGTTAACAAATCCCCATGGTTCGAAGTATTCATGTAGACTGGAGGATTCTATGCAGTTGGTATTTTCCCATAGTTCTATGGGTAGGAAGGATCCCATGCTTGCCTTGCATATGAATTCTGTGTATTCTGGGCAAGCTCTAACTCCTTGACTTTATCAACCAAATCTGAAATGACATCGCTCGTTGATGGGGAGGTACATTACTTAGATACCTTTGGTTGGACCCTTGGAGGTTGTTGGGGAGTATGATATCCTACTATGAATTATTCACGATGTTACCACCCCTCATTGGTTATATTGTCAATTGGTGGCGAGGTAGCATTATTGTTTTGAAGTAGGAAATCATCTTATCCTTGCAACCTATCGAAATATTGGTTCATTTTTTGGAATTGCTTCTCACTCTTAGCATATCATGCTAAATACTCCTCATCAAGATGGGGGATTTGATCGGATTTCATGGTAATGGGTTGTTGAAACAATAACCGAGGAGATGAACTCGATTCACCAGTGAATGTCATGTTATTTGAACTTGATTGTTCGAGGGGATAATTTTGAGTGACCTAATCCAATTCTTCAATGCGTACTGAAGAACCAACATTGGTTCCCTAAAGCAAAGGGTTTTGAGTGGATGAATGGTTGTCTGCCCATGTTGAAAGTGAAGGTGATTGTTGTGGTATATTTGATTGGTAATGGTACATGTCGAAACCCGGGATGGGTTGACCGTACTAGTCATATCCCAACATATTCAGGGGGTATAAGAATACCCACAGAATAAAGGATGGATGAAAGTGGAAACTCTTAGAGACTAACTCTTCACATTGGGTATACCAATTTATAAGATAGAAAATCAACACATGACCTTCTTCACACCCACCCTCCTGAGGTCGTACCAAGAAAGTCGGTGTGGAATTGAAATGGGATTGAAATTAATGGAAATGATCAAGATAATTGGGCAACCTTATGTCTTTGACACACAATACTAGAATCTGCGAATCTAAGGCAAAGAATTCTCTCCTAACCTGAAGGGGTGTGATGGTACGACCCGATATGATAGCTACTTGGAGACTCCAATCGATGTCTAGTTCTACCGAGATTATATTGATTGGTTACAGAATACGTGGAAAGTAACCTACAAGTGCCTTGTATGGGTTTCCAAACAAGGTCATGGAAATTGAGACAAGAGGTGTAGTGGAGCTGCATGAACTAAGGACGATTTTCTGGTCTCATCTAGAAAGTCTTAGCCTGATATTCTTCTATATTCACTAATAAAAGTTGTGTAATAATATCCGGTGGAAGCGGTGAAGATATAAATACCAATGTGCATAAGCTAGTGTTGATATCTAACTGACTAGTAGGCCCGTTGGGTTTCAGGACCTGTGGGTCACAACCAAAGACTCATTGAGGTTGAGGCCCTTGTATAGTCATGCATGCAATCAAATCCTATTTCTAGGAGTGGTCCAAAATTCATAGGATTGATTAACAGCTATGTTCAATGTCTATAACTGTCTTATTTTCTCAATGTATGTGACAGGTGTACGTAAAACTGCTAAGTGCAAACTTGTGTCAATCTCAGTTATTAGCTCTGGCCCGTTGGGTTGTGGGACCATGGGATCAGAACTGTAATTATTTTCCTGTTGCGGGCCATTGATGGTCATGCAAGATGAATTGATTTGTTTTCAGTAAATAAACTATCTATTAAAGGAAATATAACCTATGTTTTTGGTGTTTTCTTAATATATCAGAACAAAGTAGTAAAACAAGATAATCTGTGGAAAATAAATGTTTTTGTTCTTTTCTAACTTTTCAGACAATGCATCTAATCTAATAAAATAGTTTAAAATAAATAATTATCCGGATGTAGCTAATTATCTGTGTAGATGTGTGAATCTAAATCTAAGATCTATTCTAACTCAAGCAAAACCTTTCCAACCCTACCTCAGAAGTGAATAACAAATCATGGCTCTAACAGAGCTATTGTTCCCCCACAGCCTCCCTAGAAATGTTGAAGACAAAACTTCCTATTGATTCGATCTACTTGCAATTATCTAGATACTTGAAATGAATTGTTTCTCTACTCTATGTTATATGCAATTGACAATTTGACAGAACAAAGAAAACAAATACACAACTCCAACCTGGAAGAGCAAGAGATTTGGAAAATCCAGTAGTATCAGGATCCATCCCCTCAGTTCTTTCATATCTTTCTCTGAGTGTTCATGTGATTCCAAAGGGTTGGGAATGCAAAGAACAACAACAAGAGGATGACGTTTGAGTGATGGCAGCTTGGAAGCGATCTGGAAGTAATGCAAGTAGAAGAGACATAGCACAAGAGATCGGAGCTTGGCTATGCAATTCCTAGCAAGATTATGGCAGCACAACAATGTAAGATACACAAAATTCTCAAGCCTTCTGCTTGAATAAAATCATGGAATATATAGGAATGGAGGATAGGAGGTTACTTCATGCAAAAGACAAGAAGAGGAAGTTCCAACTAATTAAATCTTATTAAAAATAGAAGGAGCAAGGAGAACCAGAAAAACAAAGTTATTTTTAGCCAATTCGGCTCACAGATGCATGCAAAAGGCAAGCTTAAGTGAACCGTTGCATGTTTAAAACACGCGTGAATATTTTGGAAAAAGTGGGTAGGACCTCCGCCCTGTGTAAGGTGGCAGTTTCAGGACCGCCACCTAGGCAGGGCAGCGGTTTTCAAACCGCCACCTAGGTAGGGCAGTGGTCGTGCCACTAAAGGCGAAAACAAGAACAGAAAGAAACAGGGAGATGGAAAAATGCATGGAAAAGTTACATAATACTATCTAGGCTAAAAATATATATTGCGAATGGGTTTTTGGATCCTGAACACCTTCTTGAAAGGATTTAGAATCATCACTAGGGACTTTTATAGCCATTTTCCCAACAATGTTGCACATGTAATATTTGGCACGTATAGTTCCCCTCATGAGAAGATGCTGAAGAAAATCAAAGTAGAAGAAGGCTCATTTGAATCACTGCTAGAAGAATATTTGATCAAAGAAATATAGGAAGAACACCTCATGACAATGGCATAAGTGGATAAAGAATACATGGTTCAAGATTCATCCTTCAAGCCACCATAGGAGGTTTCCCCTCTTGATGACACCCATGCCTCTCTCATTTAGGATTTTCCTCCTCCCTTAGAACAGGGTACCATTGGCGCACCTATCATTGAGCCTGAGTCTGAGGAGATGTTTCTTTGGATACAAGAAATAATTGTCCCTGACACCCGTACTATGCAGCAAGTGGCATCCCCTTATATATCAGTGATTGTCTTCTTGTCCAAAGAAAAAAAAGATCAAGAAAGCTAGCACATACAACTCACGGTTCTATAGTGGGGAAATGGGTAATCAATACATAAAATTGGTTTGGCCCAAAGTAATCAATCCTATGGATGAGATGACACCAGCTGACTATGAAATGAGCACAATTCAACTAGGACCAGCAACTCATGAAGGAGATTTTCACATGTATCAACAATCTTCCACTTGCATGATGGCAAGGAATAAAGAGTATATGAAGAATATTGATGAACTAAAAGAGAAGGTGCAAACTTTTTCATTCTATGTGCAACATCTATTTGATCTTAATGCCACGAAAATTCCCACTGAGGAATTTTATCCCATCAGTTGCTTCAATTCATAATCCATCAGGAAGACACATGATTTCATAATACAGGGGCGAGAAAATAATGAATGGATTAACTCAATTTCTGAAAAAGGGAAGTCAGTTCTCCAAGAAGCGGTCAAATTCTTTACCTATATGTGTGCAACACGAAATAGGAAACAAACACTCAAGGTGGACTTAGAGAAAGAAAGGGACTATTGGGAACCTTTGGGCCCAGTAGTAGATGAAATGAGCAACACTCATTGCCAAGAGTTGATCGATAGGAAGATCTTTGAAACTCCCTTAGAAGACTTGTCATGTGTTTGGGCGAGGGCTTTGGAAATCAGGTTTGAGGAAATCAATAGAGCCATCATAGAGCTGGAGGAGAAAGAGGAACAAGCGTACAAATTACATGATAGTATAAATTGGAAAACTCAGAAGCTTGGAGTGTCTGTAATGGGTGAATATAAAATTTTTGATGAGTTGATTGGTCCATTTGAATAATACATCAAGAAAGAGGTAGGCAACCCATCATCTTTTACTAAGGATACCCTCGAATTCCTCTCATATATTTAGGCCTCCATTGCACTTATCACAGAGAAATATTCATCATGGTTCGGAAGTGCAAATACATTAACAGTGTGGTCAATGGATGGATAGATACCTTGAGCTATGATCGCATCCCTCATGCCAAAAAGTGGAACATGTAGCAAATCATTTCAGGAAATATCTTAGAGGAACAAAGGCCTTCTTAGGAGCGCAAAGTGGAAGCTAGTAAGGGAGAAAGATCAAATCCACTGCATCGGCTCACCCTTCTGCATAATTCTTCTTCTTTATTCTTCTTCCTCTTCTTTCTCTCTCTTCTCTTCTCACCCAATGTTCTCTCTCATCAATGTTATATTTTTGCGTTGAGGTTTGCACTTTTTAATATAACTTTAAGTGACTTTAGAAACATAATGTAAAATTTAAGTCACCTTGTTTTTATAAAAGGGACTTAAATATTTAAGTGGAATATGAATATTTTAAAGTCGCATTAAATTATTTGAAAAGTCACCAGGAAGATGAAGAGTTGCCTCTTCTTCTATAATTTGTAACAACATCCCCATTTGAGCTTCTTCTTAAATTTCTTAAGCTGCTTAGACAGCTTCTGAAACTTCTTAGATGTTGGAGATTTTTTTTGTGAATTCATGAGAAATATATCCTTGTGAAGAGAGCAGAGAGATATTAAACTTCTTCCATTTTCCCCTACTCAAAAATTTATTCTACTTCTATGTTATGTACAATTTTTTCCTAAGCTTCAATAAAGGAAGAAGGAATTTTAGCCGTTTTTACTGAGAATTTTAGTGCTAATTTTTTCTCATTAAACAATATTTAGTCTATTTGTTATTACGTAGATTTATTTTCTTTTGAATTCAAGTGCATATAATGAAACTTCTGGCTAGTGTATGCAAGTCTCTAATTTTCTACTTACAACATTAGATTTTCTTTTCTAACTTTCTCGCTCGCTTTCCCGCTTTCCTAGAAAATTCCTCTCTTGCAGATATATGCAAAAAAATTCTGCAGGGTCATTGGAGTGCCCCTGTTGGATCCCCATCCAAAATTCCACTAGGATAAAACTCACTTTTTATTCACACGTGCACGTACGACAGTTGCACTAGTTAAGTAGAGGGACCTATACTCCAAGAGCCTTGACAAGATAACCACCAATTTTTCCCTGACAAATTTTCTCTCCCACACCACGCCATTGGAAGAGTTACTGAAACAAAAAATTACATTTCACTGGGGAGTGATAAGGCCAAAATATACATCATCAATGTGCAATGAATGATCTCATTTTACTCTCCTTTTAATCAAGTTTGACTACATTTTGTGGCTTTTGTTTAATCTAGTATAAGTTAGGATGTAATTGTTCATCTTTTTTTTGATTTGGTTCTCGTGTCTAAAAAAATTGTAATTCCTTACAAAATGTGTGGAAATTCAATTTTTAGAATAAAACAGGTCACATCCGCTCAGATAAGCAAACTATGAAGCAACCAACACCTTTTTGAGGACATTGGCTACAATGTGGCTTAGCTCTGGAACCTTCAGGCTTAGTTCTAGAACTCCATCACTCAGCTAAGGAACTCTATCACTTAGCTCTGGAACCTTCAGACTTAGTTCCGAAACTCCAACACTTAGTTCCGAAATTCCTGTGCTTAGCTTCAAAACTTTCACAGTTAGTTCCGGAACTTATCCAAAGTTCTGGAATCAATGGGAATCTATTTATTTTGACAAAATCTAGTGATAGAGAAATTAATGGGCCCTCCAATCAAGAACAGATCAATGAATTATTGATTCTTCACATTCCGCAAATACTTATGTAAGACAAACAGGTGTATGTCTGACAAGCTTTCTAAATTTCACATCTACTTTGAGCACTATTTTGTTTCACTAGAACCTATAGGTGGATAGACAGCTATTGAACACTTGTGATTATAAATGCATCTTCAGATGATTAAATATATATAAATACCTAAAGATAGATATATATGATATAGATATACATACATATACAAGTTTTGTAAGACAGAACAATTCAATAATAAGATAGCCATTTCATCTTGAGAGTATCATACTTTGTCAACTCCTAATTCAAGGTGGAGAAAGGTTCTACTCCTCCAAGAAACACGATCCTTTATTTTATTGGTATTTATATCTTTAAGAAATTTGTATAAATCTATTCTCTAGTAGTTCTATAAGTAATTTCGGTTCTTCAGTTGAGTTACGTAACTGTTCATACAGGTATTGTAGATTAAAGTCTTATTTCTTTGCAAGAATTTTTAACAAAATTTTCAAATGTGTGTTTAATTCTGCAACGAGTTTTTATTTCCAAGCAACATGTTTCATTCTACAACATGTGTTTATTTCCAAGCAGTGTATTTATTTCTACAACATCTATTTATTTCCAACAGTACGTTCAATTCTGATAGATTTATTCATTTCAGCAATGTGTGTTTATTTCAGCAATTTTCTTATAGTTTATCTTTAATAAGGCTTCAACCAAGAAATCTTAAAGACACTTTAAAAATCCCCCAGAAAATAAAAATAAGAAATATCTACAATCAATTACTAGTTCACTAAGATTCTTCTTGTTGCATATAGCTTTAGACACACCCTTGGTTTAAATATGACATCAACCATGAGTTGATTAAATGAAGAGAAAAACAACACCCATCAAGGAGAGGCACAACAGATGGCGTTTGATACATTGAAGGATTATATTATCACTATGCCCATATTACGCTTTCCATCTTGTGATAATCCATTCCATGTACATGTTGATGCTTCAGGGATCGTGATTGGGGAAATCTTGGCACAACCTAGAGAAGGAATTGTTGACCACCCCTTTTGTTTTGCTAGTAGGAAGTTGACACTAGCAGAGTAGAACTATACTATCACTAAGCGTGAATAATTATCAATGATCTACATGCTAAAAAAATTTAGGAAATATTTGTTGGCAACACTCTTCATATTCTACATGGATCATATGACATTGAAATACTTGGTGAACAAGCCCGTCTTAAAAGGGCGCATATGTCGATGGATCTTGTTGTTTCAAGAGTTTGAGTTTATAGTTGTTGTGAAACTAGGAAAGAGTAACTTAGGACCTAGCCATTTATCAAGGATTGACTCAGGGAAGGACGTACAGAGCATTGAGGATAAAATTTCAGACACGTAATTGTTTAAATTATGGCGTGCACCCTCTGACTTGGAAGATATTGTTGTGTTTCTCAAAACACGTGTGGCACCATAGGGAATGAATACCTTGGAAAGGAATCAATTGTCCATATGCATTGCACCCTACATGTTAATTAGTGGAGATATATACAAGCTAGGAAGCGATGATGTTTTACGTTGGTGTATGTTATAACATGAGCATGTTGCAATCATGGAGGAAGCGCATGGTGGGATTATAGGAGGACACTATACAGGGAATGCCACTGCACGGAAGATTCTATTCATAGAGATTTAGTGGGAAAGCATCTACTATGATTGTATTGAGTTTTGTAAGGCATGTGACCATTTCCAGTGCCTTGGAAAACTAAGAAGAAGAGATGAGATTCCCTTGAGACTAATAGCTAGCGCAGAACCATTTGAGAAGTGGGTGATTGATTTTTTAGGACCGATTTCACCTATCGCTTGAAGAACCAGTTCATACTATATCATTACTTGTATTGAATACTTAACAAGTTGGGCAGAGGAAGCACCTCCAAAGGATTTTACAGTGGCAACATCAGTTAGGTTCTTATGGGAAAATATAATTAGCAGATATGGATGTCCACTAAGTTTAACAAGTGATAAGGGTACTCATTTCTTGAATGAGATAATCAGAATATTTTTGGCAGAATTCATGGTAGCCCACCACAAAAATACCCCTTATCACCCCCAAGAAAATGGAACCACTGAAGCATTTAACAAGATATTGAATCACACGTTAACCAAGATTTGTGATGTGCTAAGAAAGGATTGGGATGATAAATTTTCTGTTGTGTTATGGTCATATCGGACTACTTATAAAATATTGAACAAGGCCAAACATTTTCAATTGGTGTTTGGCACAGAAGTGGTGTGACCTGTTGAATTCATGTTACCAACACTGGGTATAGCGTGCACAGGAGGGTTAGATGATAAACAAGTGCTTGAGGAGAGGATCGATAAGTTAATGCAATTAGATGAGAGGTGTGCTATTATGCATTAGAGTCAGAAAATAGAAAAATATAGGTATAAGGCATGGCATGATAGACACATCAAGAACAAAATGTTTTAAGGTGGGCAAATGGTTCTTTTATATGACTCAAAGTTTCTATGCCATCCTGGAAAATTCAAAGTCCATTGGATGGGCTCATACATTTTATCCTATGTACTTGATTTGGGTGCTTTTTAGTTACAAGTGTTGGATGGAACACAATTACCAGGCCATTTCAATGGGACTAGGTTGAAGCCCTACTATAAATAAGTCTTCCTTGTGTTTTTGAATAAGGTAGTATTGCCATTTAGCCTATGATTTCCCTTAATGCATTTCCTTTCTTTGTGTTTCCCCTTCTCGTTTCTTGTTCCCTTTTTGTTTGTTGTATGTGCATTGTGCACTGGTAGCCACTTAATATTTTCAAAAAAATATATACGCAGAGCACCGTGCATATATATTTTTTTGGGGTGGAGTTATGTGATAAGTAATGGAAGCTGGTAGTAGAAGTTGTGTTTTGAGGGCCTAGATTGAAGGATCAAAAGCATGCATTTTCGAAGAGTGTTCATAGAAAATGTGAACATAAGCAGTTTGGTACAGGAAGACTTTACAAAAACCACGTACAAGGGTAATAATCACAGGAACAACATGAGATAGGAGATGTCAAAAATCAAGGTAATGACAGAAGAAGTTCCTTTGGCATTGCAAGTGTGCACGTAAGGATCTTCGGTCAGTAAGGGTTTCTGTGCGCCAAAAGGTTATATAGGTTTTTTGTGCAGGATTGGGCATAGGGATAAAAGCATTCAAGGTTGGATTTAGAAGATAAATCCACCTTTATTTCATAGGTTTGATGGTAGGTGGCATGGCATTTATTACAGAAAAGAAGCAAAAATATATAAGTAAAAGGTCGAGGTACATTATTGTTTACCTTGTATTGGTGATATTGAAGAGCTCTTGTGAACTAGGGCATCCTTGAGGAAAAGTTATACAGAAAAAGGTTTGTGAAGATTTAAGTGCATAGCTAGTTTGTTCAGTGAACTAGAGTGGAAAAACAATACACGGGCGTGAGGGAGAAGGTTATAGGATTTTTCAAATCCCGTAAGTAAATACGTCGTCTTATGGAAGGAAGGGGTTTCCAGGTTAGGGTTCCATAGTTAGGGCATAATATTGTAGGGATTTTCATGAAAGGATAAATCTGCATAATTGAGTAGAGCCAAGATCATAAGGAATAAAGAACTTTTAGTGACCCAACAGAGAAATGGCACTAAGGAAAACAACAACCGTTTCACATAAGAAGGGTAAGGGAAAAGGGAAACAAGTTGTTTCCACTAGTTTCAATGAGGAATGGTACATGGAGATGTAATACCCAGATGACGTATTGCTTGGAAAAGAATGGGTGTCTCACATTAGAAAGATGGCCGTGAGTGACTACGACCATCGAATGAGCACCATATAGAACGAGATGGCATTGGAACTAGTTTTGCCCTATAGAAAAAAGGACACTAGATGGAATGTTGATCTATGATGATAAGATGAAGCTAAAGATGGAGAAGGTCGGTTTATTGTAACTCTATGAGTTTTCTTATTTCGTAAATCTAGAGCAACTGTACCAATGGTTATGTCACATGTACATGAAGATCATTTCTACTTCACAGGACACAGGATGCAGATATCCCCCGACTAATATCTAAATTTACGGGTCTTACCTATGAGGTAGAATCATTTGATGATGACTTAGACAATAAGGAGGTCATCAAGAAGACTTTTGAATCCTATGACTATAATAAGTGGTCGCGATACTTCAACATCTCTTAAATTTTTGACCCTGTAATGAGTATGGCCGCACGCTTGGTCACATAACTAAATGGGTAGGAGAGATGGACACAAATCAACAAGGCTTGGTTGAACGTTTGTCATAAGATCTCAGAGGGGACCATATATAACCTCTTAGCATTCATAATAGGTGAAATCATAAGTATTGCGCGTGATGGAGAAAAGATCATGTTTGGTAATGTCCTCCTTACCATCATCTTTTTAGACATTGGAGTTCCCAATAGGTAAGATAAATTTGTGTGGGGATACCTAAATGAGAACCCCTCCCCTTCCCAAATATTTTAGAAATACACTTGTGACACCATAAAGGTCGCCCATAAGGCGCGCCTAGAAAAATGGTATAAGAGGATGTGTGACACATTTGGCGTAGAATGGAGAATACCTTAGCAATTACCTATTTTACTACAAGGAAGGGTTGAATTCACCATGTACCAACATTTTTGTATCATTAGGTTTACTCTAGAAGATGGTGCCAAGGGTTCCTGGTGTAAGTTTTCATTCTCCTTCATTGCACACAATGATTCCAGGTCGGAGTCAATAGATTCAAAGAGGCGAAGAAGTTAAGGTTTGACCTCATCATGGTAGACCAAGACTATCGTGAGCTGCACAGGACTTTGGTATATCTAAATAAGTACGCCTATGTCGAGAAGTATGTCTCCCATGATGTGCATATGATGAAGCTAGTGACATTTCCTATTGTTTCGAGAACCACAACAAGGGTATACTACACATAAGCCAAATTATGAAAAGGGTGCTTACATGGAAAATGATGTCTCTATCCCAGAAGACCCCACTGTAAGAAATAAGGTTGCACCGAGAAAAAGGGATAGAGAGGAGGCCCCTGAGAAAAAGGTACCAAGTATATAGACAGTGTAAACTACAGGTGCACAGGAGTCAGGCGTAAAACCAAGTACCTATGCATGGAGGAAGAAGTCCCCCGTAGAAGAGAAAGATAAGACACCTGAGGAAAAACTGCCAGAGCAAGAGGAGCCCCCTGCGAAAGAAAATTCATCGGTAAGGAAGGAGCCATATATTAAAAAATAAAAAGAATAATCTCCTATATTGGAATCACCAGTTAGGAAGAAGCAGAAAGTAATAGAAAAGGCAGACTCAGAAGAAATAGAGAGCACGGAGGCTGATAAGGGCAAAAAAGATGATGAAGAGCACGGTGAGGCCCAGGAGCATCTTATGTATGATGTACATGATTCAAAGGAGGAGGGAAATTAAGAGAAGGATGAGGACTAAGGAGGCACTCATGACAAGGGGGGAAGTGAGGAAGTCAACACAAAGGATCAAAGGACTCCAATCCTGACTAAGGAGTAGATAGAAGATGTCACAGAAAAGAAGGTAGCAATCATAATAAAAGACTTGGTGGACCAAGAGGTGGAGCATAGCGTTGAATAAGTACTCAAGGAGATGAAGGGAAGTGAAAGTGTAGAAAAGGAGTATGGAAGCATGGGAAAAGATCCCATCTTGGTGGTAAAATTCCCAAAGGCAGTGCACACAGATGGAAAGGGTGTGGTAACGGTGCAGGAGAAAGGAATGACTTACATCAATCATCCAAATAAGGTACTATGAGCATATTTCCAAAGTATCGTGCCTTCAAACCAAATCCTTACATGGTCTTTATTTGATGAAGAGGGTGCGTACCCATGCACAAGGAATATGTTATCTTGGGATTTTGAGTCCCACGTTGATGAGACCAATTTCAAGGTTAACCGTGAGGTGTTGATGAAGATACAAGATACCAAGGGAGTAAACCCTCTAGTGAATTCTCAAGAACTATCATATGAGCAATTTTGTAACGTACTCAACAAAGTGCTGGTGGAGATTGAGGCAAGGCTCTTTGGAAGAAATGACAGAGTGAGGGTCTTGGAGGAAGAACTTGAAAATAAAAATGAAGAAATCATTGAAAAGGACAAGGATCTAAAGTAGGAGAAGCTAATCAGTGCACAATTAAGGAAAAAATTAAGGGAGGAGAAGGAAAAGGTCTGAGAGATTCATAAGAAGATAGAAACTATTTCAAACGTCAAAATCTTAAAACACTCAGATGTGGCCCCTCCTGAGAAAAAATAGGATTCGACCATGTAATACTTGGAAGACCTGACCCACATCCTCGCCATGAAAAGGTGGCCGCTCACATTAGAATCAACAGAAGAGGCATTATCAAGCCAGAATGACGAAGAAAGACTAAATATAAGGGAGATGGTTAATTGGTATTCTGATCTCATTTCCACTATAAATACCACCACGCAAATGGTTGAGGCTGTATATGACAACTACAATGACTGAGATAGGGTAGAAATAATACCAGTTGCTATGCATGAGGCAGATCTGAAGGAGTTTCAATAGAAGGCCAAAGGAAATAAGAAAAAGCATGATAAGATCCTAGCCGAGGTTGAGAAAAAAATGGAAGAAATCAAAGCCTTGTAAAGTTTTATTAAGAATTGGATTAATGAGCTATATCCCCTAGCCACTTGCACAATCGACACGTTGGAAGATCTTAATAAGTAGTTAGAAGGAATTGTAGATGCACTGAATGCTAAGAGCGAGGAATTGAGTTTTGATGAGGTGAGTGCTCTAGTGGGTGACCTAATTCAGTAGGCTCATGGTGAGGTGGATTCCTGGGAAAATATTGAAGCAACAGTAAAGAAGTAATTCCCACTCCTCCAAAAACAATAACATCCATTCTTTCATTCTTTATTCAGTTGCATTTGTCCCACTATTCTATATTCTTTGAAGGAATAGGATGTTCCTGAGGACAGAGAACATGCTTAGTGTGGGGTGATGTTGGGCCCTGAAATGTTGGCTAAGTACCAAATGGTGCACTCGCGTAGGATCAATAAGAAGAAGGGAACTCAGGGGAAAGCATGCAGGACAAATGGGTTTAAGTGAAACCAGGGCGCACGCGGAAGGCAGAACATGGGTTTAAAATACTTAGCCATATTTAGCATTCTAGAGGAACTTGAGGGAAAATGTGAGGACCTGACTAGGCATGATGAGTGGATAAGGTACCATCCTAGAAGTTTGGAGGTCAAGAAAAGGATATTCCACGTAGGGAATATTCCCAGAAGACATCATTATAGAGAATGGAGGCTTTGCAAAGGGATAAGCATTCACCATTGGAGGACCACATCAAAGGCATGAAAATGGGTGTTGATCCTATAAAAATATATGCTCAGATGAGAGAAAGAGAGAGCCGATGAGAGGACAAAGAGATGGACAGAGAGAATGCATAAAGAGTAAGAGGCAGAGTAACAAAGTGCTACAGTAATGCTAGGGTTTAGAGCACTTAGTGCTAAGGTTTGTGTAGGATGTCATAAGCCTCTGTATGGCACTAGGATTTGTAATAAGGATTAAAATGGGAGAATTGTAGTTAGAATATCATATGGGGGAGGATTTTTGTGAACTAAGTCCTTGCCATTTACTGTATATGGTCTGAGATGACCCTTTTGACTGTAATGTGGCTACTTGGACTATATTAAATCAATATATCTTCGGGGTCATTCTGTATATTTCTCTTAAGGGTGTAAACCCTCATGTCACTTGACTTATAATGGCTTAGATTCATCTTATTATGCTTATTAAAATTTTATTTAGTTTATGTAATGCATTAAGATGTGGATCTGTTAGTTTCTCTTTCTACCTTTCTAACTAAGTGTATGTACTTCTAATTCTGCAAATCATCCTCTATTAATGATAAAACCTTCTCACAAAGCTCACATAAAGGAGGGTATCAATGCCTGTGTGTGCCTTGAGTGAGCACCTAACACCCATTGGGTGATAGGCCAGCGTGTTTGGGGTTATAAAATATTATTAAGGGTAAATAAATGACTACAGTGATGTTCCCGCAAAGGCGAAGAAAGGACTAGGATATTGGAATGAGTTAGAGGCTGACATTAAATAGGATTCCCTTAAACTCATTTTTCTAGCAGAGGAGTAAGACATGGTTTTCACCCTTCTATTATTTTCATTGGTCATCATTTCATCCTTTCGTACTTCATTCTTTATTCTTTGATTCTTTGGAGAGACAAGTAGAGAAACCCTATTGCCGAGGGCAGCAATGACATTAGTGTGGGGTAATGTTGGACTGATGAAAAAGTGACTATGTATCATAGGTGCATTGGATATTAATGCATAAGAAATAGGTGCATGAATAGGTGAAAGTGGTTGGAAGAATTTCACCCCAGAAGTCTTGCGCCTGAGCACTCGGGACTTAGCCATTTTTGCATAGCACAGGATAAAAATACGAAAATTAGTTGAAGTGTAGATCAAGAAAATATAACAGCATGAAGACTTCATGGACAAGGTAGAGCTATTTTGGGAACAAGTGGAAGACCAAGATAAATGCATAGTTTGTGCTAATAATAGGATTAAGACAAAGTTCAATTATAGATTAATATATTATTAGTCATCATGTAAAAGCATTTAGTTATTGACGTATGGCTATTTTGAGCATGTAGCCTATTTTGAAAATGTATGAGTGGTGAAGGGAAAGTCCCCACCCCTATAAGTATGTATTATTCTTCCTATTTTGAGAGAAAACAAATTTGTAATAGAGTTATTCTGCTGGTATTAATTCACGTGAATGATTCTATGAGAGTATTGTGATGTATTCAGATATTGTTTTATGATAAGTTAATATAATGGTTCATTATGGATGGATATTGGTTGTAAATGTCTTTGTTCATGATACTTAAATGGTAAAACCAATATTAATTGTGGTCTGATCTAATATGCTTTCTTATTACGTGTGTTTTCAATTTGAGCCCATGTATCTTATTAATATAATAGAATATACACTTTGATCATGGTTAATAGGATTATGCATGCTAACATCTTGACAAGACAATACAAAAGAGGGATGTGGTAGCTTTGTGCACTTCAGGTGAGTGTATAGATATTTCTGGATGAAATGCCAGTGCACCTAGCCAATTGAGTGGGAAAACAAGACTACAACTAACCATGTTATATTACCAACATGTTGAACAATTTCAATACATTAGTCTTGTAAAATATATATTGTATGCAATCAATGTTGGATGTCTCAAATAAAAACACAAATGTGTCCCAAAGTGTCATTTGATAGGCATATAATACTCTTTTTAGTAATTACATACTAATATACTCAACTATATCTTGATTTCAAATCCATTAACTAGTCATTAACAAGACTTACTTTCGATAATTAGTTAAAATTACTTAAAATAAGTAAGTAATTTAAAAAATATTTGAGAATACTCAAATTGATGATGATCTTTCCATCTTTATCAAGGATATTAACTGCAACTTCAGGTTCATGACCAAGGCTTACTAGTATTAAGTGGGCCACATATGTTAAATACTAACTGAATCTATTTATCAAATCGCATATGATGATGTTTTATCAAGGAAAGTAAATAATATAAAGGTATAAAGTGATTTAATAGGGTGGACACGTGTCACAGATCCAAGAGATAAAAGATGGATGCATGGTGTAATTCCGTAAGATTTTCAACCAACTGTATTCTATGGACCTCAAGTCCACAAAATAAACAGAGTTCCAAATAATAGATTTTAGGTCTAAAGGATACACGCAAAAGGTAGAAGGTATACATGAGGAAAATAAGGAAATAATCACAAATTCACACATACAAAAATCTCAAACAAATCAGAAGCTACCACATGTCGAATTGTTGTCCCTCTCAAGATGAACAAATTTAAATGGCCATAAATTTCTCTCCACAACTTCAAATCAGGAAAAATTGGTCTCATCGGAAAGGTATCTTTGAGATATTTAATGTTGCATCATCATATTTAATAATTTATGGCATTTTTTGTGAGAGAAAGAGGAGAAATATTTCAAGTATTAAAAACATAGTTCCAAACTCCCTAACACCAAATTAAATTTATTTATTTATTTGAAACCTTTTGAACCTACTCTGATCCCATGTCAGATCCGAGGGGTTAAACACATTCACCATTAACTAATATTTTTTATTAATTGAATTAATATAACAAATACAATAACAACATTGTAACTTGAAATAAATAAAATAACACAGACACATATATTTAACATGGAAAACCCCCGAGGGGGAAAAACCATGAAAAGAGATAATTCTATTAACAAATAACATAATTTACAGTCCATATCTCCCTTCTCACTTCTCTCCACTAATCCACCATGAGAATTATATTATCATTCCACATGATCATATTTATTTAAGCCCACACGTCATGAACCTGTTGTCATGCAAATGTGCAGCAAGGGAATTAACAATTTCCGAGCATGAAAATTATACCCATGTGTTAATTTTTTCAATTCCTATCATTCCAAGACACCCTGGGTATTTCCAATTAGTCTAATTTACCTCCAAATCAATGTTATCTCTTCCCCCTAGGTGATTTTAGGAGTTCATTGAAATTTGCAAGCTATAGGTAGTCATGGGAAGGGTTATGACTGGCCTTCGTAGGGCTGGAGAAAACCCTTGGAGTAGAGTAGAAGGACCTAAGTAGATGTGGAGATGATTCAAAGGTCTTAGGACATCATGTAAATGATTCAGGAAGATTCTGCAAGGGCTCAGAGAAGCTGGGGCAGTTTTGCCAAAATTAGGGTTCACATGCCTAGTTAGTACACATGCCAAAAACAACTACTGAGCTTCAGAAGGTGATTCCAAGAGCTCCAGATGGAGTAAGGAGAAAAAAAACATCTCCAAAAAGAGAATTCAAATCCCTACAATATGGTGAAATCATATTTTTCACAACACTTTGGTGCATTAGGTCTGCAGGCATGTTTTCTCAGGCACAAATGGAGTACCAAATAAAAACTACAATTTTTAAGGATAAAATGGAATTATCAAGACATAAGACCCCAACTATTGGATTTAAAAGGACTTTTACAATCATGTTCATATAAACATTTTCTGAAATAGTCCATCAGGAGCTCAAGTTATCATCATCACAAGTTATCCTCTTAGAGCGAGTTTGAGACTTAGCCAAATTTTGGGAGGACATGTGTCATCTCTAGGATCCTGGAAGGATTTTTTGTCCCTAAAATCCCTGAGGGTCAGGGACATCATCCTTGGAAAAATGTTCCCAGCCCCCATGTGACCTCTAGAACCCCATGCGACCATCAGGATTACCAGTTCAGCCCTTGGGTGTAATTTGGAGCTCAAATTCCCTGTCGTCGGATCTCTGCCACGTGTCAACTCTAAGACCACCATGGAATTTTATGTCCCTCACATACCTCATAGGTAAAGGACATAAAACCTTGAAAAATTCACCCATCCCTCTAAGGGATATTTTTGGTTACCCATGTGACCCGTTTCTAGCTCCTTAGTGCATATTTTCTAGCTCTCACTCTTTGTCGTTGGATCGATGCCACATGTCATCTTCTTTCTCACCATGGAAATTGATGTCCCTACCGTCCCTTTGAGGTGAGGGATGTCAGGGACATAAAAATGTTCCCAGACCCTTCTATTAATTTTGTAAATATTTTAAATCCGGCACTTATCTGTTACTCCCCCCCATTTCTTCTTCATAGCTTCATACCTTGCCACGGCTTTGTTCATGATTATCAGATACCTGGTACACCATTGTTGATCTAAACCAGCTCCGCCATGGCCACAAAAAACCACCCAAATCCATGAAAATACATAGGTGTTGGGGGAAGGATTGATCAAAATTGTTGAAGAAACAAAGAACGGGGTGAAAATGAAGATTTTTTACCAGATAACCATGAAGTCACTTAATTGAAAAATCTTCATATCTAGCAAGATACAATTTGGATTGAGTTTTCATATTTTACAAATTTCCACATTTTTCAATACGATCAATATGTAATAAATGAGAGGTCAAATTGTGCCCTGAAACATTTGTTCCAACAAAATCCCCACTTTGTGTACCGGCTCACATTTGTCAGATTTCCCATTAATCCAGAAATGGAAATGAGCTAAAAACTTGCACACGAACTCCAAATGAAAAACCTATCATGATGGATTTTTTTTCATTGAAGATAGAAACAAAGACCAGACCTACAAATTTTGAGCTCCATTAATGCCTGCCATGGCAGCTCCGTGCCCAAAGCCACTGCTAGGCAAGAATTGTAAATTTTATTTCCAAGCATTCTAGTAGGTGAAATCCAGTGAAATTCGGAGGAAATGACCACGAGGATGAGCCAATTATAAAAAAATATGTTTCATCGTAAACCAAGTTGTGGAAGTCCACTTTCTAAAATTAGTAAGTTTTCCTATACAAACGTGCTATGTTTGGAAAGTCATCATCAAAAGTGGATATGGAAAAGTTAGTGTGCATTGAAGATCACCAGGAATCCAAAATGATTATCTAGAGAAGAAAACAATGAAAATGACCACTTACTAAAAATAGTAAGTCAACCACATAAGTGGCTAAGGCAAAGGTAGTGTGCACATGACAGAGAGGGATGATCATTCAATTCAACATCATCATGGGCATTGCTCATGAGGAATCCTAGACTCATCTTAGGGAATTCAACAATGTCTTTCAACACTCACTAGATGGTTTGGGTCATAAGTGTATCATACGCAGGTTCGGAATTGTAGTCATTGACAAAACAGTTCATTCAACTCGACAAGTGTCTGTGAGAAAAGATGAAGTAATTTCTCAGGGTATAAAGAGTCTAGAGATGTAGAGTCCACTACAGTGGAACACCTCATCGGATCATCCAAAAGGAGATGTGGGCTTCATCAAAGGCATATTATTCATCATCAATGTTTCTTCCCCCTTCTTCTTCCTTCTTTCTCTCCTCTCTTCTCTCCCCCTACTTTCTCTCTCCTCAAAGTTCTAATTATTCTTTGGGGGTGTAATTTTTAGATTTCCTTTAATGAAATTAAAAAATAAAATTTATGCTTCTAATGTAAAAGTCACATTTATGTCATAAAAAGGGACTTAATATCTTCCTAGGAAGGTGAAAAATTTTAAGTTGCACGAGGACATATGAAAATCCATTGGAGGGTAGATGATGAGTCATCTCTCATTCTATAAATTGTAAATCCATTCTCTTTTCAAGGGTTGGCAATTGATCTTGTAAACTCAAGTGTTCATTATACTTAGAGAAAGCAAAGGAGATAGCCATTTTCTTCTACTTTCCTCCACTCTCAAATTTATTTTTATTCCCACACTATGTACAACTTTTGTTTAAGAAATCAATACAAGAAGAATGAGTTTCTAGATTTCTTTGAGTAAGGGGTTTCTTGATACTTTTTGATCAATAAATTCTATTTGGTCTTGTTGTTATTTATAGAGTTGTTTCTTTTCATAAATGCATGTGTTCAAATTTCTAACTAGTGTGTGTAGGAATTTGATTTTCTACCTGCAATGTTAGTTATCCCATATCATTTCTCACTCCTCTTTCATGCTCTTTAGACAAATTCTTCCATAACAAGATATTTCTAGCTTTTCCGCAGGGTCAACGGAGTGCCCTTGTTGGATCCCTGACCATAAGGCCACCCATAGAAAACTCACTTTCACTCGCACATGCATATACGGCAGTTGCACCGGTTTAGTAGAGGGACTTAGACTCTTAGAGCGTTGGAAAGAAATCCACAAGTTTTTCCACCCAACAAATTTTCTTACCAACAGTTTTTAGCACCCACTGTGGGGCAGACTTGGCAGCATCTGCACCCAAAATACAACCGCAAGGTCCAAAAATTCAAAAAAAAATCAAATATTGAAAAAACAAAAAAAAGTTCATGAAAATCCATTGTTGAAGGCTACACTATCATTTTCTTACAAGTGACCTTTTGTATTCCACAATGCCTTTTCATATTCCTATTATATATTTTTTCAGTGCTAGAATTTGAAGAACAATTTGTTGAAGTAAAAGCTTGTTATCTCGTTTTTAGTAATTTCAGCTAAAATTGAGATAACTAGAGAAAAAAATTGACAAAATCCCCTAAAAATTCCCTTTGAAGGAGATTTTTTGGTTTCCATCACATGGAAACATGTCTTTTACATGCTTCATGTCAAGTGTCTTTTGAAACCTGAAACCCAATTATTCCCATGTATCGGGTTTTCGGAACTTAGGAGCATCGGAACATACCTTTCAAAAAACATGCTTCATGTTGCTTGTTTCCCAAAACCTGAAACCTGAAATGATCCTTTGTTTTGGGTTTTCATAACTTGATAACACCCAAGCATGTATTTTGTATGCTTCATGTCAGTTGGTTCCTGAAACCCGATTTGATAAGAAAACCTTTGTTTAAGGTTTTCAGACATGCTAAGCATGATGACATGGCATTAATGTCGAGTTGTCGATTAGTTGGCACACATGTCAGAGGAGGTGTAATAAATTCTAGAGTTTTATAAATAGTCCAATTTTACACGTCATTTTTACTTGATATATTTTCGTTGCGTGGATTTTTCGTACATGTTCCTTCGACCTCCAAACCCAACTAAACCTCTTAATCAATTTTGTGATCCATCTTCAACCATTTTTCAAATTTATTGAAGGTATTTTTCTCTTCTTATCATTTTGTGTCCTTTGGGGTTGTTTTTGAAGTATTCATTCGGCGTGTTTCCTCTTTCCTTTTTCTTTCCTCTGGGTTTAGGATTTTTTTCTTCATTTTTTGTTGTATTCCCATAAAACCTCTTATTAAAAAATTCATCCTGAGCATATTCTTATTTTCTTCCATGGATATACTCTTGTGGTTTTAGAGAATAATCTATAAAACCTAACTTACAAGCCTAGTGGATATATTACCTATTCTGACCTCCCAAAAACCCAACACCTTTGATTCAGGTTTTACAGGGTCTCTGAGATCTTTCAACTCCCACTTGTGTCCAGTTTTACAGAGTGCATAACGCCATACTTTCTCTACTTGTATCGGGTTTCTCCAAGTGCTCAGTGTTGGTCGTTAAAAGAGGATCTCAATGAGAAGAACAGTCAAGGGACAAGAAGTCCCTCCTCTTTGATGGGAGAGGTTCCCTTATTTAAAAGCAAAACCTATTTACATATGTACAACGCATAGCTTCGATGTGGAACTTGGATATCATGAAAGTGTTTTGAAATAAAATAGATCATCAATATGAAGGTACAGAGGAATGAAGACGTGAAGATGAGTAGAAAGGCATTCTCTAGAATTATAGATGGAAAAATCATTCCTTATATGTGCTAGAACATAATGAATTGGAATAAGACCATTTGTATTTGAATTAAATAAGATGTAATTGAAAAGACACACAGTTCTAGCAATAACATCTACAAGAATACAAAGCTTCTTGACGTAATGCGGACAAATGATCTAATGATACTCAATAGACAGCCATGAATAAAGGAATCAGATAGACAAAGAAAGAAGATCCTTTATATTGATTGCTTTACTATTTCTTACACTTTCAAAAATAAGCCAAGTTCCCCCCCCTTCAAAATGGTGTAGGGAGACCATTATATAGTTTTACAAATCAGTTACCCTTGGTAACTACTTCTTTTAATTAATGTTTAGTTAAAGGGCTGTTTAACGCGAAACCCCAACTAATTACAATAAATCTGAGATGAGGAAAGAAAGAAGGGAGAAAATTCAGGAGGAGAAGACAAGTGTTCATGATTGAGAAGGACCCACTGATTTGAGGATCCGCTGTCTAAACCTTTTTAATGCCTCTGATATGTCTCTACCACATGGAAGGGATGTGTTGGCAGAGGACTAGGTCCAAAATCCGAGACACTTATCCATCTCTTTGTCAAATTCGACGTGTGTATGGTAATCCTTACTTACTTCTTCAATAGCAGACTGGAGAGAGAAGATTTCCTTCATATTTTCCTTGCTGATAGATTCCTCTTTGAATAGATTTTCTTTGATAAAAGATCATGAATTGAGCTTTAATTTCCTGCAGAGAGAGAGGCACACCTGAGGTCTCATCATGGAGGTGGCAATGGATATCCTTAAAAGTAGATACCACCAAAGTCTTGAAGGCCTCACCCTTCTGCCAGCTATTTCTCAATTCTCCCAAAGCCTCCTCCAGCACCTTGATTTTCCATTCCACACTGTATACCCATGATTTTGACAAATTATCTTTTACATCATCAAATACCTTGCTTACCATTAAAATATTTTCATCAGTCTGCCCCATAAGGCGAAGGTCTACTATACAGCTGCTCCAAAGTTTGAGCTCTTTATCTATATTTCCAATGGTGGAGGAGAGTTTCTGTTGTAGATTATTTACCTTCTCATTGAGTTTGAAGGATTCACCAATGAAATTCAACCCTGCAACAAGCATATCATCCACCATGGCCTCCATAGCCCTTCCATAGATGGAATATTTGTGTATATCTTTGATACTCTGGACTTCGTCTTGGCTGAGGGTCACAGGTGGTGGAAGAGTAGTCAGTGGGGTGGGGTCTAAAACTTTATTTTTGGACAACAGTAACTTGATGAAACTTGCAAGAACCTGAGCCTGCTCTTCTAGCTGCTCTATAATTTGTTGCCATTTTTCCACTCTCCCAATGACCCTGGTGACTGTTTCTTGAAGATTGTGAATCTCACCTTCAGGGGTGGACTCTCCCATGGGGATCCTCGAGAGCTCTAGATCAAATGCTTGAAAATCTTGTTCTGGCTTGTCAACCTTGGTCTTGGCTATCTCTAGGAATTGTTGACCCTGAGCATCAGATACGATTCTGGAGGTGGTCCTGGCTTTCTTGGCAGGAGCAGGAGGGGTAGTTCCCAATAAGGCCACCACAACATCAAAATTGGATCCCGAAACTCGAGAAGAAGACTTCCTCTTCCTACTATCGACAAAAGGCTGCACCCATGTGAAAGAGGAGGAGGAAGAAGAAGGGGGGGCAAGAGGACCAAGAGAAAGGGAACTCATGGCACTCAAAGTGTGCACTGCTGTTTCCTCTAGTTGAGATATGTGTGGGGCATTCAAGGATTCTAGTACAGAGGAGTCAATGGTTCTCAGAAGCTCAGTGCTTTGAATTTCTTTCTCTATATCCATTGGGGATTCGGAAGCACCTACAGAGACTGGCACTTCACTCTCTTCACTTTCACTCAGAACAATAATGTTCTCTAGTCTTGAGGTCAATTCTAAATGCTTCATCAGGGGATATTCTTCAATAGGATCCTTCATGACCCCCTTTGAATTTTCTTCTAATACACTTGAGTGGATGAGGAAGGAGTGGAGGATGTAGGCCCTTTGGATGATGAGGCAGGAGGAGCCTGTACAGGTACTTCTGAACTAGGTGTCTGTGCCTCCTTCCTTGGTGTTGAGGTTTCCTTGGAGAAGAACTCTCCTGAATGCTTTCTAAGATCATGCAAACTCTTCTGTCAAACCATATTTTGGCTCTTGCTAAGATAGGGGCTAGTATTTTAGCCAGATCATCCTTCTCTTTTTTGAACCAATCCAAATCCTCCAAGGGAGTGTGTTTGATCAAGGGTATCATATTCATATGATATCAAGTCAGAGTTGTCACCCCTGAAGCCCTTCAGGAATTTGGTACAAGGTAAGCTCCTAAATCAGTTGAAGGGAAAACCTACCATAATGTCTTCTCCTTTCCTCAAAATAATCAGCACAGTCAGCCCAATAGTCTTCTATGTCTTCCCTAAGATGGAAATTTATTCTGAGATTTTTTTCAATAAATTTCTTCAAGTCAAAATAATTTCTAGGTTTGAAGAAATGGACAGTGATGGGAGCTAGGGCCTCTCTCTATGTTTTGTGCATCCAGAGCCATCTTGCAGGTGTAGTTTCCCAAAGATATGGTGAAGTGCAGACCAGTGATTTTCTTATCCCTGTAGGTTCTGTGTAACTTGTCCAATTTCCTGCATATCTCGATCAAGGCCATTTTATCATTACAGAACATAGGGAGCATGAGAGGGGTGCTCTCATAGCCTGCTAGCTTGATATAGGAGAATTTTCTGAACTAGATGAAGTAGGCCCCGTACTTCGCTATTAGGTTCATGGATTCATCAAAGAACCTCCTTGCAATGTCGTTCTCCAGAAGTCTTACAATGTACATGGTGAAAGCATCATTCACCCTCTTGAAGTTGCGATTACTAGTGTCCACGGTGAATTTAGGGCAGTAAGCATATATAGGATCACCTTTATGAGCATCAATATATGTGAATCCAAACAATTGCCTTGATGATGCTAGGGTATACATCAAATAAGAAGTCAAGTAAAACTTTTTGGTTTGTTGTACATTGGATAGTTGTTCTTCCAAGTTCATGCTGATGATTTCTGCCCAGTTGATGTTTGGAGTACCCTCGCACACCATGTTGATAAGTGGGCACATCCAGAAATGGAACTCGTTGGTAGAGGGTAAGCCCATGACCCGAGCTAATAAGATTATAAAATCTGATAGCTCCTCATTGAAATCGGCATGAAACAGAGCTTTTGATAGATGGGATTCCCCCTTTTTAGGGTTTTTAAGATAAGACTTCGCCACCCTTACCTTGTATTTTTCACTGTCCTGGTCGCAGAGTGCATGTGCCTGGTTCTGAGACATGACTATAGAATTATCCATTTCAGGAATCCTTAAGGCAGTGCTAATGGTGACAGCATCGAGCTTGGCGATGAGCTCCCCATGCACATTTGTTAGCTCACTCGAGTCGGGATTGAAGTGAGCACCACATGCGAGTACCGTGTCTGCACATTGTACTGAAATCGGGAAACTAGCGGCATACGCCAAGCCACTATCGTTAATCATTTGCGCCATAGGAGAGGGATTCGGGTCTATCAACCTAGTCCAGAAATCTCCAAAGTCCAAGTGACAAACTTCACTATCCCCGATATCGGGAATGGTAGACTCGAGCGGTGAAACCTACTCCTGACCTTGGAACTTGATCTTCATGTTGAGAGAAATTGGAAAAAACAAATTCACAGCCTGAACTCTTGATGAAATTGCAGGGGGAATGGGTACGCGCACAGAAATTTCAATTGTGAGGGTATGAGAAATTGATAATGAGAAAGTAGTGTGCAAAAATACGTAGGGGGGAAGCTTATTAAATAGTCGTTTAGGACAGAGAAAGGTAATAAATGTGCATTAAATACACATCTACCAACTTAAAAAGCAATATATTCGGGAGGAGCGAGAAAAATTAGCCCGGATGGCCTTTGGTTCATTTAGGACATGCGGGACACGAAAGAGTGACTCAGCCGATGCGAGCGACGCGGGGACAGAATGCACAAATGTTTTCAGGACATGAGGGACAAAAGTATGTGAAGTGCACGATGTGGCTGACACGGGTGACAGGTGAACAGTGAGCCTGAGTGAACTTGAGACATTTGGAACAAAAAGTTCTGACGGGCCCGCAAGACAACAGATTTTCGGGTAAAGCTGTCGATCGGCGAACAGGGAGCCCGAATGAACTTGGGACACATGGGAAAAAAATGTCTGACAGACCCGCATATCACATAGAATGACTCAAAAATGTAGATTTTTCCAACTTCTTGATTTTTTCCTTTACCAGAACAACAGAAAAGGCGTTAATTGAAAAAAAATTCAATTTTGAACTTTCTCAAAAGAGGGGAAATTTTGAGAGGACAACAGCTGGCTCCTTCTAGGGATGACTTGGCTAAATTCCAAAGGAATGAGACAAGGAAATAATTCTCAAAAAATATAAGGGAAGAAGATCAGTGCCTTATCCATTGGGCCACAGAGTCAAAAGCAAACCAATACAGAAGACAACACCCCAAACGAACAACACACCAAAACAAGAAAAAGGAAGGGGAAACACACACACGCTATGCATAATATACAAAGGACTTCCTAATCACCTATGACTTAAACAATTTTAGGTACTTCCCACTATAAGGAAGTGGGAGGGAAGAACCATCCATATAATCAAGGTAAAAATAATTCTCACCATCAAAGTGCCTGATCTTGAAAGGTTCGAGCCAAAGAGAATCAAACTTGCCATGGCTGCCACGAGGTTCATGCCTTTTATCCCACAGCAAAACAATGTCCCTAAATTTGAAATCCCTGGACCTAGCCTTTACTTTCTGTTGGTGAGAAGATATTCTATCAGCGACCCTCAACCTGTCCTCATTCAATTTATGAAGGTACATGATCCTTTTATCCAAAGAATCATTGAAACTGGTGTCTTCAATGGCCTTCATTAAATGCAAGGCTAGTAGTTCCACTGTTACTGGAAATTGAGCTTCCACTCCATATACTACCTAAAAAGGAGACATCACAATGGCTCTTTTAGGTGTGATCCTATCTTCCCAAAGAGCATCATAGAGTTTCTTGTGCCAGTTCCTCTGAGATTCGTTAACTAATTTCCTTATTATAGCCACCAAAATTTTGTTTGTCGATTGTGCTTGTCCATTCCCCTGAGGATAATAATCCGAGGAGTGAGCCAGGGAGATGTCATATACATAACAAAAATCCATCATCTCGGTTGAAGAAAAATTTGAAGCATTATCCATCACGATCTTGTTTGGCACACCATACCTCACCAAGATGTTTTCTTTGATAAAATTGCATACTACTTCCAAAGTAGTACTCTTTACTAGAATGGCTTCTACCCACTTAGTAAAATAGTCTGTAGTAGTTAATACGTGGGTATGACCGGCACTAGAATAAGGATTAAGTGTTCCAATGAAATCTAAACCCCATTGTTGAAAAGGCTCTTCGATCACAACTGATTTAAGGGGCAAAGAAGCCAACTTGGGTCTACCCACGAAAGTCTGACAAGCTTCGCATTTATCAATCCACTTTGATGCGTTTTTGAACAAGGTTGGCCAATAATATCCTACATGAAGAATATTATAAGTAGTGACACTTGATGAGTAATGCCCTCCACACGCTTGATTATGGAAATCCGAAAGCAACTTCCTCTGTTGTTCCTTGTCCACACATTTTAGAAATCTTCCATCCAACCCACACGTAACAAGGCATTCTCCCACAACACATATTGGGCTGATCTTAACTTAACAGCTCTCCTCTCTTTAGCAATCAAATGAGAGGGGCATTCTCCATATGTGAGAAAGTGTGCGATATCAGCATACCATTCATCAATTGAGCCAAGAAACAGAACGGTAGGAAGATCAACTTTATCCTCGGGTAACTCATGTCTAGCTCCCTCAGCGATGAGTTCACACAGGCATTTTCCATGGACAAGCTTGGTTGGTTTGATGTCAATGTCATATTCTTGAACCTTGGCCACCCAGTTCCCTCTCTTGGATCCAAACTCCTGTTGTGTGAGAATGGACTTGATGGTTGTATCAGGTACAAATACTGTGGAGTGAGAGTTAAGAATGTAAAAAATGAAACTGCTTGACAACTTTAACCACTGCGAAATCATGTTTCTCCATTATGGTGTATTTTAACTCATGATTTTTTAGAATGTAGCTCATAAATGTAATTGGTAGTTCATGATCATTAGAATATTCTTGATTCAAAACAGCATCCAGGGTGTTATCTGTGGCATAGCAATAGATAATAAAGTCTTTGCTAAAATCTGGATATGCTAAGATGGGAGTTTTAGCAATAGCCTTTTTAATACCTTCAAAGGCTTTTTTCCCTTCAGGAGACCAACCAAACATCTGTTTTCCCTTCATCATCTAAGAGATATTCAAGGTTAGTTCTATGAAATCAGGGATGAATCTTCTCAGAAAGTTAATCTTACCAAAGAAATAATGCACTCTCTTCTTGCTGGTTGGAATGGGAATGTGCTGAATAGCTTGAACTCACTCAGGATCAATTTTTATACCATCTTTAGAGACAACATGCCCTAAAAAATTTCCCTCTGTGACACAAAAAATAGATTTCTTAGGATTCAAAGAGATCCCATGTTCCCTGCACTTCAAAAGAACTGTTTCCAAATGTTGAAAATGATCTTCCCTTGCTTTGGAAAATACAGTCAAGTCATCAAGGTATACCATAATACATTTCCCTTTTAAACTTCCAAAAGCCAAGTCCATAGCTCTCTGGAAAGTGGCACCGGCATTAATAAGCCCAAAAGGCATCCTTTTGTAGGTAAAGGTACCCCAAGGGGTAGTGAAGGCCGTCTTGTGTTGATCTGTTGTACTAACTTCTACCTGATTATATCCTGAGAAGCCATCAAGCATAGACAACATTTCAGACCCCGTCACAGCTTGTAAGACCTGATCCATCATGGGAAAAGGATAGTTGTCCTTTAAAGAAGCTTGATTCATATTTCTGAAGTCAACACAGATACGAATCTCACCATTTTTCTTTCTAACAAGCACAATATTGGCAATCCATGTTGAATGGTGGATAGGAAAAATGATTTTGGCTTTTAATAACTTCTGTATTTCCTGAAAGATGGTGTCAGCTATCTTAGGATTGTATTGCCTTTGTTTCTATCTGAAAGGCTTAATCCCAAGTTTGAGAGGGATGAAATGTTGCATCTCCTTTGGTTGAAAAGCTTTTAAATCCTCATAGGAATAAGCAAGAACATATTTATACTTCCTTAAAAGATTAATTACTTTCTTCTTTTCCTCTAGCGTGCAACATTTTCCAATGTTCACAATTTTAGGGTCAACAGAACTCCCAATATTAGTTTTGTCATACTCAGCTGATTGTTGTGATCCAGTAGAAGCTTTAGACTTCACATACCTATCATGCTTATCAAACAATTCTTATAAACTCACTAGTCCCTTTGGAATCTTGTTCCCTTTGAGTTTGATACATCCATCTTGATCTATTTCTTTATTGGAAGGCACACTGTCACAAGGAAAATTTTCACTTCCTTCAAAGTACAACTGTTCAAAGTTATCCCTGAGTTCTAATAAAGAAAGTAAATGTTGATCATCATTGAAAACTTTCCAATTACTTGCATTATCAGGTACACTAGGCCTATGGATCATTTCAATGGTAAACCTATCTTGAGAGAAGTCAAGATGAGGTATCAGTAACGACCCTGAGACTGCTAGTGAACCATCCCTAGTGTTCTTCTCCCTAGGAAATGCTTCAATGGAGAAGGCATCAAGAAATTCAATGGAGTCCCAAACCTGATTCCTATAGTGTTTCAACCTTCTATTCTTTACCTAGAAAAAGTTTCTAACTTGCTTGACAATCAGCTCCGTGTCTCTGCGAGCTAGAAGATTCTTCACACCCTTTTATTTTGCCACATTAAGCCCAAAAATGAGAGCTTCATACTCTATTATATTATAAGTAATTTCAAATTGTAGCTTCAATGAGAAAGGACAAACCTTTCCCTCAGGAGACACCAATACTAGCACCAGCTTCAGAACTAGCTGAGGAACAACTTCCATCAAACTCTAATATCCAAACACCATTAGGATCCTTAAGTGATACTTTTGGGGAGTTGGATCTCCTCTGGAGACATAATCATATAGTTTCCATGCCCCATATCCTCATAAAGTATTTACACTTTGGGATCATCTACTTTTTGTATAATATACTCAGACTAGTTTCTCGGGCAATAGCTTCTTCATTTGCCCATTAACTAGTATGAGGGCATGTGACCAATCCATTTGGAATTTTCTCCTCCCACATCCTTATAGAAGTTCCTACTTAGCAGAAATCCATATCAAGGAGGAATCTCTACTACTAGGATATTGGTCCAAAACCTTCTTCTCAAGAAAAGTAGCAAAATCTACTTGTGCATCTTTAATTCTTCCGACTAGGGGCACTTCCTTACTCTCCATAGAATAACAAGACCCATAAGTGCACATGAGATTTAGGCCTAAGGCACGAGATACTTTGGCAGACATTACATTGTCTGATGCTCCTGAGTCTATGGCGCAGTTGCTGAGTTTATGACCTACTATAAGGAGGGTCACATAGAATGGTTTGATCTTCTCATTGGGTGAGGTGACGGAAGATACCAGATGGGGTTGTGGTGCAGAGGATGGAGTAGGTAAAAGGCCTTTAGAGGTAATTTTGGAATGGGAATTGACAAAGTGAATCATTTTAGCAAAATCCTTGGGATGGGTTTGATAATATTCAGCCTCTAAGATTTGAACCTTGGTCTTTTTTCAGGTGATCAATGATATCGAAAGACCCAGAGGTTGACGGGCTATCATCACTTGGGACCTTAGGCCTATCAGTTTTAGGAGATGAAGAAGAAGTAACTTTAGTAGAATAATTGGCAGGACTCACCTTTGGTGTGGACGTAATGGGGATAGGAGACCCTCTTTTTGCAATCACAAGGATAGTCATCAGATGCTCCTTGGATCTTTTGGCAGGATACATCACTTTCTCCTTTTTGTTTGTCTACTCTCGAGTCATGATAGTGTATGATTTTCTATGCATGTCCACTACTACTTCATCATAATCATCTTCTTCATCAAAACCTTCAGTAGTGAAGAAATTAACTCGCGATCCCTCAAGTTCCTCTGCTTCTTCATCGGCCTCTTCAACAAGTTCTTCACAATCTTCACTAACCACTTCATCCTCTGGCTCTTCAACTTCATAGGTTGCGTTAACAGGGACCTTAATAGGTGGTCCTTCAAGTGCTAGCCGTGTCTGAGAAGAAGGAAAATGATTTATGGGCTAAAAATTCCTCCTTGGAACATCTTCATAGGGGGCATGCTGAGCCAATTGTTTCTTAATGGTGATGAGGTCATTTGTAAGTTTTTGTACTAACGGATCAGTATTAGGCCCAGGAGTGGAAGAGGAGGAAGAAGAAGATCTAGATTTAGAAGGATCTCTTCTCAATTTCCTAGACATGATTAAATCATCTTCGACACTAACAGAAAGAGTTTGATCCTCGGCCAATGTTGCAAGATTAGCTCTTCTCAATGCATAACTAACTTCAGGCAATTGGGCGTTCAGGAAGAAGAATTTTTTGATTTGATCTACAGGTTGAGTGTCTGGTGGGATTTTGTTAATCAACTTATTGAATCGAGAAATGAATTCTCTCATAGGTTCTTGTGACTCCTTTATTTGAGAAATTTGGGCCAGCAAATCATGCACGTCTTCTGCCAGTTTGAAATGATTCTCAAACCTCATTCTCATTGTGTTCCAACTATTGATAGCCTGATCCAAAACCGAGGGGTTTCAGACTTAAGGAACAGATTAACAAATGTGCCAAATGAATTGCAAAACAACTATCTCTGAAAAGAGATGTAAATTACTCAAAGACTTCGAAATACATCAATTATCTCTGCCAAGAGATGTCTATCTCTTCTTCCCGGTTACATATGTATTTATAATAATTTTATAAATACGAAAGGACACCTAGAAAGATGTGGAAGGTCACCAGTCTCGAGGGAGACGAGGTGTTTCATCTTCCAAGACTTACATGTGCACTAATTTTGTGAAACATACTATTTTTAGAATTTACTATTTTTAGATAGCAGTACAAAAATCACAATTTGGGCCCCTTAAACGTGGATTTCGGGGGTCAAACATTGCCAAATGGAGTTCTGCACCTTCTCATCACATTCTACACATTCCAAGCTTTCCGTTTCCTTTTGAACGGAGTCAATCGGAGCTACGGTGCAAAAGTTATGGTCTCTGGAAGTTGCGCCACTAGAATTGCTTGCCTGGATCATTTCCTCCCTCCTTCAGAAGCAATGGTCTCCATTGCATTAAGATGCCCCATCAGCTGTGGAAACTGCTTCTTTACCTGGTATGCAGTGAGTCATTCACCTTGGTGACTGAGATTTCCTTTCTTTATCACACGATAGAGTTGAATAGGTTGTCCTCTGGTGGTCTTAGTCAAATTGTCCACAATCTGATCTTCTTCAGCTGGGGAAAGACTTGCTGGATTGAGCTCAGAGATGTCCAATTGTTCTTCTGTGACTGAAGTATCCAACAAAGGTGGATGGTATGGCTTGAGGAGGTCCACATTGAAGATGGGGTACAGACCAAGGTAGGGTGGAAGATTCAACTCGAAAGCATTTTCCCCTACTTGCTTAGTGAGAGTGTAAGGACCATACCAGAGAGGTCGAATATTTCTGTGTGGACCTGCAAGCCGTTCCTTCTGAAGCCGCAACCAAACCTTATCACCAACCTGGAAATGATGCAGTAATCCTGTGTTTATCATGGTGATTCTTATATTTTTTATTCATTTTCTGTAAAATGTCATGGACTTGGTGCTGAATGTGCTGGATCTGCTCAACAAAACCTTGTCGCCTTTTCTGCTTCACTTTTTCCATGAAGTGTGAATTCCATGGCAGGAATTGGGATGCATACATCAATGGGAGCCATAGGTTGGAATCCATAACAAGCTTGAAAAGGACTGTGTTTAGTGGAGCTGTGCAGGGCTCGATTGTATCCATGTTGTATGTATGGCAGGGCCTCGTCCCATGTGCGGGAGTGCTTGGAGTGGTACATACGAAGCATGTGAACAATTAGGTGATTCACCACTTCTGTTTGCCCATCATTCTATGGGTGAAAGGATGTGGACTTCATCAACTTTGTATCTAGCATTCCCCATAAGGTGGACCAGAAGATGCTCAGGAACCTGCTATCCCTATCAGAAAAAATAGACTTGGGGAGCCCAAAGTTGATCCATACATGACTGAAATAAATTTTAGCAGTATCTTCAGTAGAAATATTTTTCTTACAGGAAACCATTACAGCCATTTTAGAAAATCGATCAACTACAACAAAAACACCATCATTCCCATGTTTCGAAGTTGGCAAACCTGAGAGGAAGTCCATCGAGACAGATTCCCAAGGCTTGGTTGGTTCTGGCAATGGTGTGTACAATCCCTGTTTCTTGTTAGTTGGCTTAGCAATCGCACAAGGAGTGCAGGAATTAATATACTTCACCACATCAGTCCTTAGATTAGGCCAGTAGAAATGCTTCTGAAGTAGTGCCAATGTCTTGTCCACGCCAAAGTGCCCTGCGGTCCTGCTGAAGTGTGCTTCCCAGATCATCTTCTATTGTTCACTTGCTGGAACACAGATGTGTCCCATATGGTAGAGGAGATTATCCTGTAGATAGAAATCAGAGACATGTTTTCCTTTACGGAGGGCCTGATATGTGTCTGAAAACTCAGGATCCTTCTCATACAAACTGCACCAACTTGAAGTCTCATGTCCACAGAGATCAAGAATAGTTGTGAGGGCTGCAATTGGAGGGGCGGCTTAGGCAATCTGCTGCTGAATTGGCACTTCCCTTCTTATGCTTTATTATCAGGTGAAACTGTTGTAGGTATGTGGCCCATTTCTGGTGTCTCTCATTTCTCAACTTTCTTTGTGTCTGAAGGAACTCCAAAGGCCTATGGTCAGTGTGGATTACTGTCTCCTTCCCCATAATGTAGTGTTTCCACTACTTACATGCCTGGACAATGGCATAAAGCTCCTTATCATATATTGGGTACTTCCTGACTGTGTCATTGAATGTTTCACTATGGTATGCAACAGGGTGGCCATGTTGCATGATAACATCTCCCAAGGCATACTTAGATGCATCTGTCATCAGCTCGAATGGATGATGTAGATCAGGAAGGGAAAGGACAGGGGCTGAGCATAACCTTTCTTTCAGCCCTTCAAATGCTTTCTGTTGCGCTTCCCCCCATTGAAATTTAGCCTTGTTCCCTCCTTTAGTCACCTGATTGAGTGCCCAGGAAATATGTGAGAAACCCAAGACAAACTGGTGATAGAAATTGGCAAGGCCCAGGAAGCTACGAAGCTCTGTAAGATTCTTTGGGGTAGGCCACCTCTGAATAACCTGAATTTTCTCCGGGTCGACATGGACTCCTTCCTCATCCACGACGTAACCCAAGTACTGGACCTTTGTCATCCCAAATGTGCACTTATCCAGATTTGCATACAGTCTATGCTTCCTGAGGGTCTGAAGTACTTCTTGAACATGTTGCAGATGCCTCTCCTAGGTCAGGCTATAAATGAGTATATCATCTAGGTAGACCACTACGAAGGAATTGGTGTAGGGCCGCAAGATGTTGTCCATCATCCGCATGAATGTTGCAGGTGCATTAGTTAGTCCAAAAGGCATGACCAACCATTCGAATAGGCCTTCACGAGACTTAAATGCAGTTTTCCAAACATCGGTGGGCTCGACAGGGATCTGGTGATAGCTAGATTTGAGATCAATTTTGGTGAAAAATTTTACACCGCGGAGCTGGTCCAGCAAATCATCAATCCTTGGGAGGGGGTAGCGATTCTTCACAGTGATTTTGTTCAAAGCCCGATAGTCTATGCAAAGTCTCCATGTTCCATCCTTCTTTGGCGCCAAGATAATAGGACTTCCACAAGGTGAAGAGCTTGGCCTAATATGTCCCTTTTGAATCAATTCCTGGAGCTGCCTCTTTATCTCCTCATTTTCAAGGACTGACCTGCGGTACATAGGGCTATTGGGTAAAGGAGACCCCGGGACCAAATCAATAACATGTTTTACCTGACACTGAAATGGCACTCCTTTAGGTGTCTGGAATAGATCATCATACTCAGTTATGATTTGGTTGAGCTGCTTCTATTGCTGTATTGAGTGCATGTTCATGGAGGCTACAACAATTTTGTTTGTAGGTTTTGGCCTGATCATCAAGACAACAAACTGTTTGGTTTTCTCCACTAACTTCTTACATTGTTTGGCACTGATGAGGGAGACAGATTTTGGGGGAATGACCTCAGGTATCCGATAACGTCGACTCCCAATGGTAATGGTGACCCTTCTAGGTCATGACTCATAGATGCCATGTCTATCCCACATAAATGGCTGGCCTAGGAGCACATCACAAACATCTAATGGAGCAACATCACACATGACTTCATCATGGAAGGGCTTGATGGCATATGGAAGGAGGCATTTTTGTGTGACTTGGAGGTCTCTTCCTGGGTTTAACCACCTGATACTATATGGCTGGGGATGTGGCTTTACAGGGAGGTTTAGGCTTTTTACAACATCAACAGAAATTAAATTCTTCTGACTTCCACTATCAAGGATAAAATGCAGTGGCTTACCTTTTACCCAGAGCTTGGAGTGGAAGAGCCTTTCCTTCTCATCCATATTCTTGACTTTTGAGGTGGCAATGATCACATCTGGATCAGCATCTATAATTTCATCATCTTCATCCTTGACCTCAGGGTCTGTAACTGCTGGTGCAGAGAGTGTTGAAGAAGATGATTCGGCGAGTAAGGAATTGATGGCTCGACATTCTTCCTTGGAGTGGCGATTTTTTTTGTGGAGGTCGCACCACTTCCCTGTCTTCTCCTTCTGCATCTTATTTCCTTGCGACTCCTTCTGTTTCTAACCTTGACCTCGGGTCTGGCCTTCTTTATCATTCTTCCCCCTCACGGGTTGGTTCTTAGCAGTCCTCCTTTTGTGCTTTTGTTCAATCTTGACTGAAAACTTGTATGCCTCGTCGAGGGTTTGAAACTGAAAGAATTCCAAGTCCTCTCGGATGCTCCATTGTAGGCCACTGTGATATTTTAGAATCCTATGTTGTTCTGTGTCTCGAATGCCCAATCTTGCAGATAAAGAATGAAATTTGTCAGTATAATCTTGAACCGACTGGTCCTTACCTTGACGAAGTTGCTGCCACTGTATGTACAGATCATCATAGGCCCCAATAGGGTAATATTCTTCCTTTATGGCATCCACGAAATCATTCCATGTGGGTTCCTCTGTGATTCCTAGCTCATCCCTTTCGAGCCCATTCTTATACACACCCCACCAATTTTTGACAGCAAGAGATGATTTCAATAGAGAAAATGTTATCTTTTCCTTATCAGTAAATTGATTGACAAAAAAATATGAGGTCAATTGGTCCAACTAGTTCTCTACTGCATCAGAATTGATCTTACCTTCAAAAATAGGAATGTCAAAATTTACTTGCACCTTGAATGGAGTCGGGGCACCAAAGGACTGATTTACAGATGAGGAGGCATGATTTCCTACTTGTAGTTGTTGCAGAATTTGGGTGAATTGTTGTAGCATCTGATCCTTTTGCTCCCTAAGAGCTTCATTCACCATATTTTTGAGAGGATCATCCATCCTGGTGTTGTCCGCCATTGGAGGTCGCCTGCAGCGAACAGGCAAGTATTCTGAAGGATTGTGTGTGGACCACCCAAGCTTTTTGTATTCCGACCTCGTTCTGGGGATCATACACTCTCAAGACGACTTAGCTCTGATACCACTGATCCAAAACCGAGGGGTTTCAGACTTAAGGAACAGATTAACAAATGTGCCAAATGAATTGCAAAACAACTATCTCTGAAAAGAGATGTAAATTACTCAAAGACTTCGAAATACATCAATTATCTCTACCAAGAGATGTCTATCTCTTCTTCCCGGTTACATATGTATTTATAATAATTTTATAAATACGAAAGGAAACCTAGAAAGATGTGGAAGGTCACCAGTCTCGAGGGAGACGAGGTGTTTCATCTTCCAAGACTTACATGTGCACTAATTTTGCGAAACATACTATTTTTAGAATTTACTATTTTTAGACAGCAGTACAAAAATCACAGTTTGGGCCCCTTAAACGTGGATTTCTGGGGTCAAACATTTCCAAACAAAGTTCCGCACCTTCTCATCACATTCTACACATTCCAAGCTTTCCGTTGCCTTTTGAACCGAGTCAATCGGAGCTACGGTGCAAAAGTTATGGTCTCTGGAAGTTGCGCCACTAGAATTGCTGCCTGGATCATAGCCCCGGCCGGAAGGTGATAGAACCAATCAACTACATTGTCTTGATAGGTCTTAACAAAAACCCTTACTGAGACATCTTCATGTTCAACTCCCAGAACTCCACATGCAACTATGAAGGTCATGATATGTTCATCTAGATGTACTTTTCCATCACCCATGAACTTGGGAAAGTTCTTCTGGTTACCTCTGGGTAATTCATGCAAAGGCTGAGGAAGGGTGAGAGGCCTAATATGATTGCCCCAAGGAAATGGTACCTCCATTCTTGGAAAAATAGCTTGAAGGGGAACTGAAACACCAGCAAGAATTAGAGCATGGAGATTAGGACTGAGTTTCTCTGAAGGAATACGACCCGCAGGGGTTCTACTTTTGACAGGAGGAGTGCTTGTTGAACGAGATTTTCTATTTCTTCCTACTGAAGGGAAAGGAAAACCTTGCTGTTCCAAAAGCTGGAACTGAAAATCTTCAATACCAAGGGCCCTTATCCCGCGAGTAAAATGTGGAGTCACCAAATCAAAGGATGATCAATAAATGTTTATAGAACTGGAATACGTCAAGAAAAATGATCCCCAATGGAGTAGCCAAAAACTATTGGTTGTCAAAAGAGGATCTCAATGAGAACAACAGTCAGGGGACAAGAATTCCCTCCTCTTTGATGGGAGAGGTTCCCTTATTTAAAAGCAAAACCTATTTACATATGTACAACACATAGCTTCGATGTGGAACTTGGATATCATGAAAGCGTTTTGAAATAAAATAGATCATCAATATGAAGGTACATAGGAATGAAGATGTGAAGATGAGCAGAAAGGCATTCTCCAGAATTATAGATGGAAAAATCATTCCTTATATGTGCCAGAACATAATGAATTGGAATAAGACCATTTGTATTTGAATTAAATAAGATGCAATTGAAAAGACACATAGTTCTAGCAATAACATCTACAAGAATACAAAGCTTCTTGACGTAATGCGGACAAATGATCTAATGATACTCAACAGACAGCCATGAATAAAGGAATCAGATAGACAAAGAAAGAAGATCATTTATATTGATTGCTTTACTATTTCTTACACTTTCAAAAATAAGCCAAGTTCCCCCCCTTCAAAATGGTGTAGGGAGACCATTATATAGTTTTACAAATCAGTTACCCTTGGTAACTACTTCTTTTAATTAATGTTTAGTTAAAGGGTTGCTTAATGCAAAACCCCAACTAATTACAATAAATCTGATATGAGGAAAGAAAGAAGGGAGAAAATTCAGGAGGAGAAGACAAGTGTTCATGATTGAGAAGGACCCACTGATTTGAGGATTTGTTGTCTAAACCTTTTTAATGCCCCTGCTATGTCTCCACAACGTGGAACTGATGTGTTGGCAGTGGACTGGGTCCAAAATCTGAGACACTTCTCCATCTCTTTGTCGAATTTGAAGTGTGTATGGTAATCCTTACTTACTTCTTCAATAGCAAACTGAAGAAAGTATATTTCCTTCATCTTTTCCTTGGTGATAGAATTCTCTTTGAACAGATTTTCTTTGATAAAAGCTCTGAACTTAGCTTTATTTTCCTGCAGGGAGACAGGCACACCTGAGGTCTCATCATGGAGGTGGCAATGGATATCCTTAAAAGTAGATACCACTAAAGTCTTGAAGGCCTCACCCTTCTGCCAGCTATTTCTCAATTCTCCCAAAGCCTCCTCCAGCACCTTGATTTTCCATTCCACACTGTATACCCATGATTTTAACAAATTATCTTTTGCATCATCAAATACCTTGCTTGCCATGAAAATATTTTCATCAGTCTGCCCCATAAGGCGAAGGTCTACTATACAGCTGCTCCAAAGTTTGAGCTCTTTATCTATATTTCCAATGGTGGAGGAGAGTTTTTGTTGTAGATTATTTACCTTCTCATTGAGTTTGAAGGCTTCACCAATGAAATTCAACCCTGCAACGAGCATATCATCCACCATGGCCTCCATATCCCTTCCATAGATGGAATATTTGTGTATATATTTGATACTCTGGACTTCGTCTTGGCTGAGGGTCACAGGTGGTGGAAGAGTAGTCAGTGGGATGGGGTCTAAAACTTTATTTTTTGACAGCAGTGACTTGATGAAACTTGCAAGAACCTGAGCCTGCTCTTCCATCTGCTCTATAGTTTTTTTCCCTTTTTCCACTCTCCCAATGACCCTAGTGACTATTTATTTAATATTGTGAATCTCACCTTCAGGGGTGGACTCTCCCATGGGGATCCTCGAGAGATCTAGATCAAACGCTTGCAAATCCTGTTCTGGCTTGTCAACCTTGGGCTTGGCTATCTCCAGGAATTGCTGACCCTGAGCATCAGATACGATTCTGGAGGTGGTCCTAGATTTCTTAGGAGGAGCAAGAGGGGTAGTGCCCAATAAGGCTGCCAAAACATCAAAATTGGATCCCGAAACTCGAGAAGAAAACTTCCTCTTCCTACTATCGACAAAAGGCTGCACCCATGCGAAAGAGGAGGATGAAGAAGAAGGGGGGCAAGAGAACCGAGAACAAGGGAACTCATTGCACTCAAAGTGTACACTATTTTTTCCTCTAGTTGAGATATGAGTGGGGCATTTGAGGCTTCTAGTACAGAGGAATCAATGGTGCTCGGAAGCTCGGTGCTTTGAATTTCTTTCTCCATATCCATTGGGGCTTCTAAAGCACCTAAAGAGACTGGCACTTCACTCTCTTCACTTTAACTGAGAACAATAATGTTCTCTAGTCCCGAGGGCAACTCCGAATGCTTTATCAGGGGATCCTCTTCAACAGGCTCCCTCTTGACTCCTTTATTTTCTTCTGATACACTTGAGTGGATGAGGAAGGAGTGGAGGATGTAGGCCCTTTAGTTGATGAGGCAGGAGGAGTCTGTACAGGTACTTCAGAACTGGGTGTTTGTGCCTCCTTCCTTGGTGTTGAGGTGTCCTTGGAGGAGGACTCTCTTGAATGCTTTCTAAGCTCGCGCACTCTTCTGTCAAACCAAATTTTTGTTCTTACTAGGACATGGGCTAGGATTTCAGCCAGATCATCCTTCTCTTTTTTGAACTAATCCAAATCCTCCAAGGGGTTGTGTTTGATCAAGGTATCATATTCATATGATAACAAATCAGAGTTCTCATCCTGAAGCCCTTTAGGAATTTGGTACAAGTTAAGCTCTTGAATCAGTTTAAGAGAAAACCTACCATAATGTCTCCTCCTTGCCTCAAAATCATCAGCACAGTCAGCCCAATAGTCTTCTGTGTCTACCCTATGATAGTAATTGATTCTGAGGTTCTATTTAATAAATTTCTTCAAGTCAAAACAAGTTCTTGGCCTAAAGAAATGGACAGTGATGGGAGCTAGGGATCTCTCTATGTTTTGTGCATCCAGAGCTGTCTTGTAGGTGTAGTTTCCCAAAGATATGGGGAAGTGCAGACCAGTGATTTTCTTATCCCTCTAGGTTCTGTGTAACTTGTCCAATTTCCTGCATATCTCGATCAAGGCCATTTTATCATTACATAACATAGGGGTCTTGAGAGGGGTGCTCTCATAGCTTGCTAGCCTGATATAGGAGAATTTTCTGAATTGGATGAAGTAGGCCCCGTACTTCGCTATTAGGCTCATGGCTTCATCAGAGAACCTCCATGAAGTTTCACTCTCCAGAAGTCTTACAATGTACATGGTGTGAAAGCATCATTCACCCTCCTGAAGTTGCAATTACTAGTGTCCCAGGGTGAATTGAGCGTAGTAATTAATCATTTTCCGCCATAGGAGAGGGATTCGGGTCTGTCAACCTAGTCCAGAAATCTCTAAAGTCCAAGTGACGAACTTCACTATCCCTAATATCAGGAACAACAATCTCGAGTGGAAAAACCTTCTCCACCTTTATGAGCATCAATATATGTGAAGCCAAACCATTTCCTTGATGCTGCAGATAGGGTATACATCAGATAAGAAGTCAAGTAAAACTTCTTGGTTTGTTGTACATTGGACAACTGTTCTGCCAAGTTCATGCTGATGATATCGTACAGAATGACTCAAAAATGTAGATTTATCCAACTTCTTGATTTTTTCTTTTACCAGAAGAACAGAAAAGGTGTTAACTCAAAAAAAAATCAATTTTGAACTTTCTCAAAAGAGGGTAAATTTTTAGAGGACAACACTCAGCACCCCCCAACTTCCACTTATGTCGAGTTTCGTATATTGTTCGACATCCTCCAACTTATGCTTGTGATGGGTTCCGCAGAGTGCTCAACTCCACTTGATTTCTTCCTTTTTGTCGGGTTTCATGAAGTGTCTGACACGACTTAGTTTCCAATATACTCTCCAGTGTGTCAGGTTTCACGTAGTGCTTGATAGGTCTCAAATTTTGGTTAGTGTGGCGGGTCTGTGGGGTTGATTAGCAAGCTTTCAAGCCCGATTGTTCAACCAAGAGTTATCTAGGCATTCATTCTTCAGTAATTCTCATGTCGGATCCTAGATCATCTAAGGATAAATCAGACAGGTTAGGAAAGATGAAGTACAAGTACCGGAAGATGGAGTCCCCTTCCTACATAGACTGCAATTACGACATCCGAGACACGGATCTTGGTAATATAGACATGGAGGAATTTTGGAATAGAACCAAGGATTCTTCTCAGAGTCCCTGGATGAAGTCAATAACCAGCAGTGGCCTCCCTCTTGCAGTAGGATTCCCAATGTCTACTCAATTCCCCAAGTTCATTCTGTCCTATGCTTCCAATTATGACTCAGATTCTCGCTCAGTGAAAAATTAAGCAGGAGAAGTCATAGTGAAGTGGGACAGGGGTTAATTTGATGACCTCTAAATATTGCCAAACTTTGAGGAATATGTTAATGTAGATCTTAAGTCAAAAAAGAAAGCCTGGGACAAAGATCAATAAGACTGCATCAGGCATGTGAATAAAAAGTTTTTGATCAAGGCCAAGCCAATCATCTCTAGGTCTCCCAAGTTTGTCCCTAGGAGTGATTTCATCCTTGAAATCAGTGATATTATCACCCTGCTGAGTCGTGTATTTAGACTCCTCCAGTAAAGAGACTTCCAAGGGTGGATGTATCAATTCATGGTCATTATAAAGAAGAACAAACAAGGGATCGATTGGAGCAGTCTTATAAGTGATGAGATATATTCCCAGATGAAGACATTCTTGACTACAGGAAAGTTCTATATGTCATCATATGTCACCTATGCAGCAGGGGGCATGAGAAATTATCCAGGGTTGGATGAAAAAGGAGATAGGGTAACAGAACACATATATCGGTACTTCCCTCAGCTGACAATGAAGGGTTCTGAGGATCAATTTAGAAGAGTGAACGATGCCTTCTTTTATGAAAATATCTGCAGGATGAACCCTGATCTAAGGAAAAGAAGAGTCTCTGATGAAGCATGGGCCGAAGTATCGAAGTGGGGTTGTATCTTCTTGCAATTCAAGAAGTTCACATACCTTCGAGTGGTCATGTACCTGAGTGATCCTTTCTGATTTCCCAGATTCCCAGGTGATAATTTGATCTTGATGGAGTTGGTTAGACAATTGTTGGTTTTTCACAAATTCCAGCAGAGTAAGCATAAGGCCGTCATCTCCTTCCCTATTTCCATCAGAAGGTACACATGCTCAATAGTGGTTAAAGCCAAGAATGTGGTGCATGAGCTACATGACAAGTTGAAGAAGCACATGAAGCACAGAGATGGTTTTGATTTCCGAGAAGTCCTTAAGTCATACGGGACCTTATATCTACATGTGCCCAACATAGAAGACATTTGGGTTGATCTTTGGGATGAAGTTTCCATCCGAAGAAAGGAAAATAGTAGGTTGAAAATTCGAGAAATCTAGATGCTATATTTATCTGACATCCCAGAAGGCACCATAGATAATGAGAGTGTCCTTGACACCTCGTATGATGGGCTAAATGAAGACCAATATGTATTCCTATCCATTGATTGGTCTATTGCTGAGAAAGCTTCTATCACAAGAAGATCCACTCAATTTCTTTCTCGTACTAAGGTGTGGCTCATTTCTTGGGGAATGAGTTATAAAGAAGGGATATTTTCAAAGCTATCTACTTTGGAAGTGGGACCCTCCAAGGGAAAAAATGAAAAGGATAAAACCCTTCCAAGAAGCCAATAAAGGTTAAGTTTGTCAGAAAGGGAGAAGAGTAAGGGAACACACCAGTGGCCACTCTCCCAAAAATGGTTGAGGTTCTTGATTCAACTTCACCTCCAGAAATAGGAAATCTTCCTTCAGGAGAATAGTTTGGTCAACCTTTCATTACCCTTTTGGTTGACAGTTCATTAGAGGTAAGTCTTCCTCTTATCTCTCAAGCTCTAATTTCATAATCATTACCTCCCCCCATTCAACCTCCTTTGCTTCAGGTTTCTTCACCAAGTTCCTCAGTCATGGCCATCATCTTTTCTGGCCTCTCACCTCTCCCCACTGGACCCAAGATAACCATGGATATGCCTCCTCCTTCTATGCCTTCATTCCATGAGTCCATTTCCACGGACACTACTCTTGCAGTGACCACCACTCCACAAACAAACCTTCCTCCTCCTGAAGATGTGATTGTAACACCTACAATGGGAGCAACTTCTTCCAATACACCTCAATGGTTAATAGATCAGACCCCAAGGAAGAGGAAGATGGTAGTTCCCCTACCAGCCTTTGATTGCATTTCCCTAAAGGTCACTCCTACATAGTCTGCCAAGAAACCCAAAATAGTTTCAAGGGTTTCGGTGGATGCCTCAAGGCATAAGTTTGTAGAAATTGCCACTCCCGGAGCTGAAAAAACCAAGGATGATATAATGATCACCAATTATCAGATCATAAGGGTAGATCTAGGAAAAGTAACAACGGAGGGAGCACAAAAAGATGACATGAATGTGTTGTGCCATAAGCTGAAGTAAACAAAGGCAAACAGAGATGAGCTAAAAGAGAAAGTAGAGCAGCTGACAGAAGTACTACTCAAGCTTTCAAATCCTCCTGAGTCAACACCATCATCCTCTAATCCTATCAAGTTTGATTTCTCATCGGTATCCATGATTGAGAAGATTAATGAGAAGGGGAGAACGGTCGATGAATGGATCTAGAGGCTGCTCCTGTAAGGAAAATAGGTCATTAATGACTCCGTGGAAGTCTACAAATCCTTGGAGGATATAAAGAAGGATGGTGAGAAAATAGATGATGAATTTTCATCAGAAGTCGGGAACCTAGAGTTAACTTTTGAAGCTCTCAATACACTGAAACAGGTTCCATCCCGTGTCTTGGTTGAAGAAGGCATCATTCCACATGGGGACAAGCATTTTCAACTGACCAAAGCCATTAGATTCAGAATAAAGATTCTCAATGAAGCTTGTAGTAAATTAACAGAATCAAGAGATCAATTGGTTGATGGCACAAATGACATAGAAGAAGAGCTAATCAAGATCTGTGCTAAAGTGTTGAATGAAAGCTCGATTATTCTGCCCGTTGATGATCTTTACAAGCAGATCCAAGAATCAATTCAACACGAACCAGCTGATGGCTTTAGCTTGGAAATCATTGATAGGTTCATGAAGATTGAAAATTATTTGGAAACACTGAGGAAACTCAACAAGAGACTGAAGAAACTTCTTGGTAACGCAAGTGATACTCAGGAAATGTGTGAAGTCTTGAGTGATCATTCCACCATGCCTGATGAAGATGAGATGTAAGGCATAATTTGAAAGTTCCAAGAGTTTCGAGACAAACAGGCTTTGCTGGAGGAAGACAAAGATGATGACATGGATAGGCATAATATTTCATGTCATTTCAATCCTAAAATTGACATGTCTTTTTCATTTTCGTTTCGTCATGTAGGAAGTAAATTTTGACTTGGTCTCCTGCGTGAGATTCAAGAAAAATAGGAATCTCATTAAAAAGACTATTTTCTAGGATTTATCCTATTTTCTCTCTACTCTTTTTATTATAAATAAGGCATGCTTATGCATTCCAAAGGGTTGAGATTTTTGGAATATTGAGAACTATTGTGAAGAAGAAAAACTTCGTGTTTTCTTTTAATCATTTGATGAATAGAAACTGATGCTATTTTAGAAACTTTGTGTTCTGAGATGTATCTTTCTTAAGATGTTTTTCTTATGTTCATAATCTTAAGCTATTCTTTGTTTAGCATCTTGATTGTTCTAATCATTTCAAACATTACATTTGTTATCTAAAACTTGTATGATTATTTTGTGATCTGTGTTTGCTCAAGAGAAAATATGTTCCTCTCATTTCCTTTCCATTGTGTTTCTTCCATAATAATAATTTCCTTTCTAATCCTTGCCATTTCGAAAAACAACAATACCTTCACCTAGTGTGGATATGGATTTCGGTATTCTATCCTAACCCCAATGGATTAGATTAGTGTGAATACTGTATATATTATTTATATTGTGTTTTAGATTAGTAATAAACAGGTAGCCTCACCTTTCTTTGAGGAGGGATTTAATCCTATGTACTATGGTTGAACCTCATATTTTGGCTTAACAAAATATCCAACCAATATTTTTTGTTGAATCTACTGGGGAATATGGATTGATAAGACTAAGCTTATCCTATTGGTGTCTAGTGACTCCGTATTTGCCTTATATCCCACAAAGATCTATTTTCTAGTTCAAGCTAGCCAGAAATATCTTCACTCGGTCAAGCCGAGCCTAGGGATGAAACTGATCCATTTTTTTATTTTCTTCAATAGCATAATTTCAGGACTTTCACCCAACAGTGTTACATCTAGCCGAGCAAGAAGTTTTTCACCCATTAGAAGAACTTGGATTCCTCAAGAACCATAAGTTTCTACAACTTGTCATGCATTATTCTTATCCGAATATTCAAGATTCATGTACACACTTAATTTAAAATAATGGACAGCACAACCTATGCCTTGGGGTGTGGCTATTGGCCCTCTTTCCCTTACTCCACCATTGCATGACCTACCACATGGATCACGTAAGAATATTCCTAAGTTCAACGGTGATGGGAAGAAACACCCTGATGAAAACATCACTTCATTACTTTGTCACATGTGGCATTCTTGGGAGTTACTCATGAAGACGTCTCTATTCAAATGCTTCATTGAGACATTACACGGTGGTAGCAGCAGAATGGTTCTACCATCTTCCGAATGCATGCATTACCAACTAGACTACCATGCGGTCTGTATTCAAAGCAAGGTTCAAACGGGATGAATACTTCTCATGCCTTATTAGCACAGCTTACACACATGAAGAAGGATTCTTATGAACCCATGCAGGATTTCATAGCTAAATTCAACAAGCTGATTCATAAGATTCCCAGAATCTATTCATTCCCACTCTTGAAAATCAAATTGTATTTCTTCATAAATGCTCATCCCCCTGATGTAAGCTTCTTGTTGCAGAATATTTTTTATCCCTGAATTTGGCCACTACTCAAGCTACCGCCACTGAAAATAGAAGATGATCTTATTCTGGCCGGGGAAGATCAAAAGAGAATCATCTAAGCCTAAAAATTAGAGTTCCTCTCAGAGTACCACTGATCCTATGATTCAAAATATGGTCAATGACTTGATCGCTTAAAAGAAGACAAATGTCCTAACAAGAAACCAACATTCCTTATCGGGATATTCCTAGACGAAATTTCAACAATGTTAATAATGCTCCCACTAAGAGATAGGAATATGATTGATTGCTACTCCCACTAGGCTGGCTATTAAAGCTCATCCTAGTCAATGCAGTAGTTGAAGTAGTTGAGGAAGATGAAGAACTATAAAATCAAGATTCCCAGGAATCTTTTGAAGCTTCAGGATATGTTGATGAGTCTTTTGACGATTTAGTTGGCAACTCCAGCATTGGGTATTTGGAATACAAGGAAGATTAAGGTGAACACAATGGCCAATCATTCATAGTCTTCATTTTATCCCAATCTCATAATCCCAAAAAGTTGGTTGAAGGCTCTAAGGAGAAAATTAAAGAAGCTCTCATGGTTATGGCTAAAAGAGGCTCTCCTATCTCAGCACAAACTGAAAAGGAGATAACAAAAAAGGTAACTTCATCTTCCAACTCTCTTTCTCCTAATTTCAAGGCCAGTACCTCAGCTCAGACCAATGTAACTAGAACTGAGCCCTCAATCATTCCTTCATATACTGCTTTTGACATCATTGATCATGCAAAGAAAACTTCAAAATCCAAATTGTCGGGAAAGCCGAATACCTTCATTCCAACCCTAAGCAATTTGAGAAACTTGCCAAATTCATTAGAAGAAAGGTTGTTATTCCTCCATCTTCAAAAGGAATTTTTCCTAGCCCCACTCAGCCTTTACCTTAGAGTAATATGACCTCTAACTACTTCTTCAGGAAAGATTAAACCATTATATTTGTCTTTTACTTATAAACGGTTTTAAACTCAGCAATTGCATAACTGACTCAAGGAGCCTCTGATAATGTAATGCCCACAAAATTAGCTCATGGCCTTGGACTCCCACTGACTAAATCTTATGGGTGGTGTTATTCCATGGAAACTAAACAAGTCCCATTGATTGGCCAAATCAAGGATGTGCAGTTTGCATTTGTTTGCATTTCCGAAAAAGAGAGTAAAAATGACTATCTTAGTTGTTGATATCCCAGCTACTTATGGGATTCTCTTGGGAAGAGGTTTTTGCAAATATTTTGGAGGAGAAATCAACATGGATTGGACCAAAGCTATAATTCCAGTAAATAGAGTTCCTTCGTGTCCCTTCACCCCCGAAGCACAAGCTAAGTACCTGGTTACTAAATCAGATGATCCTAAGGCTCAAATTCTCTTTGAAGATGCAGGCTTGGGTAATTATTTCTTGACATCTGAGGTTCCCGGTGTAGAAGTCAAAGAAGAAGATCCTAATTTTGTTTGGACCCTTGAGTTTGACGGGAGCTTTTCAACTACTGGTTCAGGTGGCTGGCGTGGTTCTTATATCTCAAGATTTCAAGATCTTTCCCTTTTCTTTCAAGTTGCATTTTGATAATACTAACAACACAACTGAATATGAAGCTTTGTTATTAGGATTAGAGATGGAAATATAAAAAGGAATCTGAAATCTCAAAGTACAAGGAGATGCCGAGTTGATTATGAATCAAGTAAGGGGGATTTATCAGGTAAAAAATGATCACCTAAGACATTACAGAAATAAGGTTTGGGACAGCATAGAATTATTTGATGTTTTTTCCATTGAGGCAGTCTTAAGATATGACAATGATAAATTAGATTCCTTAACTGTTTCTACATCTCTTCTTCTTCCTCACCCACAGTTCAAATAGGACACATATACTATTGAGATTGTGTATTGTCCGAGAATTCCAGATAACTCAGCACATTAGCAAGTGTTTAATGACGATCAACATGTATTATCTTTTCTTGAGAAATCTGATAATTTTGGTGAGCTTTATTTTGAAGGATCAGAATCATATTTTCATGAGTCCGTCTCTAATTCATATCAATAAATCGATGGTGAATTCATCCAGCTCAAAGGCAATAAGATTCTGAAGGGGTTGGTCTCTCTGGAAGGTCTGTTTGACAAGCATGACCATTTCGTTCAGAGATAAAAAGAAAGCTGAAGGTGATTCCTCATCAAAGGTAGATCAAGTTAACCTGGGCTCTGCTGATCATCCATGGATGGTAAGCATCGGTAAATACTATTCTCAGAGAGGAAAAATAAATATTCATATTCACTCCTAAAGACATATATGGACATCCTAGAATGGTCATATGCAGATCTAAAGTCTTTCAAGCCCCAAGGATGTGTAACATATCATTCCTTTAAAGCCTGAGGTTAAACCCTATAGGTAGAAGTAGAGGCATTACAACCCAAAGATCTTAGGGGACCACTCTTGCAGAAATTCAGAAAAATGTTAGACACAAGGATTATCTTTCCAATCCATCATTCCACCTGGGCTGTAAACATTGTCCCTGTCAGAAAGAAGAATGGTGAAATCCAAATTTTTTTTGACTTTTGAGAACCTCATCCAGTCTTCATTGAAAGAAAATTATCCATTTCCCATCATGGACCAGGTATTACAGACTGTCATTGGGTCAGAAATGTTATCCATGCTTGAAAAAATTTCGGGGTATAATTAGGTTGAGGTAGTTGTTGAATATCAACATAAATCAGCATTCACTAGCCCATGGGGAACCTTTGCTTACAGGAGAATGCCTTTTGGTTTGATTAACATTTAGAGCCACGTTTCAAAGGGTTATGGACTTAGCTTTCATAGATTTAATGGGCAAGGTCATAGTTTTGTATTTGGATGACTTGACGGTCTTCTCTAAAAAGTGAAGTGATCATTATGATCACCTGGAGCAGGTACTCTTAAGGTGTAGGTGTCATGGGATTTCATTAAATCCTAAAAATTCCATGTTCAGAGTGACAGAAGGAAAGTTGTTGGGTCATATTTTGACTAAGGAAGGAACCAAGATCGATCCAGAATGGGTGAAGGCCATCCAAAACCTTACCTTACCTACAAGTAAAACTGGGGTGCATTCCTTTTTCGGGAAGGTCAATTTCCTAAGAAGATTTGTACCTGACTTTGCTGATAAAACCAAGGATATCCTTTGGATGATGAAAGGTAAAACTCCATTCTGATGGAGCACTAAAGGGAAGCTTGCTTTTGAAGTGTTTCACTCGGAATGTTTCGGCTTTTGGGAATAGAGCTACTTCTATCCTTTCATTCCTTTTAGAAACAGATAAGGGTTAGGGCTAGGAGGAATACCTGTTGAACGTCGAGATGGTGTGCGCGTACCGTAGAGAGAAATCAGGTTGATTGCGAAGAACTCCTTTTTGTCTTGGAAGGACTACCTACAAATAAGAACACAAGACCACAAGATTTTGATTAGACAATAAATGAGGGAACTGCCTTGGGCCCAGGAAATATAAAACTTCCTTTCGAAGGTGGTCAGTTCCCCTGCTAATATGGATTAACACAGAAGATTGTAAAATAACAATTTAATTACCTCGTTGAAACAAGTAGGGGGGAAAGGCTAGTTTTTGGTTGTAGTCAGGATAACCGATACCGGTTACCTGATAACCGATATCGGTAGGGTTTAAGATCTGTAGGTTGGTTGTGTTGTGGGGTGGTTGTGTTGTAGGTTAAACTGTGTTGTTTGTAAGGCTAGTATATGAGTGGTATTAGGTAATGAGGTGATGAGAGGTAAATGAATGATAGTTAGATGTAATGTGTTGCTGGGTAGTGGATCTAGGAATGGATTTATGAGGACTGTGATTCAAAAAGTTCTAAGAAATGTTATTAAAGTGGACATGCAAGATATAACTTACTGGTTATTGATGAAGATGCAGGTCCAAGAACTCTGATGACAAAGGCAGAACTCAGGTAGGATGGCCTGACAATCAGAAGATGAGGATATCTCCCTCCCGATGATCAGCTGAGTATCACAGGACTCTGGTTATTCAGTTGCAGTCTTGGGCTTGGTCTCCTTCACTGCAAACTCTTCTGGTTTCTTCACTCGTCTCTGCTCGGCCAAGTAAAGATCCAGATTCTCTTGATCGCTTCTGATGATCCCGATCAATCCAAAAATCCTTCCCAAAATCCTCCGTCCTCTTGTTTCTGAGTTAGGGAAAACCATTTACAGGGAACCGATGGCGGTTACGTAACCGAGGGCGGTCGAGTAGGAACCGGTATCGGTTAGGAAAAAGTGGGCTATTTTTAGTAAAATAGCCAACTTTCCCTGCTTTTCTCCCGAGGGATTAGTTGCGGGCTTGGTCAAGTAGCTACAAGGTCGGTTTTGGGTGCGAGTAAGGAGGCATTAGTTATGGGTGTGGATGTAGACCAAGTTATAGGTCTTAATTAGGTTAGTTTTAGGGTTAGGACTAGGTCATGATGAGGTGGCAAAATGAGGTGGCAGGTAAGGTGATGTGGATTTATCAATTACAAGGTAATTAATAAATAATTGTGTAAGGTTTAGGTGATGAGGTTAGGTTGCGAAATGGGATGCGGGTCACAAGGGGTCGTAAGACACAAATTTGGTGTCTACATTAGCCCCTTATTGTCGTGTAGCTTGTTTTGTAAAGCTGCACGGACAATAATATGAAGTGGTTTCTCCTGTTAAGGGTATAGGTAATCCCCCTCAAATCTATCACAGATTGAGGTAGCGTGAAATCAGGGATAGGGTTGATAAAGGGTAAATGGTGTAGAGATGATGGTGAGAGGGTGGGGTAGGTCCAAGGAAGCAGACGCACGTGGAAATGCAATAGTGTGACTAGGGTACATGATTTGACGAGGAAACCAGCAATGCATAGGCAAAGGTCAATAGTTTATCCAAACAAGGGTGATATAATCCTGGTATCCAAGGCATAGGAAGTAGCTCCAGGGTATATAATGGGTAAGGTACAGGAACGTTTAGGCTTGTTCGGCAGTACCAAATGGTTGGTTTGGTTGAGATAAACAACACGGTCTAGGTCTAGGCAAAGTTGGTCGACAGATCAAGTCAAGGACCCTAATCATGCTAAAACACGAACATGTGAGCTCGATTGAACAAAAAGCTTCATGATGGGTGGATAAAAGTGTATGTGGTTGATGTTGAGCAAGGTATCGAAGTGGTACGGCCTTGGGTCGGGCCAAGTTGTTGGGTTGCGGCCTTGGGTCGGGCCAAATGGTTAGGGTGAGGCCTTGGGTCGGGCCGGATAGGTAGGTTGAGGCCTTGGGTCGGGCCAAATGGGTAGGGTGAGGCCTTGGGTCGGGCCATGGGTAGGGTGAGGCCTTGGGTCGGGCCGGATTAGGTTGGGTTGAGGCCTTGGGTCGGGCCAAATAGGTAGGTTGAGGCCTTGGGTCGGGCCGGATAGGTAGGTTGAGGCCTTGGGTCGGGCCGGATAGGTTAGGTTGAGGCCTTGGGTCGGGCCGGAAGGTGAAAAAAATGTTAGGGTGAGGCGCTGTGGGTCGACTGGCCAGGTGATAGAGTAGGTTAAGAGGAAAGAGACCGTTGTGGGATCCAGAAGGCAGAAATACAAGCTATGGTTAGGGTGAGGCCATGGGTCGGGCATCAGATACGGTAGGTTGAGGCCTTGGGTGCTGGCCGGAGAGGTAAACATTTTGGTTGTAGGCCTTTTGGGTCGGAGCCGGAATAGGTTGGTTGCGGCCTGATGGGTTATAGATGGCCGTGAGTAGGTAGGTTGAGGCCGGGTTGTTTGTATGTCGAGGCCAAATTATTGTTAGGGGCGTGAGGCAGGGTTGACAGGTCAGTTGGCCGGATAGGTAGGTTGAGGCCAGTTGACACCGGTTGCTGTAGGCCAAATGTGTTAGGGATTTGAGGGATTAAATGGGTTGGGCCGGATAGGTAGGGCTGAGGCCTTGAAAGGTCGGGCCGGATAGAGTAGGTTGAATGGACCGTTGGGTCAGGCCGGATTAGGTTGGTTGCAGGCTTTGGGTCGGGCCAAATGGTTGGTTGACAGGCCTTGGGTCGGGCCGGAATAGGTAGACCAGTGGAGGCCTTGGGGGGCGGGCCGGATAGGTAGGTTCTGGCCTTTTAACACAGGGTTTGACATTCACTTATAGTAGAATGTATGCAGCACACCCTGAGGAGACAAGGTTAGCAGTGATATTAATGATAGCGGTAGGGTATTATGCATTACCGAGGGCGGATGGAGGAAGATTTCCAAAAGCATTGATGGGTGTTATTTGGGAAATGATGGAAAGGAATGTGACTTTTGCATGGGCACCTGCATATTTGGCGGAGCTATACAAGGGTCTATGGGCTTGTAGGCGAAATCACAGGACGACACTGGATTGTTCATACTTATTACATTGTTGGGCCTATGAGCACATTGTTTGTGTGCGACCAATAGGCCGACCCATCCAGTCGGGAGAGACAGGAGTGCAGAGATTGGGATTCAGACGATGGGTCCAGACAGAACAAGAGGCAAGATCCCAGGCTGTGACGGGTGACATTGAGTATTATAGGCAGGTATGGGAGATGGTGACGATTGCGGATATCTGTTGGAGGCCGTACGGGAACTATATGGTAACAGAGAACATAGCTGAGGAGTTGAGGGGTGTAGAGCGATTGAGGTGGATCACGGGTCACAGGCCAGGTGAGTATGAGAGGATTCCTCTGGATCGCGTGCGGCGACAATTTGGATTTGTGCAGGATATACCCCTGGCTTATAGACCATATATGAGGATCGATGCCGAGGCAGCATTCTCACCTCCCCGGCCAACACCTCCAGAAGGGCCAGAGGAGATAGCAGCCGATCGCAGGGTAATGGATGCAGGAACGACAGAGGCCTATAGATTATGGTGGGTAGCAGAACTGCGAGGTGTACGTGATCGTCCTGACATAGCTGTGATTACAGTGGAGAGAGATCGTCTGCAAAGTTTAGTTCATCAGCTCCAAACGCAGGTGAATGAGACAAGAGGATTGTTAGTGGTTGCGGAGTCACGAGCGGAGGGACTAGAGACGAGATACCTCCATGCGAGGGAGCGTATTCATATGTTATAGGAGAGATTGGCAGATCAGTGGGCGGTACCAATAGCCGTGGTACCTTTGAGGACAGAGAGGCCCGGCGAGAGGCGTCGACAATCACGATCATCACCTGGTTCGGGATGAGGCGTGAGGGTCTAAATAAATGGTAGCAAGGTATAAGAATAAATAAGGATGCCGACCTGCATGTGTCGATGATAGAGAAGATGTATTTGTTTAACATCTAAATAAAACTGGATATGTATGTTGATTTGAGTTATGATAATAATAAGAATGTTTTCGTTTTGACTTTTGGTGTTTTGAAAAAGGATAAAGAGGAATGTGATTAAATAGAAATGCACAAAAATATTTATATTTACCACACATGATAGGTTATGGTAGGGGATGGTCGAGCTAACCTTGGGAGACCCCATGTCTCCGAAGTGCTGCCTACATAGCCCATTGCACAAAGCAGGGAGGGGCCTCAGACCGATGTAGTTCTCCCTTAGGACCAGGGAGAGGTGAATTTAGGAAATTTGGTATGGTTAGGCAATTGGTTGGTTGGTAAAAATATTGATATTAATATTGGTAAGGTAAGGTTGTTGGTGTTGGTAATGAATTGGTGATGGTGTAATAGGTATAAGGGAAGCGAAAGTTAGCCTACCCAAGTGGTAGGGAACCATGTCCTGATTAAGATCAACACATAATCCTAGATGCGAGGCAAAGAGGAAAGAGTGCTCCGTAGGAGAAAAGAGCTAAACAAACCACACAATAACGTAGAAAGAGCTTGAACCCCCTAGGTACCGTGCATAGACGAGAAGTCAATAGGTGAAAAAAGTTGTATGATCACAATATATCGATTGTACGTCACGTCCCTTGAGTTTTGACAAATGGTGAGGTGAGGTGGATGGTATAGATGAGGTACAGAGAACTTGTTACAAAGTGAGTGTTCTAACAAAAGAGAACCTACCCTAAATAGACAAGTCCATGACTCAAAAGTTCTTTTGAATGAGGCTTTTATTTTACTGAATATAGACTGATCGATGCGGGAAGTCTACAAGGGATATTGATTGTATTATTCTTGAGGTCTTCACGAAGCTGATCAATGCGAGAAGCTTCTGATAAAGGCTGACTGTGTATAGCTGTCCTTCAAGGGAGCAGTCTATTTATAGTAGCAGATGCGGTTTTGAGTGCATAGCTGTCCTTCAGGGGAGCAGTCTATATATAATAGCAGCAAAAGTTTGGAATATAGCTGTCCTTCAAGGGAGCAGTCTACATATAATTTAGATAGCTAGATGTCCTTTTGGCGTAGATCATCTAGTTTGGTAGGAAGTTTGACTCAAGAAAAATCCCATAAGATATAATTAAGAATGTGTCATTTTAATACTTTGAAGTCATGGACTAGACTAAAAAGGGGAAGGCATCGTTAAGGGAAGGTGAGAATCAAACTATGTGAGCTTGATTTTATTTTGAGATGTAGGAAACAATGTGTATGTGGAGGTAAATGAGCTCAAGGGACGAGCAGTAAGTAGATAAGAAGTGATATAACACTAAATTCAACAGTAGAAAGGTCGAAGATGCAAGGCATTAAGAGGTTCAAGCTCAGGTTTACCATTAAGCGAAGCTAAACGATAAGTGCCTGATCCATAAGTGTGAGTGATTATATAAGGCCCAATCCAATTGGGAGCAAATTTTCCACGTTTTCTCTTTTCTAGTTTGGTTACATGTTGATTCTCTTTGAGGACAAGATCACCAACCTTAAAGGTACGCTCATGAAGTCGCTTATCATAAGCACGCTTGATGCGTTTTTGATAGATTTGAAGGTGATCAAGAGCTGTAAGACGACGTTCGTCAAGAAGTTCCAATTGGGCTAACCGCTCTTGGCGGAAATCATCGTTGGTGAGAATATCCTGAAGAGATATTCTAAGGGAGGGTATTTGTATTTCGAGAGGCAAGAAAGCCTCGGTACCATATACCAAAGAAAAAGGTGTGGCATTAGTGGAGGTACGAATACTAGTACGATAAGCCCAAAGGGCAAAGGGGATGTGATCGTGCCAATTTCTTCCGGACTCATTGACAACTTTCATGAGGATTTTGGTTAGTGTTTTATTAGAGGATTCGGCTTGTCCATTCGCTTGTGGATAGTAGGGTGATGAGAAGCTAAGTTTGATACCAAAGTTGTCGCAAAGGTCTTGCAACAACTTGTTTTTGAAAGATTTTCCATTATCTGTTATCAGGCGATGAGGGACACCAAAACGACAAATAATGTGGTGGTTAATGAACTCTACAATTTTTTCTTTTTTAGTTGAAATGAGTGGAATAGCCTCCACCCATTTTGTATAATATTCGGTTGCTATGATTATCCATCGGTGACGTTGCGAAGAGGACGGATGAATCTCACCAATAAGGTCTAAACCCCATTGTGAGAAAGGCCAAAGATCTCGGGTGACCTGTAGCGGGTGGCTAGGAGTATGTTGAAGGTTGGCATGTTGTTGACACATAACACAATGCTTAACATATTCGTAGCAATCGTTATTGAGAGTAGGCCAATAGTAACCTAGGCGAAGGATTCGTTTGGCCACGGAAAGGCCGCTAAAATGTCCACCACAAAGACCATCATGGACCTGTTGGATGGTATGGGTAACCTCCGCGCCGGCGAGACATCGAAGGAGGATGCCATCAAAGCCACGTTTATAAAGAAGTCCCCCCATAATGACATAACAAGAAACACGTTTAAGAAACGCGCGTTTGCCGGTACTAGTAAGGTCAGATGGGAGAATAGAGGTTGTAAGGTAGTCATGAATTTGGTGATACCAGGTATCCTGCGAATTAGCAGACACATTATTTATCATACAAACAACCGGGGTTGAGTAAGATGGGGCAAAGAGTTGTTGGACCAAGATGAAAATGTCAGAGTCAGTTGATGAAGCTGGAATTTGCGAGGCTAAGCAAGCCATAGTATCCGCAAATTTGTTAGTGGAGCGGGGAATGGTTTGGATAGAATAGTGAGTAAATAAGGCTAGAAGTGAATCCACGTAGTGTTTGTACTTTTGAAGTTCCTCATTTTTGCATTGGTAGATGCCCATAACTTGATTGACTACCAATTGAGAGTCGCCGAAAATATTGATAGATTTGACACCTAAGTGTAACGCAACCTGGAGACCCAGAACAAGGGCCTCGTATTCCGCTGTATTATTAGTGCAGGGGAAATCGAGTCAGAATGAAAGAGGCATAGGCTCAGCGTCGAGAGGAATGAGAACAACACCGGCTCCTCCGCCGCGGTGGCATTTGGATCCATCGAAGAAGAGGGTCATTGGATATGACTCTTCCCTGAGTGAAAGAGTGGCGATGAGTTCGTCGGGGAATGTAAAATTGGTAAATTGTTCGCCCCAGGTACAGGGGCTTCCGCAAGTTGGTCTGCGATAGTTTGTCCTTTGATTGATTTCTGGTGGACAAACTCAAGGTCGAGGTCGGCGAGGAGCATGAGCCATCGGGCAATGCGTTGGTTTAGATGAGGTTTGGCATACATGTAATGGATGGGGTCCGTGTTGGTGATGATGAAAGTTTTGTGATTCAGAAGGTAGTGTCGGAGTTTGGTGGCCACGAATGATAGGGCTAGGCACAACTTTTCTACATGTGTATACCTAGTCTCATAGTCCACCAAAGTATGACTTATATAATAAACAGCTTGTTCTCGATTCTCAGAGTCACGATGTGCGAGCATGGCCCCTACAGCGTGGTCGGTGGTGGAAAGGTAAAGGTAAAAGGGGCGATCGTCCTGAGGTGGGATAAGCACGGGTGGCTGCAAGAGATAAGCTTTGAGAGCTTCAAAGGCTTGGTGGCACTCTTTGCTCCATTGAAATTCAATGTCCTTTTTAAGGAGGTGATGGAAAGGTTGACATCGATCCGAGAGTTGGGAGATGAAACGTCAGATAGATTGGAGCTTACCTTGTAAACTACGCAATTGTTTGAGATTAGTAGGTGGGGGAATTTCTAGGATAGCTTTGACTTTAGATGGGTCGACCTCAATGCCACGCAAAGAGACGATAAAACCAAGAAGCTTTCCCGAAAGGACACCAAAGACACATTTCTTTGGTTGAAGACGGACAGAATATTGTAACAGGCGGTCAAAAATAATGGTTAAAACATCGAGATGTTCACTACGATGTTTAGATTTGCCAAGAAGATCATCAACGTAATCCTCAAGGATAGTATGCATGATGTCATGAAAGATGTAGGTCATAGCCCGCTGATAGGTCGCCCCAGCATTCTTAAGGCCAAATGGCATTACACGATAACAGAAGGTTCCCCAAGGAGTTATGAAGGCAGTTTTATGTTGATCGGCAGGGGCAACCAAAATTTGGTTGTATCCCGAAAAGCCATCCATGAGAGAGAGCATCTCATGGCCTGCAGTGAGATCAACAAGTTGGTCAATACTAGGTAGGGGAAAGTCATCCTTAGGGCAAGCGAGGTTAAGATCCCAGAAATCCGTGCATATCCGAAGTCCCCCCGTCGCTTTAGTGATAGGTACGATGTTAGAAATCCATTGAGGATAGTCAATAGGCAGGATGAAGGAAACAGAAAGGAGTCGTTGAAGCTCTTCTTTGACCAAGAGGGCAATGCGTGGATGCATTTTTCTCAGTTTCTGTTTAATTGGCTTGGAATCGGGTTTCAGGGTAATGTTATGGACAGCAATGTCAGGATCAATTCCTGGCATGTCAGCGTAGGACCAAGCGAAAGCTTGGTTGCGAGCACGGAGAAAGGTAGTAAAGGCGACTTGTTCTGATGCGTTAAGGGATTGTCCAATCTTCACGATGTGAGGATCCTCCTCTGTGTGGATGTTGATTTCTATAGTAGACTCGTTCAGCATGGTTTGAGTTTCAGATGGTAAGGCACGTTGAATATAAGAGTCATCCGCGCCAAGGTAAGTGAGGATGGAATCATCATCCTGGCACTCAACAACGTTAATTGAAGGTGAGTCCTCTTCAATCATGTCTGGATATAGAAGGGGGATAGAAGAGGGGTCCTCATTATCGCGTTGATAAGTGAGAGGACCTAGGAAGATAGAATTTATGAAAAAAAAAAAGTTAGGAGGGATAGATTCAGGATCCATCGACTCCGTGGGTGACGAAGGCAAAATGGGTGATGATGGTTCGGTAGGGGTGACGTCGTCCTCTTCCAGAAGGAAACTGACACGAGGTTCCTTTGGTGTAAGTGTACCCAGAAAATCCGAGACCACTACGATCATTGTGTTTGCGTGTAGTTACGGGAATGATTGTGTGTCGGCCTTGTTCATAAAGACCGAAACCGAAGCCCTTCCAAGCGCAGCGTGTCAGGAAGGTGAGGGCAAAACGACGATTTGTCAGGTATTGGAAATCAGATTGGAAGGGAACCACACCAAGAGGCGGTTCAGGGGTAACGGAAGATGCGTCGACACCCCCATATGTTAGGTTGGTGCGGCAATGAGGTGGTCTATAGGGGATTACTTCCCCCACACGACGGTCATAGGTAGGATGTGCATGTAACTGTCCGTACTCCTGTGGAGTATGGAAAGAACTAACGTTATATAGGCGATACTCCCCCAGCGTAAGGCGTTGAAAAACATCTACTAAAGGGTCTGAGGTTGGGATGTTATCCGCGGGGAGGGAAGTGGTATTTGCAACGGTGGTTTCATTAGTTGAAGGCGTAGGTGCGGTTGATGTGGATGGTTGAGGCGTGGTTGAAGTGGATGGTTGGGTTGGATGAATGGGTGTTTTGATTGGTACAAGCACATCATTAGGGCGATATAACATATTGCAGGTTTTGAAGGGGGGAGGATCAGCTTTTACGGTGTAGGACTTCCCCTCGTACTCAAATTTTATACATCTATGTAAGGTGGAGGGAACGCATCCCATAGCCCGGATCCAGGGGCGGCCTAACAACATGTTATATTGAAATTCTCCCTCAAGGACATAGAAGAGTTCAGGTAAAGTACGTGGTCCTACACGAATGTTAAGGATCACGGTGCCTAAGGTAGAGGTAATAGCATCATTGAATGACCGCAACATGATGGGGTTGGCACACATGTAGCTAGAAGGGATATTCATTTGTTGGAAGGCTTTTGAAGAGATGATGTTTAGGACTAGCGCCCCCGTCAATCATAACACGATGTACCCGAATGTCCCGGACGTAAGCTGAGATGAAAAGGGCAGGGTCAGGATCTTCTGTACCAAAGTCAACAATTTCGTCTTCGGAGAAACTGACAGCAGCAGCTTGTTGTACAGAGACAGAAGTGGTTGAGGCGGTAGGTTGTTTGGTGAGGGAAGCAACGTGATTGGGTGTTAGAATGGAGGTAACAGGCAGGGTTTCATTAGGTAAGACCTCGATCCCTTGAAGAATTTCAACGAGAGCTTGTCGATGAGATTCAGAAGTCTGAATGAGATCATATAGTGTCATTTTTACGGGTGATTGGTGAAGCTGTTTGATCATGGCTCGATGGGCAACTCCATTAGAGATGGGGTAAGCAGGTCCACGAATAACCACTTTGGGTGGTGGTGCAATCGGGATGGTGGACGGAGAAAGAGAGGACGCAGGTGTGCTTTCTTTCACTTTCTCGTTGTTCTTCTGCGCTCGAGTAGCAACACTAATCATATTAATCTCGTGGACCTGAGATGAGGAAGATGGTAGGGATGAATCATGGGCTTCAAGAGGTGGGGTTGTAATAATGATAGATCTTGGTGAGGCGGGGACAGATGGTATAGGAGAGGGAATTGAAGCTAAAGGTCTCTCCCTTCGTAAATTGTCTTTCTTAACCTTTCTATCTGAGAGAGGTGACTGACGAAGGATGGTTTTTAAAGCTTTGCATCCCTCCACATCATGTCCTGGTGTGCGGTGATAAGCGCAGATTTTAGACTCATCATAACCTATAGGCCGAGGTTTAGACGGGTCATAAGGTCTAAGTGGTGGTAGGGAAATGGTCGCATTCTCCACCAACATAGCAAGGATTTTGGCGTAAGATCCTTTGAGTGGGTCAAAATCAGAGGAGGATGAGGGTATTGATTGTCTGGGTTTTGGTAATGTTTGGGTATGGTTGGTTCGTACGGGTGGTGGTTTAGCCAAGGGGTGTTGACACGTGGGTTTTCACTAAACGTGGTTTCTTTGGCGCAGGAGCTACGTTCAGCTGGTTAGATGATGAGGCTACAGATGACGTGGTAGCGGGACACAACCACGGAGAAAGGGGAGTGACAGAGAATAAATCCTTTGATGATGGAGTTTGTTTAGGGTTGATGGGTGGACCGGATGCGTGGGGTGACAATGTTGATATACCCTTTGATCTCTGTATGTGTGCAGGAGGCGTAGGTCGTTGTAAAGAAAACGCAGGAGGTATGATATATTGATGCAAGGTGGAGGGATGAGGTCCCAATATGGAAGGTAGGTGTGACGATGATGGTTTTGATTGTGATAGAGGCATGGATTGAGTTTGTCTCCTAAGTGGCGGGGCGGCTTTATTTTGGGATAAATCTAGTCGCTTAGGTGGGTGTGTTAGACTGGGTATTGGTGAGGTCCCAAGTGTAGGGGAAGATTTGGTTAGGCTAATAGAGGTGGATGAGGTACTTGGTAGAGATGCGGGGGGTGGAGATGAGGACATAGGCATTTTGAGTTTCTGTAAACACTTCGGGTATATGGTAGAGGTGTCTGAATCAGTCATCTGCATTTGAGTAGAATAGGGGGTACTCAAACGTTCCCATAGGACTCGTCTATCTTCTGGAGAATGACAGTCTTCAGGTGTGAATTGTAATTTTTGTATGGAAGAAAGGTGGGTTGTGATTCCGGTCCACTGTGGGTGTGATACAGGGGGTAGATGAGGCACTGTATCAATAGGTGTCAAGAGATCAACCGGTCGCTGAAAAGATTTAGGCGATGAAGGACTAATAGGCAGGAGGGCATGTTTGAGAGGATCCGTTATGGTTAAAGAATTTGGTGATGTTGGTGCAAGAGGTTCCTCGTCTAAGGATGACAAAAGGAGTGGCGAGCCTGTCCTCTTGTGCAGCAAGAGTGGTAGAAGGAGATGTTTGGGAAATAGATAAGTTAGATAACATCCGCTCGCAGTCTTGTAGGGATGTGGTGTAAGAAGACTCATCTATGAGAAGAGAACTCTGGGCGGTTAACTCCTTTATGGGTAAAGGAATGATTTCGCTTTGGCTTGATGGTGGTGAAGGAGATTCGGGCCCCTGTGTTAGTGAAGAGGCTTGATTCAAAATTTTCTCAATAGAGGCTTTTGGCTGGGAGTCGAAGACTGCATGGATCTCATGAACACTCTCCTCGGCTAAGATATCCTGGTTTATGTTACTGTTAGAAGAGTGATTCGGGAATGGTTTGTTGAAGATTTTCAAATTTCGGTTGGCAGGGGCATTAGGATTATCGAGGGTTATATCCCCTGCATCAACCATTTCCTGCACTATGTTTTTCAACATCTTGCAGTTTTCATGACTATGTCCTTTTACGCGGTGAAAGTTACAGAAGTCATTTTCTTTGTACCAGGAAGGTATAGCGCGGGTGGAGTCAAACCCGGAGTGAGGTTTAACAGGAGGCAAGGTGATAGCTCCGGCTTTGAGCAATTTTTCCAAGATGACGCCATAGGTTTCTCCCAAGGGAGTGTAATTGATGGGCTCGGCTTTGTACTTATAGGTGGTTTTTGGTGGAGTATTAGACGGCACTTGAGATTTGACCATCACCGCGTGGACAGCTCCTTTTGATTTCGAAGAAGTGGATGTGTGAGGAGTGGTGGTGTTTGGTTTATTGGTGGAATCTGGAGTTCGAAAATTGGGGTTTTTGTTGCGCAACCGCAATTTCTCTTCTTCTAAGGCTCGAATTTCTAGTTTCCGAGCCATGGTAAAGGCCTCGTCAAATGTGCAGAAAGTTTGAATTTGAAGAGTAGGAGAAATGTGCTTAGCACATGCCCGCGTAAAAAGTTCGATAAGTTCAGCCTGAGGCAAGGCATATGTAAGTTGGTTGATAAGGCCGCGCCATCGTCCAACGAAATCTGCGATAGATTCATCTTCAAATTGTCGGATGGCATAAAGGTCGGTGATAGATACTTTCTTGGCAATGTTAATGGAGAAATGATCCAAGAAAGATTGGGCTAGTTGGTTAAAAGAGAAGATTGAGTGCTGGGTTAAAGCACTATACCACTCCAAGGCGGGTCCTGATAAGGACATGGGAAAAGTGCGGAGTAATAAGGCATCATCATGAGTAATCAAATAACAAGCATGTCTAAATGATCGCAAGTGTTGTTGAGGATCCTCTTTACTATTAAAACGAGTAAATTTCGGCAATTCCCATTGCGGAGGATATGAATGAAGGGGGACGGAAGGGTGAATAGGCTCCCGACAAACTTGCTCGTATGTCAAGGCGCTACGACTTCCCGAAACAGAAGCCTCCAGATTTTGCATTTTGTCCATCATTTGTTTGATGAAATCCGTGGTTGGATGAGATGATGGTGCGGTTGTGGTAAACGGAGGAAAATTAGGCCAAGGGCCTCCGCTAGACACTGGTGGGGTTAAGTGTTGATAAGGTATGGAGGACGAATATGTTGGAGCGACCGAATAGGGATGTCCTATATAAGATGTTGAGGTCACCGGATACGTGTATGGTAATGAAAAGGTAGGCGGAGCTTGAGAAGGAAAGCTCGTGTGGATAGGTGGCAGAGAGCAAGTCAAGAACGGAGCCGTCTGCAAGAGAGATGAGGTAGGAGCAGCTGGCGGTAATGATATGTGGGGTCCAAGATTAGCCAAAGGAAAGCCAATCTGTGTCGTATGAACCTCTGAAGCCGTCGGATTGGGAGACGGGGCTAAAGATGCAGAAAGCAAGGCGGTGTTATCAGGCGGAGTGGGAGCTAAATGAGCAGCTATACTAATAGGCATGCCAACAAGGAGTTGACCATCGGGCATACGGTCAGGGGCATGAGACAAATAGTATTGTACGGCGCTAGAATTAGCATCCAGAAATTTGGCAAATTCCTTATCTCCTACAGGAATCTTGGGGATCTCACTGGTGTCTGTAGGGTTCCCTATAGAATGTGAAGGGGGTGATTCAGGTAAAGACACAGAGTAGGCATGTGAAACCATGGCGGCGGCTTGCTTTTTGAGTGATAACAACCATGGACAAGAGTACACAGTAGGGCTTCAATCTACCAGGAATAGAAACAGCCTCAGAATGGTGAAATTGGTAGGTTGCTGGTGTGACAGGAACTGTAAAAGAAAGTAACCGGTATCGGTCTGATGACTGATGTCGGTTAGGCTATAGCCGACGTCGGTCAGTTAACCGATGTCGGTTTAGTAATACTGGTATAAGAAAATATAAGAAGCTGCTGATTTGATTTTTAACAATACTTAGTTCCTTTATCAATTTGTTCTGAGGTGATCACAGAAAACAGAGTATGACAGGGAAAACAGAACTGAAAACAAGAAAAATGCACACGCAAATCCAGAGATTAACCCTAGGGTTAATTTTAATTATTGTGGGCTTATGCCTTTAGACGTAGAATGATGTCAAAATCCTAAACAAAAGACTTAGGGGAAATGTCAAGTTTGTTTTGGCTTATAAGGTTACCTCAATCGGGCGGAGGAATACCGCGGAAAAAGGGGGGATGTTTGAGCTGTTGTGTTAATTGTGAAGTGATTCGGTATGTGTTGTGTAGTGAAAGTAAGATTAAATTCTTGTCAATACCGTGGATATCACCCCCACGTGTACGACCTGTTACTTAATCTATGTTCACTAGAATTGAAAACATCAAGCAGGAATGCAATGCACGTGTTTTAAACCCAAATCGAAAATGATATTCGATGAAGCAAAATGAGATGACTTTCACTAATGCAAAGATGAAAAAGCAAAGCAAGTTCTTTTACCAAAATAACAAAATACCTTGTGAATATCTTTAGAAGAAGAAAACAGCAAGTATGCTCCCTATATGAAAGCAAGAAACCCAAAATGGGTCCCACCGGGCGTGCCAAAATGTTTCGCTCGGAATGTTTCAGCTTTTGGGAATAGAGCTACTTCTATCCTTTCATTCCTTTTAGAAACAGATAAGGGTTAGGGCTAGGAGGAATACCTGTTGAACGTCGAGATGGTGTGCGCGTACCGTAGAGAGAAATCAGGTTGATTGCGAAGAACTCCTTTTTGTCTTGGAAGGACTACCTGCAAATAAGAACACAAGACCACAAGATTTTGATTAGACAATAAATGAGGGAACTGCCTTGGGCCCAGGAAATATAAAACTTCCTTTCGAAGGTGGTCAGTTCCCCTGCTAATATGGATTAACACAGAAGATTGTAAAATAACAATTTAATTACCTCGTTGAAACAAGTAGGGGGGAAAGGCTGGTTTTTGGTTGTAGTCAGGATAACCGATACCGGTTACTGATAACCGATATCGGTAGGGTTTAGGATCTGTAGGTTGGTTTTGTTGTGGGGTGGTTGTGTTGTAGGGTAGCTGTGTTGTTTGTAAGGCTAGTATATGAGTGGTATTAGGTAATGAGGTGATGAGAGGTAAATGAATGATAGTTAGATGTAATGTGTTGCTGGGTAGTGGATCTAGGAATGGATTTATGAGGACTGTGATTCAAAAAGTCTAAGAAATGTTATTAAAGTGGACATGCAAGATATAACTTACTGGTTATTGATGAAGATGCAGGTCCAAGAACTCTGATGACAAAGGCAGAACTCAGGTAGGATGGCCTGACAATCAGAAGATGAGGATATCTCCCTCCCGATGATCAGCTGAGTATCACAGGACTCTGGCTTATTCAGTTGCAGTCTTGGGCTTGGTCTCCTTCACTGCAAACTCTTCTGGATTCTTTACTCGTCTCTGCTCGGCCAAGTAAAGATCTGGATTCTTTTGATCGCTTCTGATGATCCCGATCAATCCAAAAATCCTTCCCAAAATCCTTCGTCCTCCTGTTTCTGGTTAGGGGGTGGTCATTTACAGGGAACCGATGGCGGTTACGTAACCGACGGCGGTCGAGTAGGAACCGGTATCGGTTAAGAAAAAGTGGGCTATTTTTAGTAAAATAGCCAACTTTCCCTGCTTTTCTCCCGAGGGATTAGTTGCGGGCTTGGTCAAGTAGCTACAAGGTCGGTTTTGGGTGCGAGTAAGGAGGCATTAGTTATGGGTGTGGATGTAGACCAAGTTATAGGTCTTAATTAGGTTAGTTTTAGGGTTAGAACTAGGTCATGATGAGGTGGCAAAATGAGGTGGAAGGTAAGGTGGTGTGGATTTATCAATTACAAGGTAATTAATAAATAATTGTGTAAGGTTTAGGTGATGAGGTTAGGTTGTGAAATGGGATGCGGGTCACAAGGGGTCGTAAGACACAAATTTGGTGTCTACATGAAGAATTCAAATGGGCAATTGCTCACGCCCCTATTCTGATATGCCCATATTTCAAGAAAGATTTCATCATGTACAACTACGCTTCCGCACATACAGTATCGGCCATCCTGATGCAGGAAAATGAAGAAGGAATTGAAGCTCCCATTGCTTTCATGAGCTGCCCACTAAAAGAACATGAATTGAAGATTTCACGGATTAAAAATCATGCTTATGTAGTGGTGAGAGTGGTGAAACATTTCAGGTATTATGTCTTGAGTTCCCACACTCTCGTTCTAGTTCCTAATACCACAGTTAAATCCATTCTGACCCAACAAGAGTTGGGTAGTCAATGGGGTAAATAGATAGCCAAAGTCCAGGAGTATGACTTGGACATCAGACCTACCAAGTTGGTGCGAGGAAGAGGCCTATGTCAATTGATTGTAGAAAACAATGATTAGACAGGATGCGAAGAAACTGGAGGTACTTCTTCAGAATTACCCAAAGTGATTTTCGTAAGCACGACTGGTGAATGGTACGCAGATATCGATTTATTTTTAACATATGGTGAGTGTCCCCCTCATTTAATCCAAAAAGGAAAGAGGACAATTAAAATCAGGTCTACAAGATGCATTTTGTGGGACAATGGTATAGACAAGAAAGGTATCGATGGTGTATTCCTACGCTGTGTTGATAAGTCTCAGCAGGTAAGGTTTTTAGAGTCCTTACACAATCTAGCATGAGGAGGAAATTTCTCTTCTTCCATAATGGATTATAAGATCTTACGGGCCAGGTACTATTGGCCTACTCTCTTTCGAGATTTAGCTGAATGGGTGGCCAAATGTGAAGCTTGTCAACATTTCGTTGGTCGTCCTAAGCTGGCAGCTCTTCCCTTGAAGCCTGTGGTGATTAAAGAACCTTTTCGCCAATGGGGAATTGATTTCATTGGAGTAATAGACCCTACCTCCAGTGCCGGTCATAATTATGTACTCACCGCCATTGATTATTTCACCAAGTGGGTGGAAGCTGCGCCAATCAAGCAAGTAACCTCCGAAGCTGTGTGTAAATTTCTCAAGGAGAATATGATTGTTAGATTCAGTGTGCCTCACAATATTGTTGCTGACAAAACTTCCAATTTCTCATCACATGAGTTGACTAAATTTTGTTATGGAATTGGGATCACATTGGCTCACTCATTCGACTATTACCCCCAAGGTAATGGTCAGGCTGAATCAAGCAACAAAAACCTGGTGACCATAATCAAAAAATTGGTTGACGAGAATCAGAGGACATGACACAAATCATTATATGATGCATTATGGGTAGATTGGATTACTCCTAAACGAGCTATTGGAATGTCCCCATTCTAATTATTATATGGGATTGATGTTGAGATACCTATCTCTATAGAATTGTCAGCCTTACGATTGGCCAAAGCAGTTGAAGATGAAACCTTTCATAGTTCTATTGAGAAAAGGATATTGTACCTAGCCAGGTTAGAAGAAGAATGAAGCAAGGTGGTGGATCACATTGCAGATCATCAGAGAAAAGTCAAAAGGATATTTGACAAGAAATCAAAGTGACGTGATTTCCAGATTAGAGATCTAGTACTTCTCTGGGACAAGAGAAGAGAGCAGAAAGGGATGCATGGCAAGTTTGACTCCTTATGGAAAGGTCCTTTCAAAATACATCAGCTGAACGGTGAAAATAGCTTTTGTTTATCATACCTTGATGGAGAGTTTCTCCCTCTACCTTTCAGTGGCCAACATTTGAAGATGTTCCACCAATAATGCAATATGCTCTCTTGCATTGTATCATAATTTATTTTATGTTGTGTGTTTGCTTTCTTTTCTTTCTTTCTTTGTTTTGTTCTCAATTTTTCTTCTTCAAACTCCATAGCCCAATGGATAAAGATTTTGATGTGTGAGTTCTCTTCTTTTTATGTTTCACTGAAAGTCCCCAACTGGAGCCAGCTGTTATCTCATTTTTAGTAATTTCAGCTAAAATTGAGAGAACCAAAGAATTTTTTTGACAAAATCCCCTAAAATTCCCTTTGAAGGAGATTTTCAGGTTTTCAGGTTTCCATCACATGGAAACATGTCTTTTACATGCTTCATGTCAAGTTTCTTCTGAAACCTGAAACCTGATTACATTCCCGTGTATCGGGATTTTCAGAACTCAGGAGCATCGGAACATACCTTTCAGAAAACATGCTTCATGTTGCTTGTTTCCCGAAACCTGAAACCTGAAATGATTCTTTGTTTCAGGATTTCAGAACTTGATAACACCCAAGCATGTATTTTGCATGCTTCATGTCAGTTGGTTCCTGAAACAAGATTTGATAAGAAATCCTTTGTTTCAGGTTTTCAAACGTGTTAAGCATGATGACATGGCATTAATGTCGAGTTGTCGGTTAGTTGGCACACATGTCAGAGGAGGTGTAATAAATGCTAGTGTTTTATAAATAGTCCAATTTTACACGTCACTTTTACTTGACAAATTTTCACTGCGTGGATTTTTCGTACATGCTCCTTCGACCTCCAAACCCGACTGAACCTCTTGATCAATTTTGTGATCTGTCTTTGACCATTTTTAAAATTTATTGAAGGTATTATCTTCTTATCATTTTGTGTCCTTTGGGATTGTTTTTGAAGTATTCATTCGGCGTGTTTCCTCTTTCCTTTTTATTTCCTCTGGGTTTAAGGTTTAGGATTGTTTTCTTCATTTTTTGTTGTATTCCCATAAAACCCCTTGTTAAAAAATTCATCTTGGGTGTTTTCTTATTTTCTTCCATGGATATAATCTTTTGGTTTTAGAGAATAATCTATAAAACCTAACTTACAAGTTTGGCGGAGATTTTACCTATTCTGACATCCCAGAAACCTGAAGCCTTTAATTCAGGTTTTATAGCATGTCCGACATCTTTAAAATCCCTCTTGTGTTAGGTTTTACAAATTGCATAACCCTGTCCTTTCTCTTCTTGTATCAAGTTTCTCCAAGTGGTCAGCACCCCCCAACTTCCGCTTGTGTCAGGTTTCACAGATTGTCTGACATCCTCCAACTTCCACTTATGTCAGGTTCCGGAGAGTGCTCGACACCACTTGATTTCTTCCTTTGTGTCAAGTTTCATGAAGTGTCTGACACAACTTAGTTTCCGATATACTTTGCAGTGTTTTGGGTTTCACGAAGTGCTTCACAAGTCTCAAAGTCCGGTTAGTTTGGCGGGTTTGTGGGGTTGCTCAGTAAGCTTTCAAGCCCAATTTTTCAACCAGGAGTTATCTAGGCATTCTTTCTTCAGTACTTCTCATGTCAGATCCTAGATTATCTAAGGATAAGTCAAACATGTTAGGAAAGATGAAGTACAAGTACCAGAAGATGGAGTCCCCTTCCTACATAGACTATAATTATGACATCTGAGACACGGAGCTTGGTAATATAGACATGGAGGAATTTTGGAACAGAACCAAGTATTCTTGTCAGAGTCCCTAGATGAAGTCAATAACCAGCAGTGGCCTCCCTCTTGCAGCAGGATTCCCAATGTCTACTCGATTCCCCGAGTTCATTATGTCCTATGCTTCCAATTATGACTCAGATTCTTGCTCAGTGAAAAATCAAGTAGGAGAAGTCATAGTGAAGTGGGACAAGGTTTAATTTGATGACCTCTAAATATTGCCCAACTTTGAGGAATATGTTAATGTAGATCTTAAGTCATCACAGAAATCCTGGGACAAAGATCAAGAAGACTGCATCAGGTATGTGAATAAAAATTTCTTCATCAAGGCCAAACCAGCCATCTCTAGGTTTCCCTAGTTTATCCCCAGGAGTGATTTCATCCTTGAAATCAGTGATATTATCACCCTGCTGAGTCAAGTATTTGGACTCCCCGAGCAAGAGAATTCCAAGGGTGGATGTATCAGATCATGGTCATTATAAAGAATAATGAACAAGGGATCGATTGGAGCAGTCTTATAAGTGATGAGATTGATTCCCAGATGAAGACATTCTTGACTACAGGCAAGTTCTATATGTCATCATATGTCACCTATGCAGGAGGCGACATGAGAAATTATCCAGGGTTGGATGAAAAAGGAGATAGGGTAACAGAACACATATATCGATACTTCCCTCAGCTGACAATGAAGGGTTCTGAGGATCAATTTAGAACAGTGAATGATGCCTTCTTTTATGAAAATATCTACAGGATGAACCCTGATCTAAGGAAAAGAAGAGTCTTTGATGAAGCATGGGCTGAAGTATCGAAGTGGGGTTGTATCTTCTTGCAATTCAAGAAGTTCACATACCTTCGAGTGGTCATGTACTCGAGTGATCCTTTCTGATTTCCCAGATTCCTAGCTGATAAGCTGATCTTGATGGAGTTGGTTAGACAATTGTTGGTTTTTCACAAATTCCAGCAGAGTAAGCATAAGGCCGTCATCTCCTTCCCTATTTCCATCGGAAGGTACACGTGCTCAACAGTCGTTAAAGCCAAGAATGTGGTGCATGAGCTGCAGGACAAGTTGAATAAGCACATGAAGCACAGAGATGGGTTTGATTTCCAAGTCCTTAAGTCATACGAGACCTTATATCTACATGTTCCTAACATAGAAGACATTTGCGTTGATCTTCGGGATGAAGTTGTCATCCAAAGAAAGGAAAATAGTAGGTTGAAAATTGAAGAAATCTAGATGTTATATTTATCTAACATCCCAAAAGGCACCATGGATAATGAGAGTGTCCTTAATGCCTCGTATGATGGGCTGAATGAAGACCAATATTTATTCCTAGCCATTAATTGGTATATTGCTAAGAAAGCTTCTATCTCAAGAAGAGTCACTCAAATTCTTGCCCGTACTAAGGCGTGGCTCATTTCTTTGGGAATGAGTTATAAAGAAGGGATATTTTCAAAGCTATCTACTTTGGAAGTGGGACCCTCCAAGGTAAAATAGGAAAATGATAAAAACCCTTCCAAGAATCCAATAAAGGTTAAGTTTGTCAGAAAGGGAGAAGAGCAAGGGAACACACCAGTGGCCACTCTCCCAAAAATGGTTGAGGTTCTTGATTCACCTCCACCGCCAGAAATAGGAAATCTTCCTTCAGGAGAAGAGGTTGGTCAACCTTTCATTCCCCTTTTGGTTGGCAGTTCATCAGAGGTAAGTCATCCTCTTATCTCTCAAGCTCTAATTTCATAATCATTACCTCCCCCCCATTCAACCTCCTTTGCTTCAGGTTTCTTCACCAAGTTCCTTAGCCATGGCCAGTATCTTTTCTGGCCTCTCACCTCTCCCCACTGGACCCAATATAACCATGGATGGGCCTCCTCCTTCTGCGCCTTCATTCCCTGAGTCCATTTCCATGGACACTACTCTTGCAGTGATCACCACTCCACAAGAAAACATTCCTCCACCTCAAGATGTGACCGTACCACCTAAAATGGGAGAAACTTTTTCCAATATGTCTCAATGGTTAATAGATCAGACCCCAAGGAAGAGGAAGGTGGTAGTTCCCCTACCAGCCTTTGATTTCAGTTCCTTCAAGGTCACTCCTACCAAGTTTGCCAAGAAACCTAAAACATTTTCAAGGATTTTGGTGGATGCCTCAGGGCATAAGTTTGCAGAAATTACCACTCCCACGGCTGACAAAACCAAGGATGATATAATGGTCACCGATTATTAGATCAAGAGGGTAGATCTAGGAAAAGTAACAACGAAGGGAGCTCAACAAGATGCACAAGATGCCATGAATGTGTTGTGCCAGAAGCTAAAGGAAATAAAGGCAAACAGAGATAAGCTAAAAGAGAAAGTAGAGCAGCTGACAAAAGTACTACTCAAGCTTTCAAATCCTCCTGAGTCAACACCATCATCCTCTACTCCTATCAATTTCGATTTCTCATCGGTACCCATGATTGAGAAGATTAATGAGAAGGGGTAGAACGGTAAATGAATGTATCTAGAGGATGCTCCTACAAGGAAAATAGGTCATTAATGACTCCGTGGAAGTCTACAAATTCTTGGAGGATATAAAGAAGGATGGCGAGAAAATGGATGATGAATTTTCAGCAGAAGTCAGAAACCTAGAGTTAACTTTTGAAGGTCTCAATACGTTGAAACAGGTTCCACCCCACATCTTGGTCGAAGAAAGCATCATTCCACATGGGCACAATAATTTTCAACTAACCAAAGCCATTAGATTCATAATAAATATTTTCAATGAAGCTTGCAGTAAATTGATGGAATCAAGAGATCAATTGTTTGATGGCACAAATGACATAGAAGAAGAGCTAATCAATATCTGCACTAAAGTGTTGAATGAAAGCTCAAGTATTTTTCCCATTTATGATATTTACAAGCAAATCCAAGAATCAATTCAGCACGAACCAACTGATGGCTTTAGCCTAGAAATCATTGATAGGTTTGTGAAGATTGAACATTCTTTGGAAACACTGAGGAAACTCAACAAGAGACTGAAGAAACTTCCTGGTAATGTGAGTGATACTCAAGAAACATGTGAAGTCCTGAGTGATCATTCCACTACATCTGATGAAGATGAGATGCAAGGCATAATCTGAAAGTTCCAAGAGTTTTGAGGCAAACAAGCTTTGCTGGAGTAAGACAAAGATGATGAAATGGAATAGGCATAATGTTTCATGTCATTTCAATCTTGAAATCAACATGTCTTTTTCATTTTTGTTTCATCATGTAGGAAGAAAATTTTGACTTGGTCTCCTGTGTGAGAGTCAAGCAAAATAGGACTCTCATAAAAAAGACTATTTCCTAGGATTTATTCTATTTTCTCTCTACTCTTTTTATTATAAATAAGGGATGCTTATGCATTCCAAAGGGTTGATATTTTTGGAATATTGAGAACTATTGTGAAGAAGAAAAACTTTGTGTTTTCTTTTAATCATTTGATGAATAGAAACTGGTGCTATTTTGCAAACTTTGTGTTGTGAGATGTATCTTTCTTAAGATGATGTTCTTATGTTCATAATCTTAAGCTATTCTTTGTTTAGCATCTTGATTATTCTAATCATTTCAAACATTACATTTGTTATCTAAAACTCGTATGATTATTTCGTGATCTGTGTTTTCTCAAGAGAATATACGTTCCTCTCATTTCCTTTCCATTGTGTTTCTTCCATAATAATAATTTCCTTTCTAATCCTTTCCATTTCAAAAAACAGTAATACCTTCACCTAGTGTGGATATGGATTTCAGGATTCTATCCCAACCCCAATGGATTAGATTAGTGTGAAAACTATATATATTATTTTTGTTTGTCTTTTAGATTAGTAATAAACAGGCAGCCTCACCTGTCTTTGAGGAGGGATTTAATCCTATGTACTGTGGTTGAACCTCATATTTTGGCTTGACAAAATATCCAACCAACAAAGCTGAAGTGGAAAAAATGGCAGACGAAGCAGAAAGACCTCAACCCATTGTTCCATGGGGAATAAATACAGTCCTATTCGCTCTTGAACTGCCTCTTCATGATCTACCAACAATTTCCCACAAGAACTTTCCAAATTTCAAAGGTGGTGGCACATAACTCACTGAAGAGCACATATCAGCCTTCACGACATCATGTGGAATTCTTGGTGTCCAATATGAAGATGTTAATGAAAGATTGTTTTTGGAGTCTCTCCAACAAAGAGTAGCGGACTGGTTCTACCTCCTACCTACCCAATCCATCACTTGTTGGAATGACATCAAAAGTAATTTCAAGGAAAGATTCAGATTTAGTGAGGATTGTCAAGACCTCCTTCTTCAATTGGCACAAATAAAGAAAGGAGAAAGTGAAACTATGAGAGGCTTTTTGGCTCATTTCGAATGGTTGCTTTGTAGGATACCTGAGAGAGGATTCGCCATCTGGAAAAAAATTTCAAGAGATTCTTCATCAATGCTTAATCAGCAAAGGTAGGATTTATCCTACGAAGAGTTCAACCGAGGGATATTGCAAAAGCACAAAGATTGGCCACTGAACTTGATGATGATCTCATCCTATCTGGAAAGATCAAGAATCCCTCAAAGGGTAAAGCTCAACATCTTGGAGATGAAAGAACTGATCCTTTAATGCATAAAATGGAAAATGAAATGACATCATTAAGGAGGGAAATATTTCAACGAGTTTCTTCTCAAAGAAGAAACATAAATTAGATTGTAAGAGTGCCCCAAAGGCTTGCCTTGGAGGCCTCACCTATCGATGTAAATTATAGGAGTAAGTAAAATGAAGAGGAGATTGAACCAGAAAGTGAAGGTGGTGATTTCCTATAAAGATATGAGTTTGAGAACCATACACAAATTAGATTCTGTGAGTATTTTGGAGGTGATGAAGAAGATGAAGAAGATCCACCCAGTTTCTCATGTGCAGTATTCACTCATCCTCAATCTGATAAAGCAACATCTTCCTCCATTTTTGTAAAGAAAAAGAAGATTGAATATCCTCCTGTGGAAAATCTGCAAAACAAAATAATTAGTCGAGGATCTTCACTCCCACCCTCCATGGATTTTTCATTGTTGAATCCTTATCTTGTAGTAAGTAAGAAGGCTCCCACAATACCAAGTCTCTTGATGCCTCTTCCAATTCTAAATCTAAATCTACCCCTATAAAATCTATTACTTTAAAATATCCTAATGTACCTCTCAAAATACCCTCCATTCCCCAAAAAGATACTCCTACTTCCATACCTATCCTAAATCCAAAAGCAGTCCCTTCATCACCTTCACCCAGATCTGCTCCTTTTGATTTCATAGAGTATGCGATCAAAGCCAAAGTCCAAATTACTAAAATTGAATATTTGTGGACTCATCCTGAACAATTTGAGAGGTTTGTTTGATATATAAGGAGTGGTAGTCTAACACCCAATGTTGTAACTTCTAGTTCCAAAGCCATGTTGCTAAACCCACCTATGCCTCCCTCACAGAACATGCTTTCCTTAAGCACATCCAAGACTGACAAGGTCGATCCTATCTACGTCTCCCTTCTTATTGGAGAATATGTACTGAACAATTTCATAATAAATTTTTGTATGTTTAACAACGTGATGCCTTTAAAGGTCGTCAAGGCTCTCAAACTTACCATGACTCCACCCAGTGGCTCTTGTTACCACCTGGAGTCAAAAGAAGTCCCACTTGTAGGGAAGATCAAAGATTCATAGGTGGCTCTCGCCATATTTCCAGATAAGAAATTTTAAGCAATGATTTTTGTAACAGACGTCCTAGCCTCATTTGGAATGTTGTTGAGTAGAATTTTCTACCAAGACTTGGGAGGGAAAATCCATATGAATTGGTCATCCACAACTATACCAATGAAGGGAGACATGGAGAAATTTCTTCCCATGAATAAGATGAGGTACATGGTACTAAAGTCCGGAAGCCAAGAAGATAACATTTTTTACCAAGATAGCAAGTGGATGAATCAGTTTGTGATAACCAAGGAAGAAGAGGATATTCCCATCTTGATATGGATATAATTTCCTTCTTGGAGAGGCATGGACCTTGAATAATCATTGAGGATATTTGAGTTATAAGAGGGAAGCCTCGGATTACCGAATGATGCAAACCATGAAGAAGAGGAAATGGTTCTTGATGATTTTAAAGAAAATAAATCATTTTATGTGTTTATCCGTGATGAGGAGTTATTCTCATTCCCATTTGGGGATGAGGATGACCTCAGCTAGGCCATCTATGGAGATACAAGACCATCTTATGATGAATCCACGAAAGGTTTGAATGAACTATCTGTACAAGAACTGCCTAGATCTGCAAAAGAAACTGAAGATCTTGAGCTCAGTCTCAAACTCCTGATGCAATCCATGAACCTACAAGATAAGAAAGAATCTGATTTGAAAGCTTCAATAAATGTGAAGGTTGGCCATGTTGAAAAAAAGCAAGATGAGAAATTTGATGTCCCCATGAGCCAATGATTAATGGATGCAACGATGAAATGGAGATATTTTCTTTCCCATTTGAAGAAGAATACTATTTCCATGATGAAGAAATTGAAACAAGGAGTTTTGAGGCCTTTGAAGCTAAAGCTCCTCTTGATGAAGGATTGATAGAATGCAGCGATTCCAAAGATAATGAAGTGATCCCTTCAGATAGTTTCCTTGAGCTGTAAAAGAAAGATTCTTTGAAGGCATACAAAGATGAGATGCAGGAAGTAACAAAGGAGATATTTGTGCAAGGAATATTAGATGCAGTGGAAGTTATGGAAGACCCCAAACTTATTCTTAATCTCTTAACTCATTTCATGGGCATACAAGACAATTATGAGGTCACTTCCAATCCTTCTGTTAGTACTAAAGCACTTCACAGTAGAGTAGATAAAAAGGATAAGTCTGAGGTTTTTCATGGAAAAGAGGTCAATGAGCATAGACCTGGGAAAGAAAATAATCCAAAATATTCAAGTAATTTGAACAAAAAGTAGCCCTAGGGCGGTGATAACATCCTCAGTGAAGAATCATCTATGTGGATAAATAAGGAAAGCAACTGGCACTATGAAATCAATTTCAAAGAACATGAAGGCAATGGAATTTCTAAGCGAAGGCCTAAGCATCAATAATTTCATGTAGGATCACTCCTACAATGTGTACATACAAATGTGAAAGCACCTAGATTTCATAAGCAGCTGAGGAGAGGAGGCTACTTTCTGGAACCAGTCAACGGCTTCGCAGAACATCATCATTCAATGTTGCTCTTTAGGGGTAACTTTTATAGGAATAAAAAATGCTTCAGTGAAAGCGGGTTGTCCCCCACCTTGTACCATAGGTGATTACTAGGTGTGTTTCCCCTCTTATGTTACACGTGTTTCCCTTCCTGTTGTTGTGTTTTGTGTGTGTGTGCATGTTTTATTCTTCATTATCCTTCTCTCTTGTAAATTATACATAACTCCGCAGGGACCTAATGGATAATAAACTTGTTCAATGGAATCATATGCTCTAAAATTGAGATTCTAGATTACCCTATGTCAATGTCTTCACTATACTTGGTCCATGTCATGTCTGCTAAGCTAGAGTCAGCTGTTGTCATGCAAATGTACAACAAGGAAATTAACAGTTTCCGAGCATGAAAACTATACCCTTGTGTGAATTTTTTCAAGTCATATAATTCCAAGAAACCCCATTGGGTCTGTCCAGTTCAGTCCATGTGACCTCCCATATTAACATTATCTCATCCCCATAGGTTATTTTAGAAATTTCATTCATTCCCCCTAGGTGTATTTAGGAAGTTCATTCAGGCAATTGTGGGAAGGGCTATCACTAGATCTTCCTAGGACTGGAGCAACCCCATGGAGCGGAGAAGAATGACCTAAAAATATGGGCATGGAGGTGATTCAAAGGCCTTGGGACATCATGGAAGGGATTCTAGGAAGATTCTGGAAGGGCTCGAAGAATTTGGGGCAGTTTCACCAAAATTAGGGTTCACATGCCTAGTCAGTACACAGGCCAAAAATAATCGATGAGCTTTAGAAGGTGATTCTAGGAACTCTAGATGGATTTAGTAGAAAACCAAAACATTTACAGAAAGATAATTCTAATACCTACACTATGGTTAAATCATATTTTTCACAACACTTTGGTGTATTAGGTCTGCAGACATTTTTTCTCAGGCACAGGTTGAGTACCAAATCAAAAATCCAATTTATCAGGGATCAAATGGAAGAATAAATACATGATACCCCCACCATTTTATTTAAAATGTCATTTCCAATTAGTATAATATAAAAAAAATTCAAAAAAATCCATTGGGAGCTCAAGTTATCATCGTCGCAAGTTGTCCTCTTGGAGTGAGTTTGGGACTTAGCCAAATTTTTAGAGGAAACATGTCAAATCCAAGATCCTGTAGGTATTTTGTGTCCCCAACATCCCTAAGGTTCAGGGACATCAACCTCTAAAAAATGTTCCCAACCCCCATGTGGCCTCTGGAACCCCATGCAACCATCAGGATTGTTAGTTCAGCCCCTAGGTGCAATTTGGAGCTCAAATTCCCTGCCGTCGGATCTTCGCCACATGTCAAATCCATGGCCACCATGGAATTTGATGTGCCTCATGTCCCTAAAAATTCAATTGAGAAGGCCAAAACATGTCTCATCAATGTGCAATGAATGATCTCTTTTTAATCAAGTTTGACTGCATTTTGTGGCTTTTGTTTGATCTAGTATAAGTTAGGATGTGATTGTCCATATTTTGTTTGATTTAGTTCTAACATCTAAAAATTCTGTAATTCCTTTCAAAATTTGTGGAAATTTAGTTTTTAGAATAAAATAGGTCACATTCGGTCAAATAAACAAAGTATGAAGCAACCAGCACCTTTTTGAGGACATTGGCTTCAATGCGGCTTAACTCCGGAACCTTCATACTTAGTTCTGAAAATCCATCACTCAGCTAAGGAACTATATCACTTAGCTCTGGAACCTTCATACTTAGTTCCAAAACTCCAACACTTAGTTCTAGAACTCCTGCGCTTAGCTCTGGAAATTTTGCAGTTAGTTCCGGAATTTATCCAAAGATCTGGAATCAATGGGAATCTATTTATTTTGAAAAAATCCAATGATAGAGAAATTAATGGGCCCTCCAATCAGGAGCAGATCAATGAATTGTTGATTCTTCACACTCCAAAAAATACTTATGTAAGACCAAATAGTTGTATGTCCAGCAAGTTTTCTAAATTTCACATCTACTTTGAACACTATTTTGTTTCACTATAACCTATAGGTGGATAGACAGCTATTGAACACTTATGATTGTAAATTCATCTTCAGATGATGAAATATATATAAATACCTGAAGATATATATATATATATATATATATATATATATATACAGACATATACAAGTTTTGTATGACAAAACAATTTAGTAATAAGATAGCCATTTCATTTTGAGAGTATCACAATTTTTCAACTCCTGATTCAAGGTGGAGCAAGGGCCCACTCCTCCAAGAAACAGGATCCTTTATTTTATTGGTATTTATATCTTTAAGCAATTTGTATAAATATATTCTCTATTAGTTCTGAAAGTACTTTTGGTTCTTTAGTTGAAATTTGTTACGTAACTGTTCATGCAGGTGTTGTAGAATAAACTCCTATTTCTTTGCAAGCATTTTTAACAACATTTTCAAATGTGTGTTTATTTCCGAGCAGTGTGTTTCATTCTAAAACGTGTGTTTATTTCCAACTAGTTTATTTAATTTTGCAACGTCTATTTATTTCCAGCAGTACGTTCAATTCTGAAAGATTTATTCATTTCAGCAATGTGTGTTTATTTCAGCAAGTTTCTTATAATTTAGTTTTAATAAGGCTTCAGCCAGGAAATCTTAAAGATAATTTAAAAAAACCCCAGAAAATAAAAATAATAAATATCTACAATCAATTACTAGTTTACTAAGATTCTTCTTGTTGCATATAGCTTCAAACACACACTTAGTTTGAATATGACATCAACCATGAGTTGATTAAATGAAGGGAATAACGACACCCATCATTTTTGGTGTCGTTTCCAAGGACCCACTAGTTAGAATTGTCTAATTAGGTGTCAACAAGAACAACAATCATACATTTAGTAATTGAAAAATCTTCCCTACGTTATCATAAAATTTATGAGTAGACCAAGAAACTCAAAGGGTAGATTTCTCCCAAAAATATATCAACAAGAATTATCATCATCCTCTAGTTCAAATAAGGAAGTTGAGTAAGAATTAGAAGCACCATTGTCCCCTGTTAGACAAGAAGTAGAACTTCCACCTTTGGAATTTTTGAATCAAACATCAGAAGGAAGTGGAACTTTTAGGAGAAGGATTATATTCCAAGACCCTTTTAGAACAAGTTTTGATTATCAATTGAGTAGTCAACCTCCTACTCTTGACTTCTCACCTTCGCCAAAGCGGATCACATACCACATTGATTAGGGAAAAGACCTAGAAGATACTACAAAAATGAAACGAGAAGCTAAAAGAGAACCTGATAGGACCTTTACTTATCCAATTCAATTGGAGGATGATGATACACGTATGAAGAATATTTCACCTACACACTTGCCTATATTTAGAGGGATTTCATCTAAGAACCCTAAACAATTTTTGTTTGAATTTAAAGTATTGTGTTAGACCTATGACTACAAAACAGAAAATCAAAAACTCAATTTTTTCCCATCTACTCTAAAATATGCAGCAATAAGGTGGTATATGGGATTAACATCCAATTCTATTACCACTTGGGGGGCGAACGGAAACTGCCTTCCTAGAAAAATATAAAGACTACTAAATGGGGAGAAACAGGAAGGAAGAATTTTTCAGGATCAAACAGGAAGAGGATGAAATTATGGAAGATTATTTAGATATATTCCTCTTTGTAAGTAAAAGGTGTGGATATTTACTTCAAGAAGAACTAAGAAAAACAATTTTTCTTAAAGGTCTGGATGATAAATCTAAGGACACCCTTAATTTAATGGGATGTGGAAACATCAGTAAATTGAGAATGAATGATATTAAATACCTGTGTAGAATTTATTCAAGAATAAGGGTTGGACCTAGGAAAGGAAAAACTATGAAAAGTGCAAATGAAGACATGAACAAACTTATGGATGAACTAGCAAACTTTAAAACAGATATCCTAGTTCAATTAACTTCCACCATGGATGGATTGCAAGCCAAAGAAAATGCTAATACTGAACCATTAGCTATCTATTTTCCTAGACGCAGAAAGAAGAATGCAATAAGAGATTGTCCTCTAGATAATTTAGAAATATGTCTTATCTGTGAATCTAGGGATAATGAAATTAATGCTTGTTCTCTTCTTTCATTCATAAAGAATCATCTCAAACACACCATCACTTCATCCACTATAGAAGAAGTAAAATTTATCCAGAGACAACCTAGCCAGGGGTGGTTCATACCAAGATCTGTTCCTAATCCCTGGATGATGTCATGGGCAGCTCAGACAGTACCACAAAATTTGGGACAACCACCTTGGACCCCTCAACCAACATGGAATCCCTAATATTGGGAAGGACAAGCTTGGTATGCTCTAGGACACCAACATCCATGGTCTGGTCAAAGTAACCCTTATACTTGGTCATAACCTAGGTGGAACCCTAATAACTACGTTTAAGGGAAAACATATCCCAACCAACATCAACAATCCATAATGGGTTCTCCAACACAATGTTCACAAACTGAAAATGTGGTTCAAACACATATACTAGCACAACCAGTGGTTAATCCCAAAAACAAACAAATAACCCCTGTTTATGGAACAGAGCAAGAAAAACTAGTTGATCTTAATGCCATGGACTGTAAGGATATTCAAACAAGATCTGGAAAAATAATTAATAGTCCACCTGTTATAATTACTGAGATGAAAAAAGAAACTGAAACCCCTAGTTTAGTTATTCCTAAGGAGGATGAAAAAGAGAAAAAGAAGTAGCCATATAGAAACTCTACAGAAACTCCATTTCCATTAAGATTTAAGGAAGTTATTGAAACCAAGGAATTTGAACTAGTGCAAGAATTAAGGAAACTAAATATTGAAATAGCATTGTTGTAAGTAATCAAGGACATTCCTGAATTAAACAAATTAATCAAAATGTTATGTTTGAAAAGACCTGAAAGGAAGAAGCAGAACCCTAGGACTATTAAGGTAGATCGGAAACTTGTTGATTTATTAGCAGGAAAACTCTTACTTCCTAAATATGGGGATCCTAGAAGCCCTGTTATTTCTATCTCTATATGAAATAAACATATACATAATGTTTTGGTTGATTTGGGAGTATCTATAAATTTGATGATAGTAGAAACTTTGAAAACATTACCATTGACAGGTATACAACCTACTAGCACCATATTAGAGATGGTAGATCAGTTGGTAGAAAAACTAGAAGGGATCATTAAAGATGTGGCAGTTATGGTGGAGTAATGGGAGTATCCAATGGACTTCCTTATATTACGGCCAAAAGGTAAAACACTTGGTTATCCCATTATTTTGGGTAGACCATGGTTAGATAAAGTTGCTGCCTTAATTGATTGCAAATCAGGTGATATGACTATCTCAAATGGTAAGAATTCTAAGAAAATTTCCCTATATCCTTCTATACGACCTTTTATTGATAATTAAGAACAATTATGGGTTGATGATCTTGATACTAATAAATAAAATTTGTCTTCTTTGGCTATGATAACATTTTAGGATCATGTATGACAGGTAGATAATATTATTAATCATCCATTGAATGATCACCAATTATCTTTGGAATAATCGGGGATAGTTCGGAAACCTTCGCAGTTAGTTCTGGAATGTTTCCTTTTGGTTCCAGAACTTCTCCAAAGTTCTGGAATCAATGGGAATATGTTTATTTTGAAAAAATCCGGTGATAGAGCAATTAATGGGCCCTACAATCAGGAACAGATCAACGAATTTATTATTCTTTACACTCTAGAAATAATTATGTAATACCAAACAGTTGTATGTCCAGCAAGCTTTCTAAATTTCACATCTACTTTGAGCACTATTTTGTTTCACTAGAAGCTATAGGTAGATAGACAGCTATTGAACACTTATGATTGTAAATGCATCTTCGGATGATGAAATATATATAAATACCTGAAGATAGATATATATGATATATAGAGAGAGACATATACAAGTTTTGTAAGATAGAACAATTCAGTAATAAGATAGCCATTTCATTTTGAGAGTATCATGATTTGTTAACTCCTGATTCAAGGTGGAACAAGGGCCCACTCCTCTAAGAAATGGGATCCTTTATTTTATTGGTATTTATATCTTTAAGAAATTTGTATAAATCTATTCTCTAGCAGTTCTGTAAGTAATCTTGGTTCTTTAGTTGAAATTTTTTACGTAACTGTTCATGCAGGTGATGTAGATTAAACTCTTATTTCTTTGTAAGAATTTTTAACAACATTTTCAAATGTGTGTTTAATTTTGCAACGAGTGTTTATTTCCAAGTAGTGTGTTTCATTCTACAACATGTGTTTATTTCTAAGTAGTGTGCTTGATTCTACAATGTCTATTTATTTCTAGTAGTACGTTCAATTCTAAAATATTTATTCATTTCAGCAATGTGTGTTTAGTTTAACAAGTTTCTTCTAGTTTAGCTTTAATAAGGCTTTGGCCAAGAAATCTTAAAGACACTTTAAAAAACCCCCAGAAAATAAAAATAATAAATATCTACAATCAATTACTAGTTCACTAAGATTCTTCTTGTTGCATATACCTTCAGACACAACCCTGGTTTGAATATGGCATCAACTATGAGTTTATTAAATGAAGGGAATAACGACACCCATCATCAGGGACAGTAAACCTTGAAAAATGTGCCCATCCCTCTAAGGGAGATTTTTTGTCACCCATCTGACCCACTTCTAGCTCCTCAATTCTGATTTTCTAGCTCTCACTCCCTGTCGTCATATTGATGCCACATGTCATCTTCTTGCTCACTATGGAAATTGATGTCCCTCGCATCCCTTTTAGGTGAGGGATGTCAGGGACATTAAAATACACCCAGCACCTTCTATTCATTTTTTGAATATTTTTAGAATATACTATAGCTAAGGATATGTGCAATAAGCTACAATTCATTTATGAAGGTGATACTAAGGTGAAGTTTACAAATCTCCAGACTTATGAAAGTTAGTTTGAAAGTTTTAAGATGAAGAAAGAAAAAAAATTGCAATATATCTCCTCCAGGTAGATGATGAGGTCTATACTATTAGAGGATTAAGAGAGTAAGTGAAATAAGCATTGGTGGTATAAAAGGTGTTGAGATCTATAACTCCTAAATTTATCCTAAAGTCTCGGCTATAGAGGAAGCCAATGATATAAGTACATTGCATCTTGAAAGCCTATGAGATGAAGACATGTGATGGAAAACCTCCCAAGAGGGAATAATTCTTCAAATTTGAAAGGAATTCAAAAGGTAATAATATCAAAAATTACGATGTTTTTGATATAGATGATGATGAATTGATTTCTCTATTTGCTAAGAAGTTAAAGACAAGTTCAAGAAAGTATACGGGTAAGCTGCCCTTCAGATGCTTCATCTATGGTGAGATAGGGAATTTTACAAATAAGTTTCCTCACAAGAATAAAGATGAAGATAATGGAGAACATGATGATGATAAGAGTTACCACAAGACTGATGAGCGAAAGAAGGGGTTCGCAAATTTTGAGGGTAAAAATAAGTTCAAGAGAAGCCTATATTCCAAGTAGGATTGAATATCATCTGAGGTAAGTAGTGAATCATGATTTTCATGATGATGGCGATGATGTTGGAAATAAAACCCTATTTATGTCTAAAGGAACTAGGATCTCTAAAAGATAAGATTCATCATTTGGAGGTACATGTGTGAATTTAGAGGAAGAAGAGTTTGAAGCTAAGTTGATAAGTTTCCTAGAAGAGTTGAAGCATGCAACGAATAATAATAATAAACCAAAAAGACAGGCCAAGGAATATGAAGATATGATTCATTTTATTGAAGATATACATAGGATTGACACCCATGAGTATGATGAAATCATCAAATAGTTAGAAAATCAAATGGATAATGTAGCTGCAATCCTGAAATATAAGGAGGAAGAGTATAACATGTATGACAGAGAAATAGAATCCCTAAAGTCATAAGTAAATAAAGAAAGAATAACCATTCAAAATTTTGAGAAGAGTTCCAAGGATCTATATGATATCTTATATATTCAAAATACTTCATGTTATAGGAAAATTTTAGTATTCAAGGAAGAACTAAAGGGTGAAAAGGTGAATCAAATCACAAGATAACAAGAATTTGTTTAGAGCAAGAAGGATGTTAGCATAGAAAATAATACATCTAATCCTATCAGATAACCCAATGCAATGAGGTATGTAATGTCTTCCAATGGTTATTGTTGAATTTCCAATTCCAGAGTGTTAAATTCCCTTTAAGAATGAGGATTCATGGAACCATGGAAGAAGTATCTTTTCACACCAACCAAGAGGTAAGAATGGAATTGTTTTCTATAACTTTCTTAATGTTGGTCATATTGTAATTTTTTGTTATCATAGACACTCAAGGAAGAGTAAGAAGTTTGAGGATCCTAGATTACATGAGATAAATCAAGACAAGACATGAGAACCAAGAGTGAATCAGGGAAATCTAACTAAGCATATGCTAGAGATTGGAGCAAGTCAAGAATTCTCATAGGTTATTGATAAGAAGAAGGTTGAAGAGGTCAATCCACAGATGCCAAGGAGGTCTTGGAATCTCCTAATTTTTTTGTTGTAGATCCCTATGGTTAGGGATGTGTCTACTAAGCTTCCTATAGGGATTCTTTAATCAGAAGAAACATGTAGTAAGGGAGAGCTTTAATTGAAAAAGTGCAAACTAAATATTTGTTGAGATAGTGAATATCTTTGAAGATGTAGCTTGTTATTGTGAAGATGTGTTGTTGGATTGCAGGTATGAAGAATTCAAGGACACATATGTGATGGAAAAGTGAAGGTATGTGTTTCAATAATTTGTATGATGACTTGATTAGACCATTTAAACTCATGAATATATGTTGCATAGTAAAAAATTCGTGGGGGATTTTGTAAGTTTAAATATAATTAGATAGATTAAATAAGTATAGTATGTATGTTTGAGGCATAAGGTTGTGTGTTGAGACATAATACATGTCTATAACTCTTAATCTAGAGATTAGTCGGTTAGACCATTATGATCTTGTGTTATAATCCTATGTGTTACATGAAGACCCAAATGGACCTACAAGTTTGTTCTTAGAGGTATGATCAGAATTTTAGCAAGGCATGACAGTATGAAGATATAGAATCTGGGTATGTTCATGAAGTATCTGGGAAGAGTATAAAAAACAAGTATAGATAAGTGGAATCAAGGTAAGATATGCATGAATTAAGGGGGATCTGAACAAAGCTCCATGAGAAAGTGGGTTGCAATGAGAAGGTTTTCTGGTGTTCTTGGTCTTAGGGAGAGTTGGTTGGCTCAAGAGAAGAAATAAATTGTTAGCATTGTGAAATATCAAGGTATGCATGCATGTTTGGTATATTCATTCTATATAAGGTTTAAGTTGAGTTTATGAATACATACCTTGAAGAAAACGTTGGAGTTCCTCTGTGTTGATAGGGTCTATATCTGATATATCATCAATAAAATTGAGAGGTTTACATGAACTCAAGTTGGTTTGTCAATGTTGAAAAGTTTTAGTGGTATCAAGGACTTAGGGGGATTCAAAACAGAGATGAAAGAGTTCAAATGGACCTTGTTTTGTTTGGTTGATTTTTCAAACCAAATAGTGAGCCCTAATGTTATGACAGGAAAATAAAACTAATATGTTGAAGGTATGATTTTTTTTATTGTTGGCGAGAAAATTTGTCAGGTAGAAAATTTGATGGATATCTTGCCAATGCTTTGGGAATAAAAGTCCCTCTACTTGAACAATGCAGCTCTGTGTTTGTACACATGTGTGAAATTTTATATTGTGGTGTCCTTACGACTAGGGATCTAATAGGGGCACTCCACTGACCCTGCAGTGAAATCTTACAATTTCTTACAAGAGAGGAGTTTTCTAGGAGAGTGAGAAAGGGAGTGAGAAAAAGAGAGGGGGGATTAATATTACAGGTAGAAATTCAATATTCCTATACCCACTAACCAGAAAATTCCAACACACATATATTTAGAAGAAAAAAAATTATGCAAATGGAAAAAATACCCGTTAAGATTTAGAGCACAAAGTTTCATAAATCTCCCAGTCAAAAAGGGCATGAAACTCCTTATTTCTTAATTCATGTTTGAGAAAAATTGTACATAGCAAGGATGGGAATAACATAGAGATTAGAAGTAGAATAATTGTTATCTATTTGCTTCTTCACAAGGAATACTCTCTCATGAACACAAAATTGACAACCATTTGGAAAGAGGGTGTCTTTATAATTTATTAGAATCGGAGAAATCTCTTCTCCTACCCCCCACATGACCTTTCATATGCCTTTTGCATGGCTTATGATTTTTTGCATTCTTGCGGAAACTATTAAGTCCCCTTTTACAAAATAATGGTGACTTACTACATTATAAACATAATGTCATTTTTAATTAAATAAATGCATTATGAATAATTCCAACCCTAATGAAGAAATAGAACATTGGAGGAGAGAGAACCGGGGGAAGACAATAGAGAGAAATAGGAGAGAAAGAGAGAACTAAGAAAGAATTTCAATGAAGAAGTTGCCTCTAATCAAGTTCACTGATCCTTGTCAGATGATCTGATGAAACACTCCAATACGGTGAACTATGGATCCTCTAATGCCTTAGCACCATGAAAAACCTCCTTTGGATGGCACACGGACACCCTAAACTAAGTATTTAGAAACACTGTTGAATGATTCCTTTGGTAACCATGAGTTTCGCTCATGAAGATCCCTTCTGAAGAGGTTGAGGATGGAAAAGGGAACCCTTATGACCTTTACAACATGGTCATACTACCGTACTAATTGGAAAGCTATGATGAAGTGTATTTGAACAATGAATAATGCTCATTCCATAATATGAAAAAATCACTTCGAACCTATGAAGTGTCATCATTTCTTTGTTCTTCAGGTTACACGCTTGGATAAGATATTAGAAAAACTGCTCAGGGAATTGTAGCCATGATGATCCTATCACCTTGAATACGCTGAATGACTAAAACTGAGACTGATTTGATGCCTATGAATTCAAGTTTCATGGCTTCTAAGACACTTCCTTGTATCCGAAGGGGGGATTTACTAATTGTTAGTAAATGAGAAGTTTTCCACCCTTTTCGACTCTAATCACTAAAATTGTCTATCCAGATCACCTTTGTGCACATTTCTTCTGCCGAAACTATTCATTATGTGGGACTTACTAAAAATAAAAAGTATCTATCTAGGAGGATTACTATTTTTAGACAGTGGAGTTCTGGATTTTGGTTTTCAACGAAATCATTTTTTTATATGTATTTTTCCTCTTCATTGCACTTCTAAAATTTCACATCTACTCGATCTTCGGAAATGAGAGATATTAAAAATTCAAAAAAAATAATTGTGGGGAAACTTGGGTTTTCTCACTACAAAAAATCTGGTCTGTATACGTAAATTCTTTCACTTTGGTTTTAATGGCCTCTGAAAAACTAGAATATTGCAAAAAAACCTCGCGTTGATACATTCACTGGTTTTTTTAGTTACAAGGAATTTTACTTCACGGGTTGCGAAGTCATTCTAGCGAAAAAAAAAGCCTAGAGCCTTAAAAAATCCATATTTTTTTTGGTTTTAACTCTTTCAAATCATGGGAAAATGGATGGAGGAAGAAAATTGTGGAGAAAAGGATTCAATGAAAAATTTCAGTAGAGTTTTCAGCAGCGGAGGGGAGAAATGTGGGAGAATGAGGCAAAAATGGCTAACTCTCGAACTTATAAGCTTTGAGCACAATGAGAATGGGGGGCACATTTTTTCCCCCATTTTCCCTTTAGTTTTGAGAAAATAGGTGCAAAAATATTGTACCTTATCCTTTTTGTTTCAAGTGGCGGCTATTCATTTGATGAGAGAAACTGAAGGGGGAGCCAACAATAAGCACCTAAGGGCCAAATGAGGGTCGTATGAGGAATCTGAAGGCAACCAAGGGGTGGGGCACATATTTTTTCCCCTTTTCCCCTTGGTTTTGGGAAATATGGGTTCAAAATATTACACCTTATCTTTTTTATGACAAGTGGTGAGAATGGAGGAGTTGGTGCAGGAGGAAGTCAACTTGGTCAAAGAAGCCTAAAGTGAGCCGCCATGGTCATATGAGTGACCAATGAGCTTAAATGGGGTGAAGGCACACTTTTTTCACATGTTTTCCCTTTGGTTATGGAAAATGGGTGCAAAAAAGTGTGCCTTAGCCTCATGTTGCCACGTGTCCCTTTACAACTTTGACTAAGTATCGAATAGCCACACCTTGTGAGGGTGACTTAGAAAATACCATAATTTGAGCTCCTGGATGAATTTTTGCGTGATTCTTTATATTATTTTTAATGGAAAATTACTTTTGAAAATTATGGGATAGATACATTTCTTTATTCTTATTTCAAACACCTTAAAAAATCCTCATTTTTTCTTAGGATCGCCCACGGTGCATGGAAAGAATGAGGTTGCCTAGAAAGATGCATGGGGTTTTGGATTGATCTATTTTTTCCACCATGTATAAGGTTGAAAATTATTTCCAATTATATATTTTTGGTCTCACAACTCATTTCTAGGGCTCGTAGAATCACCTACTGAAGCTCCGGGTGCTCTTTCGCAGTGCAAGCTCCTTCATCCTCAAAACCCTGCTTTCAGTGAACTAGCTACTAAACCTCTGAAACTTCCCAAAATCTTCCAAAATATGTTCCTTGATGTTCCTAGCTCATGAATACCCCTATGTGATGAGTTTTATCTTTCATTACGCTATATGGGTTGTGCATTGGGCTTTGGAATGTTGATGATAGCCCTTCCTAAGATTGCTTCAAACTCCGCTTTTAGAGAGATTGCTCCAAAAGTTTTTTTGAATGACCACTTATTCCTAAATCACCTAGGGTAATGGATAAAGAAACACATGTAGACCATTTTAATGACATGATAGGACTAACATCGGGAGAAAATACTGACCTAAGGTGTGTCTTGGAAAGGTGTAACATTGAAATTTTTTTGACACTATGGTATGGTTGTCTTGTTTTCTAGTGAATTTTTCCCATTCATAAACACAAGACAACAATCATTAATGTCAAAATGGGGAGAATGAGCTGATGGCTTGAGAGAATGAGCTATATGTGTTTCCAATTAATGGGTTTTCTGACAATGAAAAAGGGTGAAATTCTTGGCAACTAGTTCTTTCATTGATGTCAATAAATTTAAGTGATGTTAAAAGGAGAAAGGAACATGAAAGTTGATTAGTAGTGTCATTCATTGAGGTCATGTAATGTTGAGTTGCTTGGTCTATTTTTCATTGATGAGGTATCTTGACTAAGTGTTATTACTTATAGGAGTGATATAGTGATATGTGGATGTTATAATTATGTCATTAAGGTAGTTGAAGGTTTTATTAGGTGGGAAAGAGTGAGAAACTCATGAGGTGGTTAGCATGGAAGGTACAAGCATGATCAAGAAGCCTAACTAGGTGGACTAGTCAACATACATGAAGCAGGAAGGTATGTTATTGTGGTTCATAGGTATGTAGAATTTGTTTAACACTGTGAGATCATAGATAACATGAGGATGAAGTGTAGAGACACTCACAAGTGTCTCAAAGTGTATATATATAAGGTTTGGAACTAGTTTCTAGGCCTGTACCTAGACCTATTCTTCACCCTAATTGTCTTGATGAGGTTTTTAGATCATATTTCAGCATGGAGATGTAAAATTTAGCATTGGGAAAGGTGTAACATGTTTTCCTAGAGGTGTGGACAAATTTTTAAGCCTTGGTTTAAGGAATGTGAAAGAAAATGTGTTTTTTCCTCTACAAGTTCCTAGAAAGTAAGAAACCCAGCTCAAGAAGGACTTTATTAGGTTGGTTGGTACATGTGAAGTATACATGGGAGGATAATATCTTCATGATAGTTGGGTAAGGGTCTTAGCTTGAGATTCATAGCATTAGTTTGTGGCTTAAGGGGCATAACTTTATGAATAATCGTTAAGAAGGAAAGGTTGTCTAAAACCCTTTTTAAACTCTAATAATGTAGTGATGGAGAAGAACTTACTCAAAATGACCTATAATGTTTGGGTGACCTGGTTTGATGATTGTGTAGACACCAAATTTGTGTCTTACGACCCCCTGTGACCCGTATCTCATTTCGCAGCCTAACCCCATCACCTAAACCTTACACAATTATTTATTAAATACCTTATAATCAATAAATCCACGTCGCCTTACCTGCCACCTTCATTTTGCCACCTCATCATGACCTAGCCCTAACCCTAAACTAACCTAATTAAGACCTATAACTTGGTCTACATCCACACCCATGACTAATGCCTCCTTACTCGCACCCAAAACTGACCTTGTAGTTACTTTGACCAAGCCCACAAACTAATCCCTCGAGAGAAAAGCAGGGAAAGTTGGCTATTTTACTAAAAATATCCCACTTTTTCCTGACCGATACTGGTTCCTACTCGACCGCCGTTGGTTACGTAACCCGACCATCGGTTCCCTATAAATGATCTCTCCCTAATCAGAAACAAGGCGTCAAAGGAATTTTGGATTTGATCAGGATCATTAGAAGTGATCGACGAAATCTGGATTTCTTACTTGGCCGAGAAGAGACAAGTGAAGAAAGAGGAAGAGTTTGCAGAGAAGGACATCATAGCCCAAGATTGCAACTGAATAACCAGAGCCCTGTGACACTCAGCTGATCATCGGGAGGGAAGATATCTCCTCTTCCTGACTGTCGGGACATCCTATCTGAGTTCTACCTCTGTCATCACGGTTCTTGAACCTGCATTCTCGTCAATAACCAGTAAGTAGTAGCTTATGTGTTCTCTTTGACAATACTTCTTAGACTTTTGAATCACAGCCGTCATAAATCTACTTCTAGAGCCACTACCCAGCAACACATTACATTTGACTATCATTTCTGTACCCCCTCATCACCCCGTTATCTAATCCTACTCATTTACTAGCCTTACAAACAATATAGCCACCCTACAACCTACCCTCACCAAAAGTCCCTAAAACATAGCCCCTACCGATATCGGTTAGAAGAAACCGGTATCGGTTATTGTTACTCAAAACCAAAAACCAGCCTTTCCCCCTACTTGTTTCAACGAGGCAATTTAATTGTTATTTTGCAATATTCTGTGTTAATTCATATTAGCAGGGGAACTGACCACCTTCGAAAGGAAGTTTTATATTTCCATAGGCCCAAGGCAGTTCCCTCATTTATTGTCTAATCAAAATCTTGTGGTCTTGGGTTCTTAATTTGTAGGTAGTCCTTCCAAGAAAAAAAAGGAGTCCTTCGCAATCAACCTGATCTCTTTCTACGGTACGTGCACACCATCTTGACGTTCAATAGGTATTCCTCCTAGCCCTAACCCTTATCTGTTTCTAAAATGAATGAAAGGATAGAAACAATTCTATTCTCAAAAGCCGAAACAATTCCGAGCGAAACATTTTGGCATGCCTGGGGGGACCCATTTCGGGTTTCTTTCTTTCTTGTTTGCTTTCATATAGGAAGCACACTTGCTGTTTTCTTCTTCTAAAGATATTCACAAGGTATTTTGTTATTTTTGGTGAAAGAACTTGCTTTGCTTTTACATCTTTGCATTAGTGAAAGTCTTCCCTTTTTGCTTCATCAAATATCATTTTCGATTTGGGTTTTAAAACACGTGCATCACATTCTTGCTTGCTATTTTCAATTCTAGTGAACATAGATTAAGTAACAGGTCATACACGTGGGGGTGATATCCACAGTATTGACAGGAAATTAATCTTACTTTCACTGCACAACACATACCGGAATCACTTCACAATTAACACAACAGCTCAAACATCCCCCCTTTTTTCTGTGGTATTCCTCCACCTGATTGAGGGTAACCTTATAAGCCAAATCAAACCTGATATTTCCCCTAAGTCTTCTATTTAGGATTTTCTGACATCATTCTACGTCTAAAGGCATAAGCCCCACAATAATTAAAATTAACCCTAAGGTTAGTCTCTGGATTTGCGTGTGCATCTTGTTTGTTTTCAGTTCTGTTTTCCCTGTCATACTCTGTTTTCTGTGATCACCTTAGAACAAATTGATAAAGGCACTAAGCATTGTTAAAGATCAAATCAAACAGCTTCTTATATTTTCTTATACCAATCTTATAGCACCGACATCGGTTTGCTGACCGACGTCAGTTACAGCCTAACTGACATCGGTCACTAGACCGATACCGGTTCCTGTATTTTACAGTTCCTGTCACACCAGTAACCTATCAATTTCACCATTCTGAGGTTATTTCTGTTCCTGATAGATTAAAAGCCCTACTGTATACTCTTGTCCATGGTTGTTATCAACTTGGAAACAAGGCCGCCGCCATGGTTTCAACATGCTTGCTCTGTGCCTTTGCCTGAATCACCCCCTTCACATTCTCTAGGGAACCCTACAGACACCAGTGAGATCCCCAAAAATTCCTATAGGAGATAAGGAATTTGCCAAATTTCTGGATGCTAATCCTAGTGCCATACAATACTATTTGTCTCATGCTCCTGACCATACGCTCGATGGTCATCTCCTTGTTGGCATGCCTATTAGTATAGCTGCTCATTTAGCTCCCACTCCGCCTGATAACACCACTTTGCTTTCTGCATCTTTAGCCCCCATCTCCTAATCTGACGGCTTCAGAGGTTCATACGGCACAGATTGGCTTTCCTTTGGTTAATCTTGGACCCCACATATCATTACCCGCCAACTACTCAAACCTCATCTCTCTTGCAAACGGCTCCGTTCATGACTTGCTCGCTGCCACCTATCCACACGAGCTTTCCTTCTCAAGCTCCACCTACCTTTTCATTCCCATACACATATCCAGTGACCTCCACATCTATATATAGGACATCCCTATTCGGTTGCCTCCAACATATTTGTCCTCAACACCTTATCAACACTTAACCCCACCAGTGTCTAGTGGAGGCCCTTGGCCTAATGTGCCTCTGTTTACCACAACCGCACCATCATCTCATCCAAACCACAGATTTCATCAAAAAAAATGATGGACAAAAATGCAAAATCTTGGAGGCTTCTGTTTCGGGAAGTCGTAGCACCTTGACATACGAGCAAGTTTGTCAGGAGCCTATTCACCCTTCTATCCCCCTTCATTCATATCCTCCGCAATGGGAATTGCCCAAATTTACTCATTTTAACAGTAAAGAGGATCCTCAACAACACTTGCGGTCATTTAGACATGCTTGTTATTTGATTTCTCATAATGATGCCTTGTTACTCCGAACCTTTCCCATGTCCTTGTCAGGACCCACCTTGGAGAGGTACAGTGCTTTAACCCAGCACTCAATCTTCTCTTTTAACACAACTTTCCCAATCTTTCTTTGATCATTTCTCTCCATTAACATTGCCAAGAAAGTATCTATCACCGACCTCTATGCCATCCGACAGTTTGAAGACGAATCTATCACAGATTTTGTTCAGACGATGGCGGGGCCTTATTAACCAACTCACATATGCCTTACCCTCAGACTGAACTTATCGAAATTTTTTACACGGGCCTGCGCTAAGCACATCTCTCCTACCTTTCAAATTCAAACTTTCCGCACATTTGACGAGGCCTTTACCATGGCTCGGAAACTAGAAATTTGAGCCTTAGAGGAAGAGAAATTGCGGTTGCGCAAAAAAAAATCCCAATGTCCGAACTCAAGATTTCCACCAACAAACCTAACACACACCACCACTCCTCACACATCCACCTCTTCGAAATCAAAAGGAGCTGTCCACGTGCAGTCATGGTCAAATCTCAAGCAATCTGTCTAATACCCCACCATAAAAACCGCCTATAAATATAAAGCCGAGCCCATCAATTTACAATCCCTTGGGAGAAATCTTATGGTGTCATCTTGGAAAAATTGCTCAAAAGCTGGAGCTATTACCTTGCCTCCTATTAAACCTCACTCCGGGTTTGTACTCCACCCGCACTATACCTTCCTGGTACAAAAGAAAATGACTTCTGTAACTTTCACCTCGTAAAAGGACATAGTCTTGAAAACTGCAAAGATGTTGAAAAACATAGTGCAGGAAATGGTTGATGCAGGGGATATAACCCTTGATAATCCTAATGCCCTTCCTAACCGAAATTTGAAAATCTTCAACAAACCGTATCCCGAATCACTCTTCTAACAGTAACGTAAACCAAGATATCTTAGCCGAGGAGAGTGTTCATGAGATCCACGCAGTCTTCGACTCCCAGCCAAAAAACATCTATTGTGAAATTTTTGAATCAAGCCTCTTCTTTGACACAGAGGCTCCAAACCTTCTTCACCGCCATCAAGACAAGGTGAATTCTATTCATTCACCCATATAGGAATTAAACCGCCCAGAGTTCTCTTCTCATAGATGAATCTTCTTACACCACATCCCTACAAGACTGCGAACGGGATGTTATCTAACTTATCTATTTCCCCAAACGTCTCCCTTCTACCACTCTTGTTGCATAAGAGGAGGGCTCGCCACTCCTTTTGTCACCCTTAGATGAAAAACATCTTGCACCGACATCACCAAATTATTTAACCATAACGGATCCTCTCAAACATGCCCTCTTGCCTATTAGTTCTTCATCGCATAAATCTTTTCAACAACCGGTTGATCTCTTAACACCTATTGATACAGTTCGTCATCCACCCTCTGTATCACACTCGCAGTGGACTGGAATCACAACCCACCTTTCATCCACACAAAAGTTCCAATTCACACCTGAAGACTGTCATTCTCCAGAAGATAGATGAGTCCTATGGGAATGTTTGAGTACCCCCCTATTCTACTCAAATGCAGATGAATGACCTAGACACCTCTACCATATACCCAAAGTGTTTATAGAAACTCAAAATTCCTATATCCTCATCTCCACCACCCCACATCTCTACCAAGTACCTCATCCACCTCTATTAGCCTAACCAAATCTTCCCCTACACTTGGGACCTCATCCAATACCCAGTCTAACACACCCCACCTAAGTGACTAGATTTATCCAAAAATTAAAGTTGCCCCTTCCACTTAGGAGACAAATTCAATCTGGGCCTCTATCACAATCAAAACCATCATCGTCCACACCTACATTCCATATTGGGACCGCATCCCTCCACCTTGCATCAATATATCATACCTCTTTGTGTTTTCTTTACAATGACCTATGCCTTCGGCACACATAAAGAGATCTAAGGGTATATCAACATGGTCATCCCACGTATCCTGTCCACCCATCAACCCTAAACAAATTTCATCATCAAAGGACTTGTTTTCCGTCACTCCACTTTGGCCGCCATTGTTTCCGGATACCACGTTATCTGGAGTCTCATCATCTAACTAGCTAAAAATGTAGCTCCTGCACCAAGGAAAAGCCATGTTTAGTTAAAACCACGTGTCAGACATCCTTTGCCTAAACCACCACCTGCACGAACCAATCGTGCCCAAGCATTACCGAAACCCGCTCAATCAATAGCCTCATCTTCCTCTGATTTTGACCCACTCAAAGGATCTTACACCAAAATCCTTGCTATATTGGTGGAGAATGCGACCATTTCTCTACCCCCCACTTTAGACCTTATATGACCCATCTAAACCCTCGACCTATAGGTTATGATGAGTCTAAAATCTGCGCTTACCACCGCACACCAGGACATGATGTGGAGGGTTGCAAAGCTTTAAAAGCCATCCTTCGTCAGTCACCTCTCTCAGATAGAAAGGTTAAAGAAAGACAACTTATGAAGGGAGAGACATTTAGCTTCAATTCCCTCTCCTATACCATATATCCCCGCCTCACCGAGATCTATCATTATTACAACCCCCACCTCTCGAAGCCCCGTGATTCATCCCTACCATCCTTCCTCCTCTTGTGTTCATGAGATCAACATGATCAGTGTTGCCACTCGAGTGCAGAAAAGCAATGAGAAAGCTAAAGAAAGTGCACCCTACGGCCTCTCTTTCTCCATCTACCATCCCGATCCCACCACCACCTAAAGTGGTTATTCGTGGACCTGCTTACCCCCGTTTCTAATGGATTTTCCCACAGAGCCATGATTAAACAGCTTCACCAATCACCTATAAAAATGACATTGTATGATCTCATTCAGTCTTCCGAATCTCATCGACAAGCTCTCGTTGAAATCCTTCAAGGGATTGAAGTATTACCTAATGAAACCCTGCCTGTTACCTCCATTCTAACACCCAATCACGTTTCTTCCCTCACCAAACAACCTACTGCCTCTAACCACTCGTCCTTTTGTCTCTGTACAACAAATTGCTGCTGTCAGTTTCTTCGAAGATGAAATCGTTGACTTTGGGTACAGAAGATCCTGACCCTACTCTTTTCATCTCAGCTTACGTCTGGGACATTTGGGTATGTCGTGTTATGATCGACGGGGGTGCTAGTCTAAACATCATCTCTTCAAAAGCCTTCCAACAAATGAAGATCCCTTCTAGCTACATGTGCGCCAACCCCATCATGTTGCGGTCATTCAATGATGCTATTTACCTCTACCTTAGGCACCGTGATCCTTAACATTCGTGTAGGACCACATACTTTACCTGAGCTCTTCTATGTCTCTTTGAGGGAGAATTTCAATATAACATGTTGTTAGGCCCACCCCCTGGATCCGAGCTATGGGATGTGTTCCCTCCACCTTACATAGATGCATAAAATTTGAGTACGAGGGGAAGTCCTACACCGTTTAAATTTGATCCTCCCCCCTTCAAAACCTGCAATATGTTATATCGCCCTAATGATGTTCTTGTACCTATCAAGACAACCCATTCATCCAACCCAACCATCCACTTCAACCGTGCCTCAAACATCCACATCAACCGCACCTACGCCTTCAACCAATGACACCACCGTTGCAAATACCACTTCCCTCCCCGCGGACAACATCCCAACCTTAGATCCCTTAGTTAGATATTTTTCAACACCTTACGCTGGGGGAGTATCGCCTATATAACGTTAGTTCTTTCCATACTCCACAAGAGTACGGACAGTTACATGCACATCCTACCTATGACCGTCGTGTGGGGGAAGTAATCCCCTACAGACCACCTCATTTCCACACTAACCTAACATATGGGGGTGTCGATTGCGTCTTCCATTACCCCTAAACCTCCTCTTGGTGTGGTTCCTTTCCAATCTGATTTCCAATACCTGACAAATTGTCGTTTCACCCTTACCTTCCTGACACGCTGCGCTTGGAAGGGCTTCGGTTTCGGTCTTTATGAACAAGGCCGACATACAATCATTCTCGTAACTACACGCAAGCACAATGATCATAGTGGTCTCGGATTTCCGGGAACACTTACACCAAAGGAACCTCGAGTCAGTTATCTCCTGGAAGATAATGACATCACCCCTACCGAACCATCATCACCCATTTTCCCATCATCACCCACAGAGTTGATAGATCCTAAATCTATCCCTCCTAATTTTTTTTTTTCATAAATGCTATCTTCCTAGGTCCTCTCACTTATCAACGTGATAATGAGGACCCCTCTTCTATCCCCCTTCTATATCCAGACATGATTGACGAGGACTCGCCTTCACTTATCTTGGCGCAGATGACTCTTATATTCAACGCGCCTTACCGTTTGAAACTCAAACCATGTTAAATGAGTCTACTATAGAAATCAACATCCACACAGAGGAGGATCCTCACATTGTGAAGATTGGACAATCCCTTAACGCATCAGAACAAGTCGCCTTTACTACCTTTCTCCGTGCTCGCAACCAAGCTTTCGTTTGGTCCTACGCTGACATGCCAGGAATTGATCCTGACATTGCTGTCCATAACATTACCCTGAAACCCGATTCCAAGCCAATTAAACAGAAACTGAGAAAAATGCATCCACGCATTGCCCTCTTGGTCAAAGAAGAGCTTCAACGACTCCTTTCTGTTTCCTTCATCCTGCCTATTGACTATCCTCAATGGATTTCTAACATCGTACCTGTCACCAAAGCGACGGGGGGACTTCGGATATGCACGGATTTCTGAGATCTTAACCTCGCTTTCCCTAAGGATGACTTCCCCCTACCTAGTATTGACCAACTTGTTGATCTCACTGCAAGCCATGAGATGCTCTCTCTCATGGATGGCTTTTCGGGATACAACCAAATTTTGGTTGCCCCTGCCGATCAACATAAAACTACCTTCATAACTCCTTGGGGAACCTTCTGTTATCGTGTAATGCCATTTGGCCTTAAGAATGCTGGGGTGACCTATCAGCGGGCTATGACCTACATCTTTCATGACATCATGCATACTATCCTTGAGGATTACGTTGACGATCTTCTTGGCAAATCTAAACATCATAGTGAACATCTCGATGTTTTAACCATTATTTTTGATCGCATGTTACAATATTCTGTCCGCCTTCAACCAAAGAAATGTGTCTTTGGTGTCCTTTCGGGAAAGCTTCTTGGTTTTATCGTCTCTTTACATGGCAATGAGGTCGACCCATCTAAAGTCAAAGCTATCCTAAAAATGCCTCCACCTACTAATCTCAAACAATTGCGTAGTTTACAAGGTAAGCTCCAATCTATCCGACGTTTCATCTCCCAACTCTCGGATCGATGTCAACCTTTCCATCACCTTCTTAAAAAGGACATTGACTTTCAATGGAGCGAAGAGTGCCACCAAGCCTTTGAAGCTCTCAAAGCTTATCTCTTGCAGCCACCTGTGCTTATCCCACCTCAGGACGATCGCCCCTTCTACCTTTACCTCTCCAACCACTGACCATGCTGTAGGGGCCATGCTTTCACATCGTGACTCCGAGAATCGAGAACAAGCCATCTATTATATAAGTCGTACTTTGGTGGACTATGAGACTAGGTATACACATGTAGAAAAGTTATGCCTAGCCTTATCCTTCATGGCCACCAAGCTCCGACACTACCTCCTCAATCACAAAACTTTCATCATCACCAACACGGACCCCATCCATTATATGTATGCCAAACCTCATCTAAAACCAACGCATCGCCCGATGGCTTATGCTCCTTGCTAACCTCGTCCTTGAATTTATTACACCAAAAATCAATCAAAAGGACAAAACCATTTCCGACCAACTCGCGGAAGCCCCTTTACCTGGGGCTCACTTTACCAATTTTACATTTCCCCCGACGAACTCATCGCCACTCTTTCCCTCAATGAGGAGTCGTATCTAATGACCCTCTTCTTCGATGGATCCAAATGCCAGCACAGCGGAGGAGCTGGTGTTTTTCTTATTCCTCTCGACGCTGAGCCTATGCCTCTTTCATTCCGACTCGACTTCCCCTGCACTAATAATATAGCAGAATACGAAGCCCTTGTTTTGGGTCTCCAGGTTGCGTTACACTTAGGGGTCACAATCTATCAATATTTTATCGGTCGACCTCTCAATTGGTAGTCAATCAAGTTATGGGCATCTACCAATGCAAAAATGAAGAACTTCAAAAGTACAAAACATTATGTGGATTCACTTCTATCCTTATTTACTCACTATTCTATCCAAACTATTCCCCGCTCCACTAACAAATTTTGCGGATACTATGGCTTGCTTAGCCTCACAAATTCCAGCTTACATCAACTGACTCTGACATTTTCATCTTGGTCCCAAAAAATCTTTGCCCCATCTTACTCAGCCCCGGTTGTTTGTATGATATATAATGTTGTCTACTAATTTTGCAAGATACCTGGTATCACCAATTTCATGATTACCTTTACAAACCTCTGTTCTCCCACCTGACCTTACTAGTACCCGACAAACGCACTTTTCTTAAACATGTTTCTCGTTATGTTGTTATGGCGGGACTCCTTTATAAACATGGCTTTGATGGCATCCTCCTTCGATGTCTAACCGGCACGGAGGTCACCTATACCCATCCAACAAGTTCATGACGGAATTTGTGGTGGGCATTTTAGTGGCCTTGCCGTGGCCAAACGGATCCTTCGCCTCGGATATTATTGGCCTACTCTCAATAACGACTGCTACAAATATGTTAAGCATTGTGTTATGTGTCTACAACATGCCAACCTTCAACATACTCCTAGCCATCCACTACAGGTCGCCCGAGATCTTTGGCCCTTCTCACAATGGGGTTTAGACCTTATTGGTGAGATTCATCCGCCCTCTTCACATACGTCACCGATGGATAATCACCGCAATCCCGAATATTACACAAAATGGGTGGAGGCTATTCCACTCCTTTCAACTAAAAAAGAGAAAAAATTGTAGAGTTCATTAACCACCACATTATCTGTCGTTTTGGTGGTTCCTCATCGCCTGATAACAGATAATGGAAAATCTTTCTAAAAATAAGTTGTTACAAGACCTTTGTGACAACTTTGGCATCAAACTTAGTTTCTCATCACCCTATTATCCCACAAGCGAATGGACAAGCCGAATCTTCTAATAAAACCCCTAACCAAAATCCTTATGAAAGTTGTCAATGAATCTGGAAGAAAATTGGCATGATCACATCCCCTTTGCCCTCTGGGCTTATTGTACTAGCATTCGTAACTCCACTAATGCCACACCTTTTTCTTTGGTATATGATACTGAGGCTGTCTTGCCTCTTGAAATACAAAATACCCTCCCTAAGAATATCTCTTCAGGATATTCTCACCAAACGATGATTTCCGCCAAGAGCGGTTAGCCCAATTAGAGCTTCTTGACGAGCGTCGTCTTACAGCTCTTGATCACGTTCAAATCTATCAAAAATGTATCAAGCGTGCTTTTGATAAGTGACTTCATGAGCGTGCCTTTAAGGTTGGTGATCTTGTCCTCAAAGAGAATCAACATGTAACCAAACTAGAAAAGGATGCAAACGTGGAAAATTTTCTCCCAATTGGATTGGGCCCTACATAATCACTCACACTTATGGATCAGGCACTTATCGTCTAGCTTCGCTTAATGGTAAACCTGAGCCTGAACCCCTTAATGCCTTGCATCTTCAACCTTTCTACTATTGAATTTAGTGTTATATCACTTCTTATCTACTTTACCCCCGCTCGTCCCCTTGAGCTCCTTTACCACCACCATACACATTGTTTCCTACATCTCAAAAATAAAATCAAGCTCACATGGTTTGATTCTCATTTTCCCCTTTATAGATGCCTTCCCCTTTTTAGTCTAGTCCATGACTTCAAAGTATTAAAATGACAATCATTCTTAACTAAATGCTTATGGGATTTTCTTGAGTCAAACTTCCTACAAAACTAGATGCTTCATGCCAAATGGACATCTAAGATCTCTAAATTATACGTAGACCTGCTCCCTTGAAGGACAACTATATGCCAAAATTCTTGCTACTATTATATATAGACTGCTCCCCCGAAGGACAGCTATACACCAATGCCACATCTGCTACTATAAATAGACTGCTCCCTTGAAGGACAGCTATACACAGTCAGCCTTTATCAGAAGCTTCTCGCATTGATCAGCTTCGTGAAGACCTCAAGAATAATACAATCAATATCCCTTATAGACTTCCCGCATCGACTCAGTCTATATTCAGTAAATAAAATCCACATTCGAAAGAAACTTTTGAAGTCATGGACTTGCCTATTTAGGTTAGGGTTTTCTTTCGTCAGAACACTCACTTATATAAGAAGTTCTCAATATCTCAGCTATACCATCCACCTCACTTAACCATTTGTTTAAACAACACAACTCAAGGGACGTGACGTACACCTGATATTTTATGATCATACAAACTCTTTTCACCTATTGAATCCTCGTCTATGCACGGTACCTTAAGGGGATTAAAGCTCTTTCTATGTTCATTATGTGGGTTTGGTTTAGCTCTTTTCAACTACGGAGTATACTTTTCTTCCTTTTTATCTTGACTCCAATCTAGGATTATGTGTTAACCTTAATCAGGACATGGTTCCCTACTACTTGGGTAGGCTAACTTTCACTTCACCTATACCTATACCAACAATCGCCAATTTACCTTACCAACACCAACAACATTACCCTATCAATATCAATAACAACATTTTTACCAACCAACAAATTGCCTAACCATACCTAAAATTGCCTGAATTCACCTCTCCTTGGTCCTAAGGGAGAACTACATCAGTCTGAGGCCCCCTCCTTGCTTTGTGCAATGGGCTATGTAGGCAGCACTTCGGAGACATGGGGTCTCCCAAGGTTAGCGTTGACCATCCCCTACCATAACCTAATCATGTGTGGTAAATATAAATATTTTTGTGTATTTCTATTTAATCACATTCCTCTTTATCAAAACACAAAAATCACAAAACACAAAAATTCTTATTATTATCATAACTCAAATCAACATACATATTCAGTTTTATTTAGATGTTAAACAAATACATCTTCTCTATCATCGACAACGCAGGTCGGCATCCTTATTTATTCTTATGCATCGATAACATTTATGTAGACCCTCGACGCCTCCTCCCGAACCAGGTGATGACCATGATCGTCGACGCCTCTCGCCAGGCCTCTCTTTCCTCAAAGGTACCCACAGCTATTGGTACCCGCCCACTGATATGCCAATCTCTCCTGTAACATGTGAATACGCTCCCTCGCATGGAGATATCTCGCCTCTAGTCCCTCCGCCCGTGAACTCCGCAACCGCTAACAATGCTCTTGTCTCATTCACCTGCATTTGGAGCTGATGAACTAATCTCTGCAGACGATCTCTCTCCAATGTAATCATAGCTATGTCAGGACAATCAGGTACACCTCGCAGTTCTACTACCCACCATAATCTATAGGCCTCTGTCGTTCCTGCATCCATTACCCTACGATCGGCTTCTATCTCCTCTGGCCCTTCTGGAGGTGTTGGCCGGGGAGGTGAGAATGCTGCCTCGGCATCAATCCTCATATATGGTCTATAAGCCAAGGGTATATCCTGCACAAATCCAAATTGTCGCCGCACGCGATCTAGAGGAATCCTCTCATACTCACCTGGCCTGTGCCCCGCGATCCACCTTAATCGCTCTACACCCCTCAACTCCTCAGCTATATTCTCTGTTACCATATAGTTCCCGTACGGCCTCCAACAGATATCTGCAATCGTCACCATCTCCCATACCTGCCTATAATACTCAATGTCACCCATCACATCCTGGGATCTTGCCTCTTGTTCTGTCTGGACCCATCGTCTGAATCCCAATCTCTGCACTCCTGTCTCTCCCGACTGGATGGGTCAGCCTATTGGTCGCACACAAACAATGTGCTCATAGGCCCAACAATGTAATAAGTATGAACAATCCAGTGTCGTCCTGTGATTTCACCTACAAGCCCATAGACCCCTGTATAGCTCCGCCAAATATGCAGGTGCCCATGCAAAAGTCACGTTCCTTTCCATCATTTCCCAAATCACACCCATCAATACCCTAAAAACCTACCCACCCTACCGCCTTGACCTATTTAACCCATCTATCCTCTTCGTTTTTCAAATTACTTAAATTTACTCATTATTTTATCAAAATCTAAGATTCTTACCCAAAACCCAAATCTAAGCTTAATAACATCAAATTCACACAATGCAGGGTTTTAGAACCTACCGGTACGACTGACGCGTCGTTGTGGTGGGATAGGTGGTGGTGGTCCCACTAGGTCCAGCACCTCCTGCTCCTCCTGGCTGTGCCATGGCTCCAAACTCTCCTCTGCTGGGTCCTCTACCAATCAACTGCTGCCTCCTACTCGCTCGGGCCCACCAATCACTCACTTCTCCACTCAAATCGTGCCACCTCAGCCAACAAATGCACCAATATCAATATTCCACCTCAGACAACTCAAATCGGTTTTCAAATTACAAATGTGACAATGACAGGCCGTATTTTTCTTTTTATAGGTTTTTAACCTATAACCGATACCGGTCATATCGTGCCCTAAGAAACCGGCATCGGTTACCTAACCAATACCGGTCATAGCTAACCGATATCGGTTTTGTCCTTATTCACCCAAATTTTTGCCCTTGTTCACTAATCTCCCTTTCTCACCACGTTGCCTATTCACCACATCACATGTACCCTCCATTGCTCTTTAGCCATTTTTAACTTCACAGGCCCGACCCAAGGCCTAACCCCAACCATTTGGCCTGACCCAAGGCCTCACCACAACCATCAGGCCCGACCCAAGGCCGCAACCAACCCATTTGGCCCGACCCAAGGCCGCAACCAACCATTTGGCCTGACCCAAGGCCGCAACCAACCTATTTGGCCCGATCCAAGGCCACAACCCAACCACTTGGCCCGACCCAAGGCCGCAACCAACCATTTGGCCCGACCCAAGGCCGCAAGCAATTAATCCGGCCCGACCCAAGGCCGCAACCCAACCATCAGGCCCGACCCAAGGCCAACCAATTAATCCGGCCCGACCCAAGGCTGCAACCCAACCATTTGGCCCGACCCAAGGCCGCACCAATTTGGCCCAACCCAAGGCCGCTCCCAACCATTTGGCCCGACCTGAGACCGCACCAATTCAATAACTCGCCCAACATCAACAACATACAATTTTATCCACCCATCATGTAGCTTTTTGTTCACCCGAGCTCACCCGTTCGTGTTTTAGCATGATTAGGGTCCTTGACTTGATCTGTCGACCAACTTTGCCTAGACCTAGACCGTGACGTTTATCTCAACCAAACCAACCATTTGGTACTGCCGAACATGCCTAAACGTTCCTGTACCTTACCCGTTATATCCCCTGGAGCTACTTCCTATGCCTTGGATACCAGGATTATATCACCCTTGTTTGGATAAACTATCGACCTTTGCCTATGAATTGTTTGTTTGCTCTTCAAATCATGTACCCTAGTCGCACTACTACATTTCAACGTGCGGCTGCTTCTTTGGACCTACCCCACCATCTCACCATCATCTCCACACCATTTACCCTTTATCAACCCTATCCCTGATTTCACGCTACCTCAATCTGTGATAGATTTGAGGGGGATTACCTATACCCTTAACAGGGGTAACCACTTCATATTATTGTCCGTGCAGCTTTACAAAACAAGCTACATGACAATAAGGGGCTAATGTAGACACCAAATTTGTGTCTTACGACCCCCTGTGACCCGCATCTCATTTCGCAACCTAACCTCATCACCTAAACCTTACACAATTATTTATTAATTACTTTATAATTAATAAATCCATGTCGCCTTACCTGCCACCTCATCATGACCTAGTCCTAACCCTAAACTAACCTAATTAAGACCTAAAACTTGGTCTACATCCACACCCATAACTAATGCCTCCTTACTCTGCACCCAAAACTGACCTACCTCATCTCACCATCATCTTACCATTTACCCTTTATCAACCCTATCCCTAATTTCACGCTACCTCAATCTGTGATAGATTTGAGGGGGATTACCTATACCCTTAACAGGGGTAACCACTTCATATTATTGCCCAGCTTTACAAAACAAGCTACACCAATAAGGGGCTAATGTAGACACCAAATTTGTGTCTTACGACCCCCTGTGACCCGCATTCAAGACCTAACCTCATCACCTAAACCTTACACAATTATTTATTAATTACTTTATATTTAATCAATCCATGTCACCTTACCTGCCACCCATTTTGCCACCTCATCATGACCTAGTCCTAACCCTAAACTAACCTAATTAAGCCTAAAACTTGGTCTACATCCACACCCATAACTAATGCCTCCTTACTCGCACCCAAAACTGACCTTGTAGCTACTTGACCAAGCCCGCAACTAATCCCTCAGGAAGAAAAGCAGGGAAAGTTGGCTATTTTACTAAAAATAGCCCACTTTTTCCTAACCGATACCGGTTCCTACTCGACCGACGTCGGTTATGTAACCACCATCAGTTCCCTGTAAATGACCTCTCCCTGAATCAGAAACAAAGGTCGAAGGATTGTGGAAGGATTGGGATTGATCAGGATCATCATAAGCGATCAAGAGATATCCGAGATTTTACTTGGCTAAGCAGAGACAAGTGAAGAAACAAGAAGAGTTTGCGGAGAAGGACATCAAGCCCAAGACTCCAACTAAATAACCAGAGCCCTGTGACACTCATCTGATCATCGGGAGGGAGACATCTCATCTTCTGAGCGTCAGGACATCCTACCTGAGTTCTGCCTTTGTCATCACAGTTCTTGAACCTGCATCTCTCGTCAATAACCAGTAAGTTAGTATCTTGCATGTCCTCTTTGATAACATTTCTTAGACTTTTGAATCACAGTCCTCATAAAACCTATTCCTAGATCTACTACCCAGCAACACATTATACCTAACTACCATTTCTTACCCTCTCATCACCCCATTACCTAATCCTGCTCATATACCAGCCTTACAAACAACACAACCACCTACAACCGACCCTTACAAAAGTCAAAAAGCAAATACCCTACCGGTATCGGTTGAGCAGTAACCGGTATCGGTTATTGTGACTCAAAACCAAAACCAGCCTTTCCCCCTACTTGTTTCAACGAAGGTAATTAAATTGATATTTTATAATCTTTGGTGTTAATTCATATTAGCAGGGGAACTGACCACCTTCGAAAGGAAGTTTTATATTTCCTGGGCCCAAGGCAGTTCCCTCATTTATTGTCTAATCAAAATCTTGTGGTCTTGTGTTCTTATTTGCAGGTAGTCCTTCCAAGACAAAAAGGAGTTCTTCACAATCATCCTGATCTCTCTCTACGGTACGTGCACACCATCTCGACATTCAACAGGTATTCCTCCTAGCCCTAACCCTTATCTATTTCTAAAAGGAATGAAAGGATAGAAGCAACTCTATTCCCAAAAGTAGAAACATTCTGAGTGAAACAGATTGGAAGTTCTAGTAGACTCTCTTAGGCTTCTCTAGGTGGAAATTGTGTGTCATGAGAGTGAGTGGACTCCACAGTATACTATAATTTTATGAAGAAGTTGATATAGCTCTCAATTTTTGCATTGAACTAGATGAATTAATGGATGTCTTAGGAAATATGGAATCCATACTACTTTTCCATGGTGGTTTCTATACATATTCTATACCTTAAGAGGTTTGTGGAAGTCATTCTTACATGACTGGTTTTGGGGAAGTTGTGGCAGTTCTAGGTGGTCATGGTGAAGAGATGGTGTCAAGAACCTAATATTTGAGATGAAGTGTATAAAGCATATGCATATGTTGTACAAGTATAATATTAAATTAATCATGCATTGAATGAGATACGAAGTTCATTTGGTATGGTGAGAAGTTGGGCATAAGTTTTCTTAGATGACTGGTTTTAGGACTGGGAAATTGAGGTTCAGAGATTGGTCTAGAATACTAGTTATTAATTTGATTTCATAATGTTTTGATATTGTAGAGTGATAAAATGTTCTTAGTATACATTTTGGATGCATCATGAGACCTTGAATAGGTCATTTCGAGTGTTGGATGGTCAATCTTTCTTGACTGGTTTTCATGGTGTGACAATAGTTCTGGAAGTATATATTGGCAAGGTGTTCTTAGTCACTTACAGTCTAAGTGATGGTGTTAGAAGAATTTTTTTATTACCTTGAGGTCATGTAGAAGCTTCATACTTGTTTTACTGGTATGAATAAGTGATTTGAAAATGTTTGAGCTTCATCTATGAAGACTAGTTTGTAGGTCAAAGACCTAGTGAGAAAATTTAATCCTAATGGGTGGATTCATTGTAGAATCTAATTGTGCAGACTTGGATAGGGATGTATAAGGAATATATTTGACTTATATAACATGTATAATTTTTTCCTAATGTTTGGTGAATTTCATATAGGCCAAGAGGACCAATTCTTAGCAAATGAGTTGGTTTAGGCATTTAGGCCTAATTGAGTTCTAATAAAGATTTATGTTCATTGTATGTTATTGCCAACCTAAGGAGGTTTATGAATGATGTGTTCATACTTTATTCATATTTTTTAAGTGCATTTTATCTATGAATTCAGACTAAGTTATGTTTATAATCATGAGTCATGTATAACGATATATGCGAGTGAAGAATACCTATTTTGTTGTTGTCAATAGAAAAAGTTTAAGTGAACAAGAGGGCAATGTGAAGAGATGAAGAAGGAATTTGTGACATGTTATCCAAAATAACTCCCAAAGTAATTTAGACAACTTATATTTCCACTGTCTCTGGGGTTCTATATTGCGGGTTGCACACACTTTAATTGTTAATCTGGCACATTTTCTTGGCTAAAGTTCCTTGCTTCCCCTCTTGCGCTCTCCATTTTCTTCACGTATTTCATCTTCCCTTCCTTTTCCCTATCTATTAAATTTTCCCTCGCGCCTGATCTCTACGCATTCTCCTTCCTACTAGTAGTTCATGCACCTTTCATGTGCACTTCAGACTCTCTTTCCAAACTTAGCAGTCCCTAACATCCTCACACACCCCCCTTCCTTGTTGTCACACATTATCTTGTAATGATTACGCCTCTTCCATACATTTATCCGGCAGGTGTTCATCCTATGCGCATTAATTTTTCATGCCTCCTTCTAATTTCTTCTTTCTTCTGCACCATGTTTTGTGCCATGTGCACTGTCAGATGTTGAATGTATCACACACAACCTATCAAAGCATGCCAACGAGGTGCTGAATTCTTGTAACCAACTAAGGTATGATATGTGGCAAAAGATGAAAAAAAAATTTGACGTGGGTACACTCTAGATCACTAAAGTTCAAATTTCAGTGGGATTGGGTAGGTGAGAAGCTGGAAATATCTCTCATACCATTAATGCAAGATTATATTTCTCCGACCACCTAATTTGATTCAAATCTCACCCCTTTCCTTCTCCTACATGCCAAACAGACATGGAGAAGCGCATTTGACATATTTGCAGGAAGATTTGCAGGAATTCATTGTTTTTTTGTTGGTTAAGTGATGAGGGTCGTCAATCCTCTTCATTAATAATGTCAATCTAGGGATGGTGTTTCATGGCTATATGCATTAAGAGAAAAAATATATCTTTGGAAAACAGGCCCTTTAAACACAATCCAAACTTGCATAAAATAAATCACACATGCAGAAATGTAAAGGCACACTTGTAGAAATAAATCCTACATGAAATCAATCAAACATGCATAAATGAAATTTCTAAATTAAAAATAATTGAAAGATAAATAATACACCTGCAGGTTCTTAAAATAAATTGTACAGAAAGAAGGATTACATGGCATAAAATGAAAAATCACAACAAAATGAGAACTACAAAAAGAAAGAAATGAACATAACACATTGATTCAACTTCCTTAGAATTAGTGGCCAGCTCATTCCTTAGAGGAGGACTTAATTCATACTTTTAATTCAAAACTTGCATGACAATTTCACTCAGAAGATTGATGAGAAAGAACGGATATATATTTCTTGGTAGGAAAAAATTACATGTAAGACTGTGGGAGGTTGCATTTATAATTCATGCATCCAACCAACTCCTTATTTTAGGAAATATAATATGATCTTATCTTTATTCCAATCTTAATAACTAAGATCTCCATCTCCACAAAATATGGAGAGAGTTATATCATTGGAGTCAAAATTTTATCTCTCTATTTTAGGAAGATTTGCTCCCAAATATTCTCCTTTATTTTTGGTAACAAGAATCATAATGATTTTATTCTCCTACTTTATTGGAAGGATTTTTTTCCTCAAAAAATTACTTTGACCGAATACCTCTCCCAGATTTTCCATTTGACTTTTTTGTTTCTGATTGTGGAACTTTTGGTGCTCGTCTAATACACTTTTTCCTTGGACTATACCTCACTAAAAGTTAGATTTTTCTTTATTGGTAAAACCTGTGGTAAATATGAATGAGTTTTTTTTTTTTAAACATTTTTGTGAACAAAAACCTCTCTCATATTTTCCATTTGACTTTTCTATTTCTATTTGTAGAATTTTTGGTGCTCATTTGATACACTTTTTCCTTGGACGATAGCTCACTAAAATTTAGGTTTCTCTTTATTGGTAAAACATGTAGCAAATATGAATGAGGTTTTTGTTAAAAACATTACTATGAGAAAAATCCTCTCTCATATTTACCATTATATTCTCTTATTATTCACAATTCTTCATTTTATGCAAGTTCTGAAACTAAAAATATCATTTCGTTGATGCAAGTTCCGGAACTAAAGTTTTCATTCTGTAGTGTTCCGAAATTAGAACTGAAAGTTCTAGAGCTAAAACTTTCATTCCATTGATGCAAGTTTTAAAACTAAAGATTTCATTCCATAGTGTTCTGAAATCAGAACTGCAAGTTCCGGAACTAAAACTAAGTCATTCCATAGCTAACTCCAATTGTTCTGGAGCTAACTAAAAACAACTATAACTTTTGCACACAATCTCAGATTGAGATGATTCTTATTTTTAACTTGCATAATTTTCTGAGAGGAATTTGGATATGAAATAATATTTGATTTTAGATAAACTGTTTATGATCAATTCCACTTTTTCCAGAACTAGCATTATCTTTCCTTTATAGCCTGCATACACAAGACTTTGCATCTTTCCTAAATAATCAATAGGATTAGTCAAAAAAATAGATAACAAAATACTTCTAAAGAATAAATAAGATATATATTATATATTCTATCTCAAGAAAACTATAAGCTCCGAGATTACATTTAAATCCACTTTCAAAGGTAACTTGGAAGGACAAAATAATGGTAATTTATGGTCAATTTATGGCCTCGTCAGTAAGTTTTCAAATCACATATTTTCCCCCATTCTTCCCCTTTTCCTTTCATTCATCCATCTATAAATGTAAGAGAATTTATCATTGATAAGGGTTGGATTCTTTAAGTTTGTATAGTCATTGCCTGGTATTTTGAGTTGTAGACCTTCAGATCGGGTCATTGCATGTGGATATCAGCCTTAGACGTAATTATAATCGACTGTGCATTTCTGGAAGTAATAGAAGCATTTTTTTGAGGCTATCTTCTACCTTATCTTGTTTATGTTCTTATTTCTTACCTCTCCTTTGTGTTGTGTGTTTGTTGTGCCTTCTCACATCTCTTGCATCTCCTTTTCTGATTATGATTCATGAAAAGGATTGTGCAGCTACATTCTGGTTTTTACTATATGTGTCTAACCTTCCTTTGTGCATTCTCCTTTGTTTTCATTCAAATTTGATCCTTTTCATCCCCGTTTCTTTTTTGTGCTATCGCATCCGTTAGTTTTATTTTTCCCTTTTGCATATCCTTCTATCCCTGGTCCCTTGGCATGTTTAGCTTAGGATTTCCCTTTCAGCATTAGGAGTAGCAGTAATAGTAGATATAGGTAGAGGATCCGTCCTTCTCTGGAGGTCTTTCTCAAGTGTGCAAGGTCCCACAACTTGGAGATAGTCCCATTGTTGACTCAATGACTCAATTCTTTCATATCTGAGACACGGGTGCAATTTTAAGCCCTAACAGTATCTGGTACGCCCGGTGGGACAAGTATTGAAATATTAAATTTCATCATTATTAAGTTTTGAAGTGTTGTTTAGCGATTTACAGCCTTTGGAGGATTTTTTCAACACATATGTCGACTCCTAAAATCCATATCTATTGTTTTCAGTAGTACTGAGTGCCTTTCATGAGAAGAGTGCATATGAGACAAAATGCAACAGTTGAAGTGTCTTTCAAGTACCTCTAGTTATCTCCAAGGAAAATCTGTAGCAGAACACCTGCGCATGCATCTCCATATCCAACACTCCATGCGCATTCCACTCCTCCTCATAGCATATGTACGCACCCTATTATGGCACTACATCACCTCCTCCTCCAAGGAACTTTTCCAAATTCACTAGAGGAAGCCCTCTTGTTCCGAATGTTCAACATGATATGCCAGTAGCCACGCTCAAGAGTATTCCATACTTTAGTGGTGAGAATCAAGTCACCCCTATTGAGCACATCTAAGACATGATAAATGGGTGATTTTTCTATTTGATCATGCACGATGATGTAGCAGTTAGGATTTTTGCATCCTCATTCAAAGGGAAAGTGCTTTAGTGGTACAGAGGTTTGAGACCAGTGTCTATTTCCACGTGGGATGAGCTTGGAATAGCTCTATGTAATTAATTTGAAGACAAGTCATATCATCTATCACTGGTGGAGAAACTTAATACAACAAAGAGGGCACCCAATGAGCAAATGACTAATTTCAATATTAGATTCCAGAAGACCTGGGACATAATACCTCTGGTGGTAAGGCCTACATCCCAACATGATTTCCTATATTATCTGAGGGATTTTAATAGTGACATTTCTGTCATGATTCAATCCATGGAAGGTAGAACCTTACCTATTGCTTATAATATTGCAATAAGGGCAGAAAATAGTCTCATTCAGGTGGGAAATTTAGCCCATAGACCACCTATGCCCTTATTTCAAGAAATGTCTCACGCACCCCAAACTTCTATTGCTCCCATTCCGGAGTAAAGCACTCAACCTATTGCATCCACATCATACTTTACCGTGCAATAGAAAAAAGATGAAGAAATGAAGGCCCTAATTAAAAACTTGTCTAATTAAGTTATATCTTTAGAGAAACAGTAGGAGAAATCCTTTAAGAACAGATCTAATCATGGGCATAGTCAAAACAATCAGCCTTGGCAGTATCAGTATGAAAATCAAAGATATCGCCAGAACCATCATAATGATAGATGGCAATGCCCAATTACACATTTTCCCTTACAAGTTGTCCCTCCTACACATCCTCTCGCAACATCCAGTACAAGTCAAGAACTTGTTCCATTTCAAAACAATATGGCACAAGAGTCAGAATGGTGCTTCAATTGTAATATGCCTCATAGTCAGTATCAACTGTACTAATTATGCATGTGCCCAGGCCAATGTGATTCATGTTTCTTCAAACTGTGAACCTTCCACAAGCGCAAATGAACTTGAGAATCAAGAAAATCTAGAAGTTTCTGAAGCCAACTTAATATTATTTGGCGCTAAAGATTTATGTGCAATTAATCATGTTGTAGATGATACAAACAGACCACGCCCAAGTTGTTGACAACACGAGATACAAGAAGATAATGTTTGATTCTAGTGTGCAAGTCTCGTTTCCCACAACACATGTCAATCCTCAAAATCAAAGAGATACGGCTAAGGCCACTAGCAGTAAAGGCACGCAAGTTCCTATGTTTGAGGTTCCATGTAATGCTCCTTCTGAAGTGGCGTGTGCCTCTCCTTTGGTAGGTCAAGCCTCTACACAAGCTAAGGCCCCTGCCTCTACACCTGAACAAGAAAGAAAATATGTTTTGTGCCCCAGATGTAAAAATCAATGGGCCATCCATTCAACATTGTAGATCAGATGAAGAAGAAAAATGTGAATTTCACAATGTGGGATGTCTTGGCCATTCAATCTCAGCACACCCTTTTGCATGAAGTTCTGGTGCAACTCTCATGTGTTAACTCAGATGTATAAAAACCATGCATTGTTGTCAATATTTTTCAGCCAGAGGAGTAGAACGTAACTAAGGTTGTCAAAACCCCACCCTTCTATATTTCCTTGATCATAGGAAAACACGTTGTGCACAATTTTATGATTGACTCAGGTGCTAGTACTTAAATCATGCCTAAGAAAATTATTGATGTCCTAGGTCTTAATTACAACCCTCTGTCTAAAGAATTCTTGCAACTTGATGGCTCAATTGTTACTACTCTTAGAGTTATTAAGAATCTTGAGTTAACCCTTCATACATGTCCAAGCCTCACTATAACTCAATATGTGTTAATCATTGACCTACCTCCTTTGTTTTCCTTATGTCTATCACAGGATTTTATTGCTAAATTAGGTGGTTACTTGTCTTATGATTGGTCTCATATGTTATTAAGATCAACGTATGGTACCCGGATTACCATACAGACTGAGCCAATATTTTCCTATCATGTTGAGTCATATGATTCATCTCCTTTCCAAGCCATTTGCCTAATCCATAAGGAACAAGTTTCAATTTCTAAAGAGTGGCTTGTTCCCCCTCCTATACCTGACTTAGTGCTAGATGATTGGGTAGAAAGGCACCACAAGTTTGATCCATATGTTAAATAACTTGAAGCTTTTGAGACCGAGCTTGGTACCTACTGCATCCTTGAAGAATAAGTTGTGTTGTCACGCAGGCTAAAGAGAAATGAAGAAGATTCTGGTCTATGAAATTTGTACTTTGATGAATCCCGAAGTAGAAATGTCATGGATGTAGGAGATGTTCTCATTTATCCCAAGGATGATAATTTAGTCTTCGTGCATAGGTTGCAGTTCACATGCTCTAAGAATGTGGCAGAATATGAAGTTCTAGTGCATGGTCTTCTCATTGCAGAAAATAAAAGGATTAAGGTACTACATATCTTTAGAGATAGAATTGGTTATCCACCATGTCAGAAACAAGTGTGTGACAAATAATAATCTTCTTAAAGCTTATAAGAATAGAGTTTGGGATCTCCTTGAGAGATTTGATGCTTTAAATCTGTAGGTGGTTCCAAGAATAATGAACAAAGAAGTTGATCAGATGGTCATGCTTGGTTCGCAGTTTTCACTAGTCGAAGATTTGTCAAGGGTAACACGTAACATGTAAATATGGTAATCAAACCATCCATTCCAGACAACAACGCCAGCTGGAAATTGTTTGAAAGTGACGTGCATATGGTCGAGTTCATTCAAAATGAATCTTATTTCTCTTCAAGCATGCAACCTGACTTGCATGATAGTTATGGTGACCAAGTGATCCAGCTAAAGACAAACAAGTTTCCTAAAGGACTTGTTACCTTAGAGAAACTATTCAGCCCTGATGATGAGTTCAAGGGTGAAGAAAATTATATGTGTGCAGCGCAAGAAGACTACTCCCCAGTCACTATTGCACATGGTAAGGAATTAGTGTCGAGTAAAGCTTGTGCACATGATCAGAAGCAGGCCTTCATCTCTCTGTGCTAGAAATATAGTGACATATTCTCATGGGAGTATGAGGAACTAAAATTATTTGATCCAAGTTTTTCTCAACACTCCATTGACCTTGATCCTAGTATCAAGCCCATCAAACAAAAGCAAAGGATAGTCAATCCAAGGATAAAGCCCCTTATGAGGAAATAATTATCTAAACTCATTGAGGAAAAGATAATATTTCCAATCAAGTATTCTACTTGGGTCATATATCTTGTTCCAGTGCGCAAGAAGAACGGTGAAATCAAACTTTGTGTCAATTTCATATATTTAAATAAGGCATCTTTAAAGGATCATTATTTTTTGCCTTCTATGGAGAAAATTTTTCATATTATGGCCATTCAATCAAATTATGGTCAAGGAAGAGGATCAATTCAAAATATCATTTACAATTTTTGTCATGTAAATATGCAACAAGAAAATTTACAAGTTTTGAGCATGACAACAATACCCCCGTGTCAAATTTTTCGAATTTTACCTTTCCAAGACATCCCAGGTCTACCCATCCTCAACACCAGCCTTACCTAGTTAGTCTAATACCCCCTAATGGATTTCAACTTAGTCCCCTCGGTGAATTAGGAAATTCAAGTTAATCCCCTAGGTGATTTTAGAAGTTCTCAAAGAATGCCAATTTTGGGTAGTTTTGGGAAGGGCTACCACTAGCCTTCCCAAGACAAGTCCAACCCCCTAGAGTGGAATAAAAGATAAAAACATTAAACATGGAGATGCAATCAAGGTCTAAAGACATCAAGGAAATTATATTGGAAGATTTAGAGAAAATTTGGAAGTTTTGGGGTAGATTCATCAAAAAAGGGTTCTCAGGTGTAACACCCTTGACTGTTGTTATTTTCCTCCTTTGCATTCAAGTGTTGATATGTGATTTTTCTTATAAGAATATGTTCTTCTGATTTTTGGAAATCATGCTTGATATGGATAAGTCTTTTCTGCTCTTAAGATCCTTTCATCGAATTGGTATGACTTCTTTGAATTCATTTTTCACTTCTGGTAGGTGGTTTGTAATCTGGTTTAAGAGTTGTAAACTTGTCTTTTATACGACTCATCCTTGGATCAATTTCAGTGATACAAGGAATGTTTTAAAACTGCTTTGTTGAATTAATGGTAAAATCAACATTCCATGAGTTAAGCTACACGATGGACTAAACTTTGTTGTTGCAAGTTATTTGACTTCTGTGTGAACGCACTTCCATTCAGTAGGTTGATTGGCTTGGGTATTTTAAGATCGACCAAGACAGGTCATTACTGATAAAATAGGCATGCAGCCTGTACACAGCATAAGGGATATCCATGACCCTATTGGGGTTTGATTTATGGAATCCTAAGCTAGGTGAGTGTGTTCCCTACCTAAGCTATGTTACATGAAATAATTCAGTTTTTAACCTAAGCTAGTACTAAAGAATTAGAGGGGTTGCTAGGTATGAAAACTAGAACCTAACACTACAAGGTTATTTAGTAATCTAACCTAGTTTTTAAAAGCTATTGTATTTTTAATTACTTACCTAAGTGGAGTTATCTAACCTAATTGCTAAGGACCTATGTTAGGGGATTAGTGGTTAGTGTTATATCCTAAGGTATAAACTTTAATCTACCTAAGATCTAACCTAAGCCATTAATCTATCCTAAACTAATGGCATGAAGGGGAACCTAAAGGGTCGCATACACATTGGCGATGGGTTCCAAGGCATTTATGAAGATGATAAGGTTTATTAAATCCTATGGACTACCAACTTTGGTAGGGGCTAGTTTGGTTGGTGGAAGCCTATGTGGCAGCATCACTAGAGATGGAAACACATGTAATTTTTAATTTGGAACTCGCCAGACTTGGCAGGCGGTGGCAAGGAAGATTGGGTGGGAGATATGGAGTTAATGCAATTAATGAGCTTGGTTTCATGTGCCCGAATTGCTTTGGTAGGCATGCTAGTGGATTTTTGTTTGGATGTTTCATTTTGCATGCTCTCCATTTTTCTCTCTCCATGCGCTCTGGTTTTTCGAACCAGCAGTTTAAACTGCACTGCATGGCTATTTTGGAGGTTTCAAATCTATTTTTGCTTCATGGAGAGTATATGAGGCATTGTGGAAGAAGTATTTTGTTGTTTGATCTTTCATGGGGGAAGAAGGGAAGAAGCGAGCTTAGTTAGAAGTCTTCTTCGATTTTTCGGCGACACTATCAAGCATGATAGGCCCTAACTTTTAAAATATCTTGCTTTTCTCTAAGTGTTTTCATTAAAACAACTTTTCTCTGATGAGCTATGTGCATTCATGATTTATTTGGTAAATTGACTTACGAGTTTGTAAACTTGTATTTTGGGTTTTAAAACTGTGTTTTTCATGATTCTGTTGGAAGCTTGTTTTGTATGGCCTTTCCCACTAGGAACTGTGCATATTTAAGCAAAACTGGTAATACTGTTTGCTTTTCCAGTGGTTTGAAATTCCTTTATGCGTAAACAAAACTGGTAGCACTGTTATGCTTTTTAGTGGTTGAATTTGTTGTTGGCTGCGACTTCATTTGCGACCTTTGAATGTTACAGAGATTTGTCTGTACTCGTTAAGGATTAGTGTTGAAAATTTGTTGTGTTTTATTTACCGAACTGGTAAGCAACTCTAGTTCTTATTGATACTTCAACAGGTTAGAGCTATTTGTTGGAAACATGTTTTGATGGATAGAATCGTTGCAGTAATTCTTAGCTCCATGGTGTTAACATGTTTTTCTTAAGTTATAATTACTGTGAATTAATCCGTAAATAGCTTGTTTGTATCGCCATGTGGAAAATTTGACTGTTGCAAAGTTGCATGCATAGGTAAAACAGTATATGGTTTCGTTTTGTTTTTTTTCTTGTGAGAAACATTGACTGTTATTGAAACAGCATGCACTGGAGAAACCATATAGGGTTTAGTTTTGTGTTTTATCCTACGCACACTTGATTGTTTTGGAACAATATTGAACTTGAAACTTGGGTTTGTTATCTTTGATATTTGGTACTATAATTTGAAGTATCTTTGTCAATGGAAGTATTTCTTCTTACTCTGAACTGTATGTAAACAGTTTCATTGCACTCGGTCTAGTCTTACGGTGCTAGTGTATTACGTAATTGTGTTTGGGATATTGATATGCATCATTGTCCAAATCATTTAATACTTGGTGTTCTTGATTGAAATAAAGACCTGAATGTTGCGTTGGTTCAGGCATTATAGTCTTTTGATTATTCAAAAATAAACTATTGAGGGAACAAGTTGTTACCCTAACTTGGTTACATATATTTGAATGGTTTTGATCTTTCAATGACGTTTATGCTTTGCAATGCACTCAGAATTGTAAATGAGTCCTGGATTGTACGTATGATTTAGATGTTTGATCTTGTCTTTTACTTAAACCCAATCTGTAGTTCTTGTATTGATGAGTGGCATACCATTGAGACAGTTATATCTTGTCTGAAATAATGGGAAGACTTGAGTGTTAGAAATTACTCAGACTCTTACCTCTTGTTGGGTCTAAAAACTATATGTTATGTTTTAGAAGATTGACTGTGATCTAAACTTGATTACGATTGTGTTGAACTTCATTGTTTTCTCTCAGAGTTTAAAAAGGGAAAGTTAATGGTAAGGTTTAATGGAGCTTCACTGTTGATTGTATAGGGTTCTAATAATGAGAAATGTTAACATGTTCTCTTCTTAAATGAGGTTGTTCTGGTCCAATGAAAGAATGTTAGGTCTTTAAATAAATAATCCGTAATTTTTTATCGGTCATGGGTGGTGTATGAGTTTCATTGATACATTGACCCTAATGGTAAGTAGAATTCATGTATCATAATGGGAATGTTCAGAAAGGAAGATAGTTTTTAGTATTCTCTTTCTTGAAATGGTCATTGTTCTCCTTCCTCGGAACTCTTGAATGAACTTAAATTGTATGTAGGAGAGGAAGTAAAACTGTTTTATTAAGTTGTAAAGAAATGATTATAAATTGGGATCCTTTTCTGTTAAGTCTCCTTTTCTAATCTAGTTGGGTTAAGTTTGTTGGTTGGAATCCTCCTGATCTTTATTCTTTCTAGAAAAGACATTCTGTGTTATTAGTCTTGTATATTTTCCATTTGACTGTAATAAAGTGGAAATAAATTGAAGTTCGATTGGAAAAAGAAATTGTAGATTGTTGTTGACTTTAACCCATCACTTCTTCTTGGATTCCTTTCATTTGGATCTATTTGATGAATACCTTAAATTGTTAAGTTTTGAAGTAGAGTTACTTTTAAGGAACAGTTTAAATCATGATATATATTGTTTCAGCCTTGCTGATGGTATGTACTTTGGCAAATGGAATGATTTCTCCTTCTTCTTTGCTGGAAATTTAGTTGAAGCAACCATGAGGGAATATGTTGTAATTACTTCTGTAGATTATAGTAAGGATATAAGTTATATTATATTTGGTAGGTTGGAAACAATGATATGTTGTGTGTTGTTGGTTGGTAAAGGTAATTGATGGAATCAATTATACTTTGATTTATAGGATAGGTTTTATAGATAATATTTTGTTCTTCTTTTTGATAAACCTGTTTAGTATTGCTCTTCTTTTATCATTATTACTTATGCTTGGGGAGTATGAATTACTTGTTGTTCATTAAAGCAAGGTTGTTTTATTGGAACAATTAGTGGAATGCACTTCATTTTATGGATTAGTGCTTATCATGCTTAGTTCATTGAACTGGCCCATGCTAGTAATTTATGCAGATGGACTTCGTAAGTGTTAAAAGAAGGAAAAAACGTATATGATGCATTGGCTAATATAAGTTGATTCTTATGAAGAATTCTGATCTGTTCTTAAGTCGTATTGAAAAGAAAAGTTGTTCTCTTTTTGATGAAGGTTGCTGTTATGCAGTATGTATGAAATGCATAAGTTGTAAATGTATAAGTTTTTAAAAGGAAAAGTAGAATGAGAAATTACTTGCATGGATTATGTAAATTATCTTGTACTTTGTAAAAGAAATGGAATCCTATTCTGTTGATATTCTTCATGTTATTTATATGTTTCAATGAGTGTTCTTGGATAAGTAGGAAAAAGGGAATTAAAGTATTATCCCTAAACATGAAAAAACTAAGTAAGTTGCGGATAATCAATGTTCTTATCTAAACAACTGAAATTTCTAAAGTAATGTGTGATGAACTTACAATAAAAACTATGAAATTTGTAAGTGACATAAAGGGGGTGTTAAACACTAGAACTTAAGAGGAAGTCTCTTCCTCTCTTATTGAAAAGTAAGCAAAAAGGGAAATATGAATACAATCATTAGACTACTCTTAATAAAGTCTACTAAGTTACAACCTCGGTGGTTGTTACACTGTCCTTAAATAGTAATTCACTTTGAAGGAAACTTAAGAGGTTGTTGTCCTTAATTCTGGGTGGATGTTGTTCAGCCAACGTTGGCAAACATCGAAAGCAACCTTAACAAAAAGAGGTTCTGCAAAGGTTATTAGAACCTGATTGGAAAAGAACTTAGGGAGAGTTAGATTAGAGTCTGGGTGGGGTTGCTGAAATCTACCTTTAGGGATCCAAATTAATTAACTTTAATAATCTCCTAAGGGTATGTATATCTCAACGAGGCTGTTTTATAGGATTTCGGTACACATGCCGACTATAGGGTTGTACCTTCGAGAAGATTAGGATCTTCTCAAGGATACAGTAATGTAGTTGACATGTGGCAACACCCTTCTGCATTGATCATCTAGATCTACACATTTTGACTTAAACTTAGTTTCTCTTCAGGATTAGGTAGCAGTGTAGTTGTGATATGAAGTAGCCCTCTAGGACTCAGGATATCTTGGCACACATGGTTGACCTAGGTTGACCCAGTATGCTAATCTATCCTAAGTCTTTGTGAGCTCCTTCCTATCATAACCTACAATGTTAACCAGAACTAGGGATAAACCTTGGACAAGAGGACTGACAGAAGTCAATAAAGGACATTCTAGATAACAATAGAGTGGGGTGAAGGACATATTCTAGATTGACGAATATGCCATCAAGGAATAAGTAATACGAATAGTATGTTAAAAATCTTTGGCCAAAGTATCGCAAGCTGTTGATTGCGTTGTCCTATGTCACCTAGTCTAAGGATCATGATACAGAAGAATATTGGTAACAACTATTTAGTTAGGTTCCTTAGACAGATCACTCAATACCCAGAATAGGGTAAGAGAACCATGTATACATAGTATACAGAAAAGTATTTAGTACTTAGTGTTAAACATGAACAGATCAGTAGTTTACCAAGTCATGAAATGAATAGATCGGTAGTTTACCAAGTTATTACAGCTGCATATGGTTATATGTTATAAGAATGATTATTTTGGAATGTGTGTTCTAAATTACGTATTTAGAACAGGGAACATTACGCAAAAAAAAATCCCTTGTTTCTAAAGTCTTAAAAAGGGAATGTTACATCAGGCCTAGGTAGTGCACAGGGCCAAAAAAGCTACTGAGATTCAAGAAGTGATTATGGGAGATCTAGAAGGATTGAGAACATAAACAAGAAATTTTCAAAAAGGTAATTCAGATCTCTACAATATAGTGAAATCATATTTTTCACAACACCTAGGCTTAATATGTTTATATCTAGTTTTTCTCATGCTTAGCCATGGAGCCAAATCAAAAATACTATTTTTTAAGGTCTAAATGGAATAATCAAGATCTGATATCCCCAAAATTGGATTTTTAACACCTTTTTCAATCAATTTAATATGACATTTCACCTTGAAACTCATCCGAGAGCTCGAGATATCGTCGTTACAAATTGTCCACAAGGTAAGCTTTCGGTAGTTAATAAATTCTTGAAGTGGACACGTGTCAACTCCAGGAGCCTAGCACATTTTTATGTCCCTTTCATCCCTTAAGTAAAGGGACATTGGGGACAATAAAATGTGCCCAACCCTTTTTATCCTTCTGGTCACCCATAGAACCCTTTGCATTGCCAGTTCATCTCCCAAAAGTCTGTCGGAGCCTATCCTCACAATGCACTGATGACCGCCAAGTGTCGTAACTTGGCGCGATGTGAAAACTGATGTCCCTTTCATACCTTTATCTAAATGGAAATCAGGGACATAAAATTTCTCCCAACTCCATCAAGCTTTGGAAATCCAAAATTGCAAAAAAACTAACTGTCATGTTGTTTCTCCATTATTGCCTGTGAAACTCACTGCTTGAAGAAAGTTGTAGAGATCTTACAAACCATCATTTCTGCACTATTGAGGATCAACCAAGTACTTAACACATTGAAATATAGAATTATCAGAGGAAAATAATATTGAAAGAATGAATAATGCAGGAGAAATGAAAAATTTCTTCCGAAAACTCTTGTAGCCGCTAGACAAAGAAATTGATATAACTTGCAAACCAGGGCACGAATCAAAGAACCATATTTTGTTGCATTATTTATTTTTAAAGGCCATGAAAACCTCAGCAATAGATTCCCCATCTCTAAAAATGATATTTTATGGTAATAAAATTCTCTCTTCTGTGCAATAAAGACAAAAAGAAAATTTCCTGCCAAACCAGTAATTGGTTTACAGAGAAAATTCACTACTGAAACAAGAAGAAAAAACCCACATCGAAAATATAATTTTCATCACGATCTAAGGTGAAAAAGGAAATATAAAATTTTTGAGCTCCATTAATGACTACTATGACACAGCAGCAGAAAAAATCAGTACCTCTCCACTTCTCAAGGTTCCAGTGGGCAGAATCACGCGAAAATCAGTGGAAACAATCCTTGAAAAATCTACTTTCGCATCAACTAGTTTTCACACCTCGAAGTCCCTATTTTTTAGGGATATGGAGGTCTGAGTTTTCATCTAAATTCTTCCCTATCACATGAAAAATATCGGTGAAAATGGAAGTGAGCTACCTCTTCACTTCTCAAGGTTCCAGTGGGAAAAATCACACCAAAATTGGAGGGAATGATCATTGAAAAATCTAGTTTCGCGTAAACTAGTTTTCATGCCTTGAAGTCCCTATTTTTTAGGGACATGCAGGGCTGTGATTTTTTCAGTATTCTTCCTCTTTTGATGAAAATCTCACTTTCTAACTTGTTCATTTGAAGGAATTACTCAAAATTTGAAGCGTGGAACCCCAGAATAAAAACCGTAATTTCAAGACTCGTTTTGTTGCAATCTGACACCCGCAGTGCACTTACTAAAAATAGTAGGCCTTCCTACATATGATATTTCTACTTTGATTATGCCTCCATCTGAAGATGTTGTGAAGAATGGAGTGAACATAGAGGGAGTATCGCAGGTAAAGTCTTTGAAAAGGTCATCTCGGCCCGCAATTGACACTTACAAAAAATAGTGAGTGGTTCCATAAGCCCCTACTATCTATAGCTAGTTGGTCTAGAAAGAGAGAGGAACACAGTAAGAAGAAGGAATTCAAGTTACCATATCTGGTTGAGGTTGGGAAAATCTAACCTGTACACTTACCAAAAATAGTAAGTTGCCCCATGGGTACTTACTAAAAATAGAAAGTTGTTCTCAAAGGGCAAGTTTGGCACAACGGGACATAGAGGGATAATCATTCAGGTTGATATCACCATTTAGGGTCTATAGAGGAAAAATCTAACACTTACTAAAGATAGTAAATTATCCCTTCCAAATATAGTAAGTATCAAGGAAACATAAATTTCAAGTGCATAGGTTGGTCTAGTTTCTCAGGTGTGATCAATCATGAAGAGATGGTGGTTTTTCATGGTTTGGAATGATCATCTCATAATAGAACAAGGCATCCATCATGGCAAGTAATTCATCATGATGAATTTTTTCCCTCTATCCCTTCCCTCTTCCTCTCTTCTTTATCTCTCCATTCTAATTCTTTGTTATGCTTCATCATTGTATTTTGTCCTATTCAATTAAGTGACCTATTTTAAATTTGTAAAAATTATTTTCTCAAAATTATAAGAGAAATACTTAATGAATGGAAAATTAAAGGTCACAAGTGGAATATGGAAATGAAGAGTCATGTGAGGGAGGGGAAAGGTCAATTCAAATTTTATAAATTGGGATGGCTTCCCCATTCCAAGGGACTCAGAATTTTGAAGAATGCCTACTAGGTAGCATGGTGAATTATGATAGCTTGGTTGAATCTTTGTATTCATCACTACAAATGGAATAAAAGCTACACTTATTCTATTTCTCTTGTTTTTCCTATATTTCCCTCTCATATGCACTTTGTAATTATGGTGATCAAAGAGAGATTTGAATCTTCTATGAATGAGCCTCAGAAAAATTTGTGTTTATGTGGGTTTTTTTTCTCACTAACTACTTCATTGTTGTTTTCTTCTATATTAGATATTGAACTAATCTAGTTACTAGGTGTGAAGCTCTGCAATCTACTCATAACAGTAATATTCCTTAACTATTTTCCCCACTTTCTCCTCAATGTTGTAACTTACTCCCTTATACCCTCATACAAGCACTTTACCACAGGTTTAGTGGAGTGTCCATGTGTGATCCCTGGCCAATTTGGCCACCCACAACATTTATATTAGGATTAATATTAGTTACATCTAATAATGGGAGTTGTACCATTCAATACAGAGGGGCATAGCCCCGTGAAATCTGGTGGAGACACCTGATTTTTCCACCCTACAAATTTTATCACCAACAACAACCAAGTGGGGAACATATGCATATCAAAAGATGCACTTTGGTCTATCAAATGCAGGTGCAACCTTTCAGCGTGCCATGGATATTTCCTTCAAAGGATATATCAATGAATTCATCTTAGTTTACCTAGATGACATAATTTTATTCTCGAAACAAAACACAAATCACACGATGCACGTGGTTAAAGTATTTGAGAGATGCATAAAGTTTGTAGTGTCTCTTAACCCCAAGAAGTGAAATTTCACAGTAGTGCAAGGTAATCATTTGGGTCATGTGGTCTTAAAGGATGGTATCGTGACTGATCCTAAGTGTGTTTTAGCCATCATGGCTCTTTCCCTTCTAACACACAGGAAATCCTTACGATCCTTCCTCAACAAAAAAAAAAAATTGTTAGGAGATTCATTCCTAACTTTTCAAGAATGGTTTAGCCTATCACCCTCATTCTCAACAAGGACACAGTCTTCAGGTGGAAAACAGAAGGAAAAGAGAGCTTCAACAAGATCAAGCAAGAAAATTCTTGTGCACCAACACTCATCAACCCAGAATACTCAAAGGATTTCATCCTTTATTTTTATGGCATTAATGTGAGGGTTGTTGTTATATTGACACAAGAAAATGAACAAGGACTAGAACAACTAGTGGCTTTCTTAAATCAAACGTTGAAGGATTTTGAGTTGAAATAAATTCACATGGAGAAATAGTTCTACGCCATTATGTGCATGCTTAAGAAGTTCAAGAGTATGCTTGCCACAAATCATAGATTTTCTAAGTGGGTTTTCTTCCCTTCAATGGTTTCCAACTTATAGATTTTTTTCATGTGTTATTTTGTTCTTATGGTGCATGATAATGTATTTTGTTAATCATTGTTCTTAATCTATATGTTGATGAATGACTAATGAATGGTTAAAAGATTAAGTGAAATATATTTAAGGACATTGACTCCCCCCTCTCAATGGGTTTTTCCTTCCAACCCCTTCTTGATGTAGGGGCATCTGTGTAGATAAAAATTTGTACCTGTCCTAAATCACAATAATCTAGAGCTTTTAGGCAACATGGGACTATCTCCAAGTTGTGGGACTTGAACTGAGATAGACCTCTAGAGAAGGTTGGTTCCTTGGATTATTCCTATTGCTAAACTAATCCTAATACTGTAAAATTTAACTAACTGATCCTAAACTAAATCTCCAAGGGACCAAGGTTAGGAGTTGCATAAACTGAAATTCCTACACTACAAGAGGTGATAGCAACCAAAAATAAGGGGAAAGATACTTCTGAAAGAGAGGAAAATGGGGACATAACATTGATGAAGAGGGTAAAGATGATAATCACAGTCCAAAACATCATCTGAATTCCCATTTATACACAATGCACAATATAAATAAATCCTATGAGATGAAAAAAACACACATGGCATACCTGTAAAATAAATTGAAGAGGCAAAGAGAGATGCAATAATTCACTAGCTAAGGAAGAACAGAACCATAAAACTAGTAATTTTTATCACTCCAAGATAATGTAAAAATCATTACAATAGAGGAAGGACGTGTAAACTCATTATTCAAAATCATAATCAAAATGCATGCACTCTAGAATACTTTTGCAACAATTACAATGATTCCCTTGTATTCCCAAAGTACCAAACCATACAAATGAGCCTTCCATTACAATATATAGAGAAGATGGGAAAGAAAAAAGAGGAATAAAAAGAAAGAAACTCGAATTCCTTCATTCACCCACCAAACAAGATGCAATAAATTCATCTAAAACATCATGGGTAACCTTACAAACACATTCCCCCCACTGTACATTACTTCAAGAAGAAGAAATGGGCACCATACTTGATGAAATCTGATTCCAGCTACCTGGAACTATTGCATTTTAATGCTAGAGAGTTTTTCTCATTTTCACATACCTACTCTCACCAAACCTATGATTTCTTGATCTCATGATGAATTAATCTGAAATACAAATTCAACAAGTACAATTTATCTCTATGCAGGTATGGAAGAAGTTATCTCTATGCAGGTTTAGAGGGGTCGTGATGCTCATTTTCAGAAAGTTCAGCCTCATTCTCCTTTTCCCCCCAATACTCCACATATAACTGGGTCTTTTACCTTTTATTTTTAATTTGGGGGATAGAATTTAAAGAGGGTGTGTGGAACTTGTGCATTTGTGGAACTGAGGATTGGTTTTCCACTAGGGCCCACTTTTTCCTTCCTCGCCCATATATCACTACAATCCCCACCTTATAACTCTCATTCCTTACTTTACAGGTTTTCTATACCTTACAGGGTACACATTCCCCACAACCCCTTTGTGTTATGCACCCTTATGGACTCCCAAAAAACTATAGCCCAATGCCTCTGCTTTATAATTTCAGCCCGTAAGGCCCTACGGGGAACTTCGACCCCTGACAGGACTAGTTTTGGCAGGCCTCCACTCACCTGAAAAGCTGCACTATAAATTCCTCACTTCCCTTTCAATATAAAATTGGTCATTTTTATCTCTCGGGTAAACACATGACCTGAAGGAAAAAGTACCCCATGGGACACCAATATCTGACTTAGCTGATTTACACTACAAAAAGACTTTTTTCCCATTTTCCTCCAACTTTTTCCTAACTTTTTTGGATTTTCCATGAATTGAGGAGTTTAGGAGAAATAGTAAAGAACTACCCCAAAAGCCAAAAGTTTCCATTTTACCTAATTTTAATAAATTTTGGCTAAGAATTCAGAACCCTAAAGCCAAGAGGTAAGGTAATTACATGAAAATTTTCCAAGTGCCTGGATCATGAAACTACTTGAAATTTTCATAATCATCAATGAAGCTCCATCAAAGTGTCCAAAGCCCAAGTCTCCCAAGTTGTTCAATTTTTGCAAGGGGTGTAAAAATGGACAAACATTTTGGTGACTCACAGGGGGGCATCTCCTTTCTACGTGACTTGATCATTGGCCTTAAAGTATCCATTGGGCATGGAGTCATCCTGGTAATCATAAAATTTTATCTCAACTTGAATAATAGACCCCTGAACCATTGAAAAAATTGTTGAGACCTAGAACTAATCTTTTTCTTGAATTTTCCAACTCATTATAAGGAATCTCCTTAATTTTATTTGAGTGGAAAATTGTTTTGAATCTAAAAAATTTTCTCTTTTCTTCTACAATCAATGCTAAACAATGAGCAACATCGGCCCCAATTTCAAATGGATATTATCCTTGATCCTCAATTCTGATCTGTTTGGGCTAAATAAATTAATCATGAATATTTTCCCAAAATCTTATTTTATTTTCTCTACATTTGATTTCATGAAGCCTTGCAATTGATCGATGACACCTTGAACCTCTTCCAACAACAACCTTTCCGGAAACATGTTGAAAAACTATGCAACAAGAGCATACTCGATAAACAAAACTATGTAAATAACTTAGGGAAAGGGAACCTACACTATCAACAAAACAATGTGTTGAAAGTACTTAAAGGAATTGAAAGTTAAACTAATATGTACAAGATGAAGTGAACAACTTAATGGGAGTGTTTGAGATAAATCCCATTGACTAGGATTTGTAATGCATATTCATTAAGGTCTAAAAACTCAAAAGATTTCACGTCTTTGCAAGCAGTAACAATAAATGGTCCACTCCCAGATTGCATCAAACTTGGATTTGTCTTCCTAGTTTAACTCTGTCTACATCCCATTTTTAAGACTATATCTCCAATCTTGAATGTTTGATCTCTCACCTTCTGTTGACTGGATGAAATATGACCTAAGTGCCAAGAGCACATTTGATAGTGGCATGAAGGAAGGGGGTACATGGATAGGTTTAGAAGTTTGAAAGAGTTACGCCATGAAGATTCCCGCCCAGTAAGACAGAGTTTGGAACTTATCCATTTTGTATGTACAGGCTAAAAATAGGATGAAGTGATGAGAACGCATTGGATAAATACATGAAGACTTGGAGGCTACGAAAATTTATTTTATGAATAAGAAGAAGTTCAAGTGTCATGAAAAAGCTGAGCTAATAATAGGATGCATATTTATCATTATTAATATATGGTGTATTATTAGATGAATCTTGCATGCTTCTTTAGTTTATTTCATAGTGGTGCATGGATATTATAAGTATGCAACGTATTTTGAGAGTACATGAGAGGTGAAGGGAAATTCCCCACTACTATATATATGTATTGATTTGCATTGCTAGGGGATCATGATGCATGTTTTAGGTTTTGGACTGAAACCTAGATCTGGATTGTAACAGAATTATGTTGCTAGTATGATTTTGTGTGCATGACTTTGTGTTGGAAATTATGATGTATACAACTATTGGTTTTATTATGAATTAATATAATGGATCTTTATGGTTGGATATTGGTTTTGAATGTCTCTCCTAATGGTTATTGTAAGGTGAATCTAGTATTAATCTTTATGTTATTTGTATGTTCTTTATTATGTGTTTCCAAATTAAGTTCAAAGATCTGATTGATTGATTGGAATATGCACTTTGAATATGGTTATTATGAACATTTGGGATAACCCTTGGTAAGGTAGTAACAAAGAGGGACATGATACCTTTACACGCTTCGAGTGAGTTCTTAGATCTGTCTGAGTGATGTGCCAACACGTATAGGGTTTGAATAAAGAAAATAAATACTAAATTTTAGTTCTATTTTGGGACCTCTTTTCAAACTATTTACCACGATGGTGCATGATGATGGCATATCAGTTGAATCTTGCATCTATTGAAGATTGGGTTATTAGACATGCAAGATCAGTTTTCAAGAAGATATAGTTTTGGACCTGATTTCAATGCATGTGCGTGGGTTAAATAACATATTTATCATGAGATTTATGAGTCATTATTTTGCTAATTTCTAAAATTGTTGTATGAGTGGTTGTTTTTGTATGCAGCAAAGAAAATCTGGTATTAAAAACCAAGGACTTGGACACATCAAGAGTATGTGTAGGGATTTGTTTGATGCAGATGAACCTTAGATGCAAGTTTGTAGATTATTAGTGGGCTGGTGTTGTGCATAGTGATACTTTGGAGTAAGTTGTGTCTACGTATTCTGGTCTGAAATTTTATGAGTTTGAATCTTATGCGAGCCCAAAGGATCTTATCTTCATGTTATTCCTTTTTCCATTAAGATCTTGATGGTAGTGTTGAGTTTAGACCACCTCCCTATGGCTAGGTAAACATCCCACCATGTGCAAGTGTAGGAGAAAGTTTGGTGAAAGATGGTGGACCTTGCGGAATAAAGGCATAAAGAAGAACTATTTTTTAGTTTAATGACGCATGGGAGAGGGAATCTGACAAAGAAGCGTGATATTGAGGAGTTTGTGGAGTTGTGGAGGATGATGTCTCATGAAGGATTTTAATGCTCACGTGGAAGATTTGGAACCGAAGCTTTAAGATCTCCCCCCACTTAGGAAAGTGCAATAGAGAATCCCTTCTGGACTTTATGATGAGAACACGTTTGATGAATAAATATTGAGGACCGCAGGCATGCATCTGATCCCCACCCTTTTGAAACCTATCCCTTGCACTTAGTTTTCAAGTTCCAGAAGTAATTATTGATAAACAGGTGAGCATAGGTAATCCAGTGCCTTCAGGAAGTTATCACTTTCCTATTGAATACAAAAGTGCATCAGACAACACATACATTTATGACATCATAGGTGATAACATCTTTACTGTTTGGAGGGACCAATTGGAGTAATCTTTTCCGGCACATCATTCAGGACAAAGTGTGGGCATGTAGAACATTGGAAACACATATGGAAGTACTTTTGATGAAACTCCTTAAAAGATTGTGACCAGTTAGAGTCATGAGTATCCATTTAGGTTAGTGGGACATGCACCCTAAGGATAGTCCATCCAGATTAGTTCAAGAAGCTTGCCCTGTTCCTCTGAAGAGGTGAGTTCAGGAGGTTCAGAAAAACTCTGGATCAAGTGGATCAGGTGGTTTTAAAGGTGGTGGTGATGCACCAATTTTGGATTCGGGGAGGATAAATTGAGCCCAAATCTGTCTGAACAACCCCCCACGGTCAACCACTGAATAGGTGTTTTATGAGATTGTCACCATAGGTCAGAAAAGATTCACATAGAACACTACCTCAAAGGTACTTGAAGCACAGCTTCAAAGCTGAGTATGTACAATTGGAAGATGCATGGTGTCTATGGTGCAAATAAAGGCAATCAGACCGTCTTTGGATAGAAAGGAAAGTCAGTTTTCTACTACTCTTCAAAGGACATGTGCATAATTGGTATCCAGACAAGTATGCACCTGTACTATATTATGAAAAGTGGCATTATGATTGCTTATTACAAAACCTATGTATTTTTGGCTAGAGCTTCCATATACTTGAGTTTGTGACAGAAAGGGGGATTATCATCGACTTTTAAGGACATTAAACTAATGGACTTATCAGAAAGTGTACCTCAAGAGTATGACACTACATGTGTCTAAAAATTTTGTTGTCAAATTTATCTAGGATGACATACACCCTAGATCAGTATGCACAGTGGTTTCTCCTTGGCAACTGCTTATTGAATCCTTTGATAGAAGGGAGTGAAGTGATCTAGGATACAGACTTTCTGTAGACCTATGCAATGCTTTGGTGAAAACTTTATGCACTGATCGGTAGTCCTGGGAGTGTGGACACCGGTGATGAGCCCATTTCTATTTAATGCATCAGATTGCAGCTATCCTGAAACCGACCCCCTTTGGAAAAGATCTTTGCTAATTCATCTCATAAGGACCATCACAGTGGGATCTTGGTCTTATATGATTAGATGAGGTTGAAGGGTCCACTTGTGCGATAGTTCATGGCCTCATGACTCAATTTGGTGTATGTCATGTTGTTTCACCTGATTCTGAGATTGTTTCTTCGAATGTTGACGAAACAAATAATGAGTAATTCACTAGGTTGGAATCCCTGTTAAAATGTTGGTTTTAGGTTGTTACACGCGTATGCACTTCTAAATCAACAGCTAATTGTGAGAGCTTCCTTTTTGCTTGGAGGAACTACCTGAAATGGAACACAAGACCACCAAATAAAAGTTAAACAATATATGTAGTGGGACTACCTAGCTTTTGCTAGATTCAGGAAGTGTGATACTTCGTAGATGGCTGTCAATCCCCTGTTTAAAGGAAATTGATGCGGGAAATAAAGGAAATCCTACTATATTTAAAATGATTTAGGTATCTCATTCATCTACAATAATCAAATTTGTTCACAACAGGCTAAGTTATGATTGAATCTGAAGGTCAAGGTCACTGTCAAGGTACTGATGCTGGTCAGGGTAGATTCTGGGTGGTTTTGGGTATTTGGTGGAAGTCTAGGAGCTCTGTTATTGGTTCTGGTAAAATACACAGAGACCAACGTCGGTCTGGTATGAACGGTATTGGTTTAAGCTAAGTCCCGGTGATGGTTTTAGGTAACTGGCATTAGTATGGTCAGGGTACAAGAAACTCAATAAAAACTTGGCTAGGTGATAGATCTGAGGTTGGATGAAGATGGAAGGGAAATGGCAAGTACATCGTACTTGATCTGAGGTATGCACTAGTAGGATGATTCAAGGTCCAGGTACAGGTGGATGTAATAGGATGTAGGATAAAAATATGGATCAGGAGGTTTGCATAGGTAGAGGAAACACTAGTGGGGGATCTAGTTCTAGATATTATGGGCAAGGTCCATGAAACTAGTCAGCCAGATGTCAAAAGGATCTACTAAATGATAAATGGATAAGTGTTCACTTTCAAGAAAACTTATTGTTTGTATTGAAGCTTGATGTCTAAGTATGTGTAAAAGTGTGGGTGATCATTATGGAATGAACTTGATGTAGTGCTGGCGCTTCCCCGGATGCTCTCCATGATAGGCAGATGGCTAATTAGTGATTGCTTTAGGTTTTGGCTTCATAGGGCATGCTTTGATAGCTGGTACACTAATGTATCATTCTGCTTGCATGCAAACTTTGGCAGTCATCACTTGTTCTCAAAAGATGTGATTATCTCTCATAAATGTGTCAACCCTGAAATAAGGTTCCATATTCTAGGGATTAAATGGAAAACCGTACCAGTGCGCTGAAGGACATTAACCGAAAGTGTCAGTTAGGGCGGGAAGTGTCCTAGGGATTACTAAACTAGACAGATCCCCTTGATTTGTTGTCCGAATCTTGTCTTCTGTTTTTCATCTGCGGATTAGCATGGATAGTGGTTCCTTCTAATGGGTCAGAATTGTGGTCCCCTTTCAGAAGGGAATGTATCTCATTGAAATTTTGTAGGGTTTGGGTGAGGTCTTAGTTAGTTATGGCAACTCTACTGTGCTGAAGTAGGTCTTAGGGTGAGGTTAATATGTGGAGCATTAGCCCAATTAGGATATTGGAAATAATAAATCATTGCTGATGGATAATGAGTTAGCTTTAATCCAATTAATTTTGCTTAATATTAGGTAGTGGGATGTGCAGTGGAATCTGGTGCAGGTGAATTTGTTCAAGGTGTTTATTTGATGGGACATACTAAAAATAATATGACCTAATTTTAGTGTCAGTACGCACAATGCTGTTTAGACTGCTAGATTTTGTCACTTAGACCATGATGCGAGAATATTTTCCTCTATTTCAGTGCACAGATCCACGAAGAATGTATCCATGTATTGTAAAAATTTGTAAGTCCCACACTCATGACATTGTTAACTAAAGAGTTTATTGATCGTAAACATGACATCTATTGAAGATTGGAAGTACGTTCCAGACAAGTTGTGGCTAGTGGATCTAACGAACAAGGACAATAACACAATAAAGTGCGTGAGTAATGGGGGATAACAGGAATGGTGGCTTTATGAGGTGGATATAGAAGTCAAGGTCATGGTGGCAGTGGTAGAAGTAGGTTTACTATGGGGAACTTGTTATACTTGTGTATATCTTTATCGTTATCATCATCATTTGCCCTCAGAACATGGTTTTCTCCTAGTGTAGGAAAACAACATAAGTTAGAAGAATGCCCTGGATTTGTATTAGCACATGAGTAATCCGAATAAGAAGCAGGATAAGGGAGTAGTTATGACTAATATAAAATGCATGTGGATTGTTGATAAGTAAATGCCTGAAGGAAGAGATTAATCCTGAATTATAGACATGTGTAAAGGTTACCACACATGCTTGAGGTTGCACGAGCATCTGTGAACCTCTGAAGTACTTAGCTAACTCATTTCATGATAGCAATAGAGTGATTACATGTAAAGTATCTTGATGTTGAACACCAAAAGGAGATGTTTATCTAGGAGACCATGGGCGGTGATCAAGATTGTTACAGGGAGAAATATCAGTGATTAAAGGAGCAGGTGCGTGACAAGGATCAATGTGATAGGAATATTTAAACTCTTGTTAGAAAGATGTATCATGATTTGAAGGAAAATTGTGAACGAATGTTGTGTCTAGGAGAGCATCATTTCCTCTATCTAGGAGAATAGTTACGAGAGAAATTATCATGGCATGTTGGGTCTAATGAGCATGAAATACAATATACTTCATGCAAATCTGCCTATCACCACATAATCATGACTTTGATAAGGAAATCATACATTGAATGCTGGTCATAGATGGATGGTTTATATTACGAAATATTCTAATTGACACATGTGCATGGAAGTTAATGTACTCACATTGGATGCTTGGAATCAGATGGGTAGACCAACCATTGCAGCCATCTTCAAATGTGTTGTATATGGAAAATAAGAACTAGGGATTGATCCTATTGGGTATTAAAAGATGTGACTATTATGATTTAGGGAGCCAAGTTTACTAGGGAGTTTGAAGGTATTGGAGACTCATAGAAATAGATAGTCTTCCTAGCATTACTTAGGTGCACCTTGGTGTTATGTCAAATAATGCAAATTTTTTCTTCAATAAGGGGTACATTAGCTTTGAGAATAAAATAAGCAGCATGTTATTATACCATTTGAATAAGATGCAAAGGCTATTCCTATGTTGATCCTTTGATTGAAGAAGATACTTTGAATAAGATAAACACATGTACAATCATAGACGATCTAGGTGAATTTGGAACCATCTAAAGAAGGCAGTGATACAATGGGATGATGCTCATTCTATTTAGTGATACTACAAGTATTGCTTGTGACAACTTGGTGCATGGAACATATGAAGTAGTTGGGTGTGAGGTTAAGAAACAAGTTACTCGTATCATGGTTAGGCATTGGTGAGGCATTTGAGTAATTCAAGTACTGGTACCGAGGTATACTGGTGAAGGAAAACCTGATGTATTTTTACGTCGCCATGGAATCCTCAGTGGATGGATGTTGGTGACAGAAGAAATATGTTGGTTTATACTCTACATGCAAGATAGCAACACATCTGGTGGGAATACACATAAAGACAACCTTTTGGAATGGTGATGAGGTGAGAATCATTCCCTTTCTACTAGGTTTCTAAGGAGAAATGTACCTTCACAAATATGTGAATTCCATGGAAGGATTCTTCTTCGCACCACATTCAAAAGTGTGAGAGAATCTGAATTAAGGGGCCAGGAGGCCTTACTACCATCACTCTGGGTACATAAGTTCTACACCACCCTAAGTGGTTACGTGCACGTGGTATATTTATGGAAAATTGACATGAGAAATAGTTAATTGGCAAGAGATGACCTCAGGGTATGATTCATACTTTTGATTACTTTTCTACTAAACCTCCGATCAATTAAGCACTACAAATTATGAAATGCCTTACTCTGGGAGATATCACAAAGGCTAAGGAACATTTATTTAGAAATTTTTTAAGAGCTAGATTTAGAGATGCACCTTGACCATGAAGAGGCTAAAGAAGAAGAAATGGTTCAGCACTTGGGAAGAAAAGGAAAAGGGTAAATTGGTATGCATGGTAGATGAATGAGGATAATAACGTGGATGTTAACCACACTGAAGGTTACATGCGAGGTAATGAACACAATAGATGCAAATGGTGCACATGTATCATGAGCCTATGAAAATTAAGAAGGTTAACATTAGGACCGATGCAGAGCCTAAGGAAGTGATTATTTTTTATTATTGGTCTAAACAAGAGGTTGCAAAGATTATTGTGTTGTTACACGACTTTCTGGACTTATTTCTAAGGGGCTTTCATGAGCTAAAATGAGTACACCCTTCTTTAGGTGAGATGTGAATAAAACTTAAAGAAGGTGCATGCTCAATTAGGAAGAGGCCATATAGGATGAATCCTAATCTACGAATCAAGGTAAACGAAGAAATTGATAAAATTCTCAAGTTTGGTATAATTGAGCCCATTGAGGAGTCAGAGTGTGTTAGCCTAATTGTAATAAGCATAAAGAAGGATGGGAGGATAAGGATTTGTGTAGACTACAGAGACTTAAATGTTACATTTGTTATTAATACTTTTCCCACCCCATTCACAGAGGAGATCCTAGAAGGAGTTGTTAGGCATGAGATATACACATTTCTAGATGGATTTTCTTGTTATCATTAGGTGCACATCGTAAAGGAGGATCAAGAAAATACAACTTTCACCACTGAACGGGGAAGTTTTGCATACACAGTAATGCCCTTTGGATTAAATAATGTGTCTATATTCTTTTCATGCATTGTGTTACAATTTTTTCAATACTTCATTCATAAGTTTATACATGTATATCTGGATTATTGGACAGTATATTGTTTGGTTAAGGATCATTGTGAAAATTTTAGGCTAATGTTTGAGAGGTGCAGGAAGTTGAGTATCTCCTTGAATATTAAGAAATGTATCTTTGCAACACCTTTTGGCACTTTTCTTGGGCATATTATTTGTAAGGAAAGCTTGTTGGTAGATTCAACCAAGGTCGTTGTGATCTTAGTATTAGAAGAGCATAATAATTTGTAAAGTCCCCAAAAGGACATACTTGGGTCAAGTTGGATTTTATGATAAACCTAAAACTCAAAGCAACCTTTATATATGAATTTCTCAGATCATACTTTTGCAGATCAGATTTCAAGAGGAAAATTTGAAACTTTATTTCCAAGAGAATCATTAACCAACACAATAATTGATAGCTCTTTTCTAAAGTTGAAATGCATATTTTATTTATCCCCAAATCAGACTTGGAATATTAAATATGATCATACAGAGTATTGTTCAAACTGCTGTAATAAATTTACAGTCATGGTGTCTTGTACCATAAAATATAATACCAATAAGTGATGCCAAACTAGACTATTTACAGTCCTTAAGGATGCATTAAATTAAGGAACAGAAATGGCAAGGAACAGTACCATATTTATGAAAGAGGGTTTAAAACCCGCAAGTGAGGATCACGAGGGATGACGTGCACATCAAAAGACGTACGAACGGCAGCGTGAAGAGATCTCAAGAGGAGCGAGCATCAACCGAATGTGCATGCAAATATTTGAAACATGGGAAGAACCTAGTTAAGCCATAAAACTCTCCCCTATCTCATAGATCAAATGGGGTGTACATATAGGAGGTGTTGAGTAACCCCCAGTGCTGCAATCATGACAACTTGAGTAGAGAGGGGGAGTTACATTCCCAGAATAGAAGTGTAACTCCCAATGACGCATATGACGCACTGACGCGTAAGAGAATCTCATAATGACCCCTAAATGACACATGGACCTACAATCTCACCTAAGTGAGATGACTCACCTAATGATGTGGAAAATAACACACACCAACACCCCCCCTTCATTGTAACTTAGGATGAGGTGGTAAGTCAGAAATGAGAAATGGGTCCCGACACAAAGCCTGATGAGGTACCCATGCACAAGAAAAAGGTCCCAAGCAATGAAGGAAAACCCAGTGGGAAAAACATCCACCACAAGAGAAAAAAACACTCTCTAATATAAGAAAGATGCCAAATATGGGTCCCAACTCTAGACAAGCCTAAAAAGGTACCCATGTACAAAGAGGCAATCTCTCGGAAAGAAGAAGAAGAGAGAAGAAGAGGGAGATGAGAGGAATGTAGAAGATGCCTGGACGGATCTGAAATCTGTAGCTCTAGGAGGTCTCCTAAAAGAATGTTGATGATGAGATCCTCTACCTCTAGACTGAAGAAGAGCCACCCACACTGAACAGTGTGCCTGCCCTTAGGAAGGACAGAAATGACGTGCTGAAAGTCTACCCACTCCATGAAGGAAACTGAAGGTAGTAGCACAAAGAACTCTAAGTCTGGTCCACCAAAGTGTGACATAGGTCTAGTGAGTGAGTGCCAAGGAACCGAAGGTAATGCCACATGCGTATAACTGTTAGATTGAAAAAGAGGAAAACCCATAGAAAGGATGTCCAAGTGATGTGAAGGGAGCAAAACATCCTCCACAATAGAAAAGGGATCCATAGCTGAGGTTGGATCAATGAAGGTCTCCGGAAAATTGGAAGTGGTAAGAGTCCCAGAAGGGGCACTCCCAACAACGGAGATGATGAACTCCTCTGAAATACTTATAGATGGATGTGGAACCTGTAGAGCATCACAAGTGTACTCTACGAAAAGATGACTAAGGTCAGGAAGATACTCATCCCAATGAGGGGGCTCAACAAATAGAAGAATGATGTCAGATAGGTATGAGTCATCCAATGAAGGTAGAGGAGTGGAAGGGGCCTCACACACTAGAAGGGGAAAGGAGACGGGTGTGATGAATGTATAAGACTGAATAGGATACTACTCGATATCTGATGAGATGTGGGAAGTGTCAACACTCTCTGGAATATTGAGAGAAAGAGGAGAGAAGTCCTCTGTAGTACTCTCGACATCAGAACTGGATGCACAATCCTCATCATCAGAAGTAGAACCAAGTGATCCTGTGTCAGTGGAACTGTCATCACACAAAGAAATAGAGGAGACAACTGAATCAACAGCAGCAACAATGGCGGCAGTATGTGAAGGGTATCCATAGAGGGACTGAAGAATGATCCAGACATGGTGAGGTGGATCTGAGTCTGTCATGTGAAACCAAAGAGATCAATAGACATGCATCATCATGTGACCAAAGACATGGTCACAAGTGTCAAGGAATTCCTCCAGATGATGATGATCAGCGGGTGCAGGAACTGGCCCAAGCAAGAAGGGTAAAAGACCCCCGTGGGTGAAGTAACATTCCATGGAAGCACGCCAAGCTAAATAGTTCCCTCTCCCGGTGAGAAGTGGCAGAGGCTATAAATCAATCCTACGATGCTCACGTCTGGAAAGAGTACTCTCCATGATGAAAAATGCAAGATGCACAAATGCAAGACGCCGGACTCGGTCAATAATGCGTCTGCATGTAAAAGCCCAAGAGTACTAGTCAACCCCCCCAGAATGTGGTAGTTTATAAAGTAGTTTTTTTACCAAACTGATAATGTCATCACGTAATGTGCAAGAAATCATGCAACTTTGACTAAAGAAGCACTCAAAAATGAGTAGCGAGTCAAAATTTATAGCATTATTACAATTCCCGCAACTGATGGAAAATGCCACTAGACGCTGCAAACACATTTAAAAAGTGTCCAAAATGGATGCGAAGGGTATCGTGTGACTGCTCATTAGAAATGGCATCAAATTTTAGGTAGGGTTTGTTTTTCTTGCGAGGGGGGATTAGCCTCCTGCCAACCCCGGACCTCGCCCTTTGTCTTCGACATGCGAATGAAGGACATAATAACAAGCAAATAAAGGCCCTAAGAATATTACAATGCCATAAAGAGTGTTTTTATCATCAAAACATCAAAAAATGAATTTTTTTAACCTCTAAACAATGTCTAAAAGGGATGCATGGGGCCCACATTGTCAAACCATGTGGTGGAAGGAGATTTTGCTATGCAAATGAAATGCCACGTGTACAGGACGTTGGAAGGTTTTGTTTAAGCCAATAGGCTGGTTGTGCAAAAGAAATACAACAACATGGAGCTGGATTGAGATCCCCACTAGGTTGGAATGGCCCATGAGGAGTGAAACGAACTTGTTGAGTCAAGTTTATGCAGCTGAGTCCATGTGTAGGTATGCAAAGCGAGCAGACTAGATGTGTTGAGTTGGTCTATAGGTGGTCCACGTGTCAGAGGTCGTTGGAAGCAAGTTGAAACCGTCGTCAAAGACCAGGTCCACATGTAGTTGTGTAGGAGGGTGAGCAGGTTAACAGAGCAACATGTAGCTGTGAAACGTGCTTGTAACCGTTGAACAATGAGCACACCACCCAAAACAGTCTACAAAGGAGAAAAATGCAGGTCGCAGAGGAGGTGCGTTCAGGGGGAGGACTGAGATGCCAGTCAAATAGGGACCACGAGGAGGAAGGTGTATAATTGGTGAGCAATAGTGGAGCAGGGGTGTCACATGAAGATTACTACAAGCCACGAACCAAGAGGCAAACCACAAACCAAGAGGAGAGGCAAGCCACGAACCAAGTGGAGGTCAATCTTCAAGCAGAGCACAAGCGGGAGGAACAAACTTGGGAATCCGAATGGAAGCACAACAAGATTTGACCACGTGATGCAAGAGCTGAGCATGGAAAAAATGACGAGCTCAATGGTCACGCAAGGCCAAGATAATATAAAAACTGATGCAAGTTCAAAACGCCAAACCCACCACGAGTTCAAACTCCAAACACGCATGAAACCCTAGAGAATCGAGTGGTCAAAGACACTAAACTCAAAAAACACCAGAAACTTGAACACGACCAAATGAACCAGATCAAACCTGTGCAAGAGGTATGACACCCAAATCAATGCCAGAAGAGCACGATCGAAATATCCATTACGACACACGCAACAAGAACTAGATATCATGCCGGAAGCTGGAAAGCACACGAGTAATGTCGAAGAGTGCACAAATCCACAAGATTCACTTTGATCCCATGAAAGAGGGTTTAAAACCTACAAGCAAGGATCACAAGGGATGACGTACACATCAACAAACGTGCGAATGGTAGCATGAAGAGATCTCAGGAGAAGCGAGCATCAACTGAATGTGCATGCAAAGATTTGAAACACAGGCAAAACCTAGTTAAGCCATAAAAATCTCCTCTATCTCATAGATCAAATGGGGTGTACATATAGGTGGTGCTGAGTAACCCCCAGTGTTACAATCATGACAACTTGAGTAGAGAGGGGGAGTTACATTCCCAGAATAGAATTGTAACTCCCAATGACGCATATGACGCACTAACGTGTAAGAGAATCTCATAATAACCCCTAAATGACACGTGGACCTACGATCTCACCTAAGTGAGATGACTCACCTAATGATGTGGAAAATAACACACACCAACAATTTATGCTTCCTAAATCTGAATTTACAATTAAAAATGTTGTAGATTTAACAGGGGATTAAACATCTCTGTATCTCTTTCAGAAATACTGAATATAATATATTTGAAGCCCAAAAATGCAATAAATATGAAGGCAATGAAGTGCAGACCTAGGATGATCCTCAATTACCATAAATTGATCAAAGGATGGGTCACTTCATAAAATTAGAGAAATGGTGCTACAAAATATCTCCTCTAGTTCTTCATAAGAAATCTCTACAAATTTTTACGAAAATTACTAAATTCTTTTGCAAGCTCAATGGAATTTCCGTATTAGAAATTCCTCTCTTGTTTCAAAGAGGTTTTTCATCCTCTTGAATATTTTAACAAGCAACAAGGCTTAGAGAAAATCCAAATTTTATAGAATGAATATGAGATGCCTTACAAAGTTTACCTCTTCCCTTTATAAAGGAATTTGGCCCAAAAAATACCTCCAACACACCCAATCAGGATTTTGTGTGATTTCTATGCAAGAAGCACCCCAAAAATTCACCTACCCAAGTCGTCATTCTCCTAGAGAGGATACAAAATTAATCATAGAACTAATATTACCCCACTAGGACAATATTCTAATTCTAGGAAAGTCATACTTTCCTCATAGGGAGGATAAATTTATAAATGTGCCTTTTTACTAACTATTTTCCATTATAATTTCTCTAGGTAAGTCACCATACTTCCTAGGAATGATACAAACATACATTAGACCCTTTATGCACTCTTTCTAGATATTACAACATTAATTTATAAGTGCATACTTATATTAACCCAAATAAATAATTATAAGTGCTTTAATATTTTTCTTTTATTTTCTTTTAGGCACTTATAAAAATTTATTGTGACTTAAGTCACCCTTTATATTTTTCCTTTTCTCGTCAGGTTGACAAAATGGGCCAAAGGTCTTCAATTGAGAAGGGGATATTACATAATCAAAGTGAAGTGTGTGGATTTCTTGGGCATATGAGGTATTATAGGAAATTCATTAAAGGCTATGCAAAGATTATTCCGTCCCTGGAGGAATTATTGAAGGCTACAGAAAAAATTTATTAAGGCAAGGAACAATAACAAGCGTTTGAAACAATAAAGGAAAGGCTGACCACTGCACCTATTTTACGCTTTCCTTCATGGGACAAACCATTTCATGTTCATGTGGATGCCTCAGGGAATGGTAATTGGAGTTGTGCTAGCACATCCAGGTGAAGGAAACATGTCGACCATCCTAATGTTTTTTACAATTTGGAAGTTAACACCCACTATAATAGAATTACATAACTACAAAACTTGAATCATTTTCCATGATTTACACGTTGTACAAATTCATAAAATACTTATCGTGACACTATTTCATTTATGTTTACAGAATCATATGACTCTTAAGTATTTAATAAGTAAGCCATTTTTCAAGGGTCGCATTTATACATGGATACTTCTATGCTCTAGAAATTTCAATTTTTAGTAATAGTAAACCATGCAAAGTTAACTCAGGGACCCAACCATCATTTCTCGAGGATTAATTTAGTTGAGGCATGTGTAGAGTATTAAGGATACAATGTCATATGCATCAAATCTTTATATTGAATCACGTGCTAACTGGATTTAGAGGATATAGAAGTGTTTTTACACATTGGTATTACACCACAAGGGAATGAATATTGGAGAAGAATACGTAATTGTAATACGATGTGCCTTACCAGTTAGTTAGCAGTGAGATCCTTATACAAACTGGGTAAAGATGAAGTTACTATAAAAATGCATTTTGGAACATGAGCTTCTAAGAAATTATGGATTAAGGTGCTTGGTGACATTGCTAGAGGACATTATGCAGGAGAATGCTCCATCATGCAAGATACTTCTAGTTGGCTTATGGTGGGAAATGCCCTTTATAAGAATGTCAAGGAATTTGTCAAGGCTTGTGATCATTTCCATCACCTTGGGAAACCTGGTAAGACAAGATGGATGAGATACCTTTAGGGCCTATTGTAAATGGCTAGATATTTGTTAGATGAATATTGAAGTTTTAAAAATTTGAAATTGGTCCTATTTCCCCATCGGTGCGAATAGGACTGGGGCACCAAAATTTTAACTTGGTACAAGTTATTTTAGGGGTCAATTCACCATTCTCGTGAAATATAGTCATGTACACCTTTATGATTCGTTCGGTAGCACAAAACATATTTATCATGGGACAACATTATTTCATGCTACCTGTTGGTAGCATCTTGACAAGGATATCAGTGCAATAGATTTCTTGATAGTGATGTCCATTAAAAAAAAGAGTATGGGATTTTTTTTACTGCGCCATATTTTAGGAGGACACCTTATCATCCACAGTTGATATGGATCATGTTAACTATTTCATAAAAAATATTGGGACATAAAGCATTGACAAAATTAGTGATGTTGTAATGAAAGACTAGGATGATCAAGTATTTGTTGTACTTTGCATACATAACTACTTGAGGAGAAATTTTCGTTGAAAGCCACATTTCTATTTGTGTATTGTCAGAAATTGAATTACCTGTAAAATTACATGATGTTTTTACTGACATCATAGTGCACGTATCGGTCGATTAGCAGGTGAATAATATGTTGTCAGTCAGTAGCATACAAAAAATATACTAGTTTGATGAGCATATTTGCATTTTGCTTCAGTGGATTCAGTCATTAGCAGCAAAAGTGAGATTTTCAAAGCATTCGTGACCATACAAATTTAGAATAAGGAGGTCTTAGAAAAAAATCCATGGATCCCTAACACTATATCATCAAAAGATTCATTTGAGAAATTGGCCATATATTTTGTTGGAATACTTATTCATACTTTTAATCAATAGTTGTATTGAACAATTTCACTTGTACATATTATTTGATGAGAAAAAAGTTGCAACTAAGACTATATATTTCTGCTACAGCTAAAAATATCCTATGAGAGAACATTATGGGTAGGTTGCATTTCTAATTCATCCATACAACTGATATTCTTTATTTTATGAGACCATACAAGATGATTCTTAGCAGAATTTATGGTGGTACATCCTAACAAGAAAGATCTCCCTATCACCCAAAAGTTAATATGGAAAAGGAATTTAGTAAAATATTGGAGCCAAAGTCATAACAAAAATCGCTATAATGTTGGAAGGAAAGAATAGGATTATAAATCTTCTCAATTGTACTTCTGGTAACATAGAACCACCTATAATGATATTGAATAAAGCTACTACCCTTTCAATTGGAAGGAGTTTGAAAAAGAAGTAAATATTACATGTTGAGTTCATGTTCCTCATCGCTACAAAATATGCATTTGACATAAGTTGACTCTGATGGATGAAACAATTGGTGCTTATCCAAATAAATCTCCTAGTTATCCTTGGACTACAGCTCATTACAAGTTACATTTATTTTTATTGCTAATACTTGTAGCTCCTTATTGAAGGTTGCGCATGCTCAAGCACATTACTATGGCACATTTCCTTGGTCTACATATTTTCCATCTGATCCCCCCTTCTTTGTTTCTGTTTATGCAACGCTTGGTGCACCTTTGATACACTTTCTCTCCTTCCATGGCAGCTCACCTAAAAGTTGTGCATTTCACTTTCTTCCTGAGAAGCTTCTCCACCCTATGAATGATACGTCTCTCAAACACATTGCTATCAATCAGTTAAGTCCCTAGCCATCTCGTGTGCCATGCCCATTAGATTCTGTAATTAGTTGCACAATTGACCATGCATTCTAAGCTCACCAGTTCTGAAACTCAAAATCCATACACGTGTCGCATTGATGCAAGTTCCTTTACTAAAGCCTGTCCTTTTCTAGTCTTCTGACATTAGACCTTCAAGTTCTATGCCCTAAAAATTTGCATTCCTTATGATGCCAGGTCCATATTTTGACATGTCATTCCGTAGTGTGCCGACATCAGCAACTGCAAGTTTCGGAAGCTACACCAACAGTCATGTTGTAACTCATTACAACAAATCCAGTGAGCTGACACGTGGCATAAATAGACTATAACATTTTGCATACAATCTCGGCCATTATTTCAGCCTTATCTGTGTGCGCCACATGTCTAATGTGTGCGACCGATGGATCTAAAAAACCTCTCACATCCACATCTTATTTTATATAGAGCTCTTCATCGGTGCTTGCCTAGACTTGTCAGAAAGTTGCTGACATCAGCTACAGTGCTAGATAATCAAATTCAAATTATTGGTGAATAATCTAGTAGGTAAGAAATGGGAAAACTTCTCTCTGAGCATTAATGATAAGACTCGATTACTTCAACCACCTAATTTGATATGATCTACCCTCCTTCCTCATCCAACATGCCAAAATAGACCTAGAGAAGTGCATTTGACATATTCTTAGGTGGATTTACAGGTCAATTGAATGGCCTCTTGTTGGTGGTTGTATTTGAAATCATGAGTTTTCCCTCCTTCTTCCTCTTTTCCTTTCATACAGATTCATCTATAAATGTAAGATAATGGGCTCATTGATTAATGTTGGACACTCTGGATCCTTACACATTTTGTATAAGGACTTTATACTTTCTATATTTTTAGTTTTAAACCTTCTAGATTTGGTCTCTTGCATGTGGATATCAGTCTCCTTAGACGTAATTATAATCAACTGTGTTCATTTCTGGAAGTAATAGAAGCAAATTCTTATGTGACTATCTCTCTATCCTAAGCTTGTGTTTTCATTCCTTCTTTCTTGCCTCTCCTTCATTTTTCATTGTGTTGGTTGTGCCTTTTCACATCCCTTGTATCTTCTTATTCTGGTTACGTGTCTCATGAAACTGATCTAGTGAAGCTATGTTTTAAGTCATGTTACTATACGTGCCTAAGACTTCTTCTGTACACATTTTCCTCTCATTTTCACTCAGAAGTAGATCAGTGTTCATCTCCATCTCTTTCTGGTGCTATCACATCCCTTAGTGTTAGGTTTCCCTTTTGCATTTTATCCTTCTATCCCTGATCCCTTAGCATTTATTATCTTAGGATTTCCCCCCTTCAGCACTACAATTAGTAGTAGCAGTAGAAATAGATAGAGGAACCGGCCTTCTTCAAAGATCCGTCCCAAGTATCGCAAGGTCCCATAACTTGGGGATGGTCCCATTGTTGATCTCAAAAACCTTGATCCTTTCATGGATCCAAGACGTGCAGGTGCAATGTTTGAAGACCAAAAAGTGTATAGTATGCCTCGGTGGGACAAGAAATGAAATCTTAAATTTCATCATTGCTAGGTTATGAAGTGTGGTGAACTTAGTATCTTACAGCCTCTAAAGGCTCATTTCAACACATCTGTCGACTCCCAACATTTCTAGATCTACTATTTTCAGCAATCCTGAGCACCTTTCATGAGAAGAGTGCATACAAGACAGAAGTGCAACATAGTTGAAGATGTCCTTTCGAGTACCTCTCAATTATCTCCAAGAGAAGATTCCATAGCTAGAAGGTCTACGCGTGCATCTCTATCTCCTGTTCTGCCATGTCCCATTCAACTCTTCCTCAAAGTAGAAAATTTGTGTGCCCTGCATTATGGCACTATCAGCCACCTCCTCCACTAAGAAACTTTACCAACTTCACTAGGAGGAAGTCCACTTGGTTCTGGCAATACGCAACATGACATGCCAGTAAATGACATGCTCAAAATTATTCCATACTTTACTGGTGAGAATCAAGTCACTGCCTGTTAGAGCACATCCAAGATGTAGATAAACGTGTGCTTCACTCTACCTGATCACAGCATGATTATGTAACAGTCAGGGTTACTTGCAACCTCTTTCAAAGGTAAAGTGCTTTAATGGTACCGAGGCTTAAGACCATTGGATCTATTACCACCTGGGATGAGCTAAGAGAATAGCTCTTTGCAATTAATTTGAAGATAATTTAGATCACCTGTCTCTGGTGGAGTAAATGACTAATACAACAAAGATGAACCCCAACGAGAAGATGATTGATTTCAACATCAAATTTCAAAATACTTGGGATAAAATCCCTCTTGTGGTAAGACCTACAACCTAGCATGTTTTTTCTGTATTATCTAAATGTGTTGAACAATGATATCTCAGTCATGATTCAATCTATGGGAGGTAGGACCTTACCAGCTGCTTATATTATTGCAGTAAGGGCAAACAATAGTCTTATTTAGGAGGGAAAGATAGCTCCTAGACTGCCTATGCCCTTGTTCCCAGAAATGTCACAAGTGCCCCATCCTTCTATGGCCCCTATTCCTATTCCTGAGAAAAGTGAGCAACCAATTGCATCTACATCCTACTCTCTAGCACAATAAAATGAGGATGAAGAATTAAAGGCTCTAATAAGAAATTTATCAAACAAAGTCATATCATTAGAAAAACAATAGGTGTATTCCTATAGAAGTAATTCTAATCAGGCACATAGCCAGAATAATCAACCTTGATAGAATTAATATGGAAACCAAAGATACACAACCTACTAGAAAAATGATAGGTGGCATACTAACGCACATATGACCTTGCAAGTTTTTCCTCATGTTCCCTCTCTTCCAGTACCTAGTACAATTCAGGGGATCATTCCATTTCAGAATAATTTGACGTAAGAGTCATAATGGTGTTTCCCTTGCAACATGCCTCATAGTTAAAATCATTGTGTGAATTATACACAGGCCCAAGACTACATGATCTAGAATGCTTCATCCTACGAGCCTTCAACAAGTGCCTCTAAAGCAAAAAACCAAGAAAGACCACAAGATCCTCCGGAGGCAAATTTGATGTTCTTTGGAGCTGAGGAATTTTGTGCAATCAACCAAGTAGAAAATGATACAAGAAGACCATGCACCCAATTTTTGGACAACACAATATATAAAAAGAGAATTTTAGAGTCAGGCACGCATGTCACACTCCCAACAACACAAGCTAACCCTCAGAAGAAGAAATAATTATCCAAGGCATCATGTGGTAAGAGTGCTCAATTCCCTATGCAAGAGGATCCATGCAAGGCTCCTGAAATGGTGTGCATCCCTCGTTTGGTAGGTCAAGCTCCTGCTCTAGCTAAAAATCTTGCTTCCGCACCTGAATAGTAAAAAAGGTATTTTTTTCCTCAAATGAATAAGTCAGTGGGTCTTCCATTCAACATAATTGACCAGATGAAGAAGATAAATATAAATGTCACAATGTGGGATGCCCTGACTATTCCATCTTAGAAAGATCTATTACATGAAGCTCTGGCACAACTCCCATGCACTAATCTAGCCATATAGAAGCCATGCATTTCTATCAAAATCTGCCAAGAAGAGGAGAAACAAGTAAGTAAGGTTGTTAACAACCCACCCTTCTATATGTCCTTGATCATATGCAAACATCTTATCCATAATTGCATGATTGACTTAGGCGTTAGTACCTCGACTATGCCCAAGAAGATAGTTGATGTCCTAGGTCTTAGGTATAGCCCCTTGTCTAAAGGAGCCCTGTAACTTGACGACTCAATTATCAATACTTTAGGAGTCATTAAGGATCTTGATTTCACCCTTCATGCATGTCCAAGTTTAAAAATTACTCAAGATGTGTCAATTATTGACTTACCTCCTTTGTTTACCCTATGTCTATCAAGTGACTTTACTATTAAAGTGGGTGGTTATTTTTATTCTAATTGGTCTCATATGTTACTCAAGACAAGGTATGGTACCCATTTTACCATACAAATTGAGCCTATTTTTTCTTATCATGTAGATTCATATGTATCATCCCCTCTGTAATCCAATTGTTTAATCCAAGAACAAGCTTCAGTTCCTAAAGAGAAGCATCTTCCACCCTTTATTCCTGACCTAGTGTTTGATGAATGGGTGGAGAGGCACCATAAATTTTGATCCATATGCTTAAGAACTAGAATCTTATGAAACTGGTCTTGGTACTTACTGCATTCTTGAAGAATAAGCTATGCTACCATGTGCGCTTAAGAAAGACAAAGTGAAACCTGGTCTGTGGAAGTTATATTCTGATGGATCCAAGAGTAGAAATAGCATGGGAGTAGGAGTGGTTCTCATTTTCCATAAGAATGATAAATTATTCTTCATGCATAGGTTGTAGTTTGAATGCTCCAACAATATGGCAGAATATGAAGCACTGGTGCATGGCTTGCTCATTGCTGAAAAGAAAGGATTTAAGGTGCTACAGATATTCAGGGACACAAAATTGGTCATCCACCAGATTACCAACAAATGCTAGACAAAGAATAAGATTTTGAAATCTTATAAACATAGAGTTTGGGACCTCCTTGAGAGATTTGATGCTCTAAACCAATAGGTGGTGCCACACAAAATGGACAAGGAGGCTGACCAAATGGCCGCTCTTGGTTCGTAGTTCTCTCCCACAAAGGACTTTGTCAAAGGAAACACTCAGCACATTAATATGGTGGTCAGGCCATCTATTCCAGGTAACAATACCAGTTGGAAAGTGTTTGAAAGTGACACATAGATCATCCAGTTCATCCAAAATGAAGCTGAGTTCTCATCAAGCATGCAAGCTAACTTGCATTACAGCTATGGTGACCAAGTAATACATCTAAAGATAGACAAGTTGCCTAAAGGGTTGGTCACCTTACAGTAAATTTTTAGCCTGATGATGAGTTCAAGGGTGAATAAAAATATGTGTGTGTCACACAAGAATAATGTTACCCAGTCACTATTGCATGCGAGAAGGAGTTGTTACTCAGTAAGGCTTGCGCGCATGATGAAAATCAGGCCTTCATATCTCTCTATCAAAAAGATAGTGATATCTTCTCGTGGGAGTATGAAGACCTCAAAGGTTTTGATCCAATTTTTGTTTAACACTCCATTGAACTAGATCAAGCCCATCAGACAAAAGCTGGTATCAAGCTTGTCTAAACTCATCAAGGAGAAGATTATTTTTCCCATCAAATAATCTACTTGGGTCATAAATTTAGTTCTAGTGTGTAAAAAGAATGATGAACTTAGACTTTGTGTTGATTTCAGAGATTTGAATAAGGAATCTCTAAAGGATCATTATCCTTTACCTTCAATGGAGTAAATTATGCAGACTATGGCTGACACACAAATATTCTCAATATTAGATGGGTATTTAGGGTTCAATCAGATCCTGATCAAGGAAGAGGATCAATTCAAAATATCATTTACAATTGTTATCATGTAAATATGCAATAAGAGAATTTATAATTTTTGAGCATGATAACGATACCCCCGTGTCAAATTTTTCAAATTTTACCTTTCCACAGACACCCCAGGTCTACCCGTTCTTAACACCAAGCCTTACCTCATTCCAGTGTAATGGTCCTCAATTGGATGTCCACTCCAACTCCCCTAGATGATTTAGGAAATTCAAAGTCATTCCCCCTAGGTGATTTTAGGAGTTTATGAAAGAATTCCAAGTTTTACACAATTTTGGGAAGGGCTACCACTGGCCTTCCTAGGACTAGTGCAACCCCTCTAGAATGGAACGAAGGATCAGAAAATTCAACATGGAGATGAAATCAAGGTCTAACAACATATCAAGGAAAATGATTTTGGAAGATTCAGGCGAAGATTTGGAAAGTTTTGGGGCAGAGTTCATCAGAAACACGGTTCTCAAGCCTAGGCAACACACATGGCCAAAAAACATACTTGAGCTTTGAGAACCAATTCTAAGAGTTCTATAAGGATTTAGGAGCTAAAAAATAAATCTCCAGAAAGATAATTTAGATCTCTACAATATGGTGGAATTCATATTTTTCACAAGACCTAGGCATAATATGTTTATATCCAATTTTTCTCATGCTCAATCATGGATCGAGAACAAAACTATGATTTTTATTATTTAAGGGACTAATTGGAGGAATAAATTGATCTGATGCTCCACCAAAATTGGATTAATAAGGATTACTTTTCAATCAAATTTAATATTAACATTTCACCTTGAAACTCATCCGAGGAGATCAATATGTCATCGTTGCAAGTTGGCCTCGAGGTAAGCCCTTCCGCACTTGGCCAATTCTTGAGGTGGACATGTGTCAGCTTAAGGAGCCTGGCACATTTTGATGTCCCTTTTGTCCCTTATATAAAAGAAACATGAGGGAACAGTGAAAATTCACCCAACCCTTTTTAGCCCTCTAATCACCCATAGGACCCTCCGCATTGTTAGTTCATCCCCCAGGAAGCCTGATGGAGCCTATTCCCCTACACTACACGGATGATCGCCAAGTGTTGCGACCTAGGAATGATGTGTAAATTGATTTCCCTTTCATCCCTTTATCTAAGGGTACATCAGGGGAAAAAAATGCACCCAGCCCCAACTATGCCTTTTGGTTCTCCATACGTCTGAAACTCAGCCTTAGGTGCTTTTCTCAAGCCTCCTCTACCAAATGTAAGTTCATCACATGAATGCCAAGTGTCACAACCTGGCGTGACGTGGGATTTGATGTCCCTTTCATCCCTTTAGAAAAAGGACATAGGGGACATAAAATTCACCTAGCCCCTTGTGTTTGCATTTTTGAAAATATAAAGCTAGATTCAACCATTCCTACATCTCAGAACATCTCCCACATCTCCTCATCGTGCCGTGAACTCTCGCAAAATTTTCACAGACATCCCAAACTGCCATTGATGCAATCAACTAGCTTTGCCAAATCCTTCTCATGTCAAAAATACATAAATTATCAAATAAAAATGGAGATTGAAATAAGCGAATAACGGAAAAGAAATGAAGATTTTCATCTAAAAACTCCTTGTAGCCGCCAGACGAAGAAATTAATGTAACTTTGCAAACCAGGGCACGGATGAGATAAGGGTTTTTTGCTGCATTATTCACCATTTTTGGAGGCTTTAAAAACCTCATAAACACATTCTCTCATCTCATAGTGAGGATTTTTTGTAGTGCAAGAAAATTCTCATTCTTCCATGCAACGAAGACATAAATCTCAAATTTCCCACCATTAACCAGTACGATCGACTTGCCAAGAAATTTCACCTAGTGTAATAAGTGGAAAAAACCCACATCAAAAATATAAATTTTCATCACGACTATCCGAAGAGGAGGAGGAAGAGCTACAATTTCCAAGCTCCATTAATGGCTACCATGAAGAACATAGTAGAGGAAAAAGGTAGTGAGCTACCTCTTCACTTCTCAAGGTTATAGTGAGGCAGAAATCACACGAAAATTAGAGTAGAATGATCATTAAAAAATATAGTTTCGCATAAACTAGTTTTTGTACCATGAAGTCCCCATTTTTTATGGATACGGAGGGATTATTTTTTCATCTAGGATTCTACCTTATCACATGAAGAACATTTTAGTGAAAAAGGCATGCTGAGCTACCTCTTCACTTCTCAAGGTTCAAGTGGGCGAAATCGCGTGAAAATTGGAGGGAATGATCATTGAAAATTCTAGTTTCACATAAACTAGTTTTCTTGCCATGAATTCCCCATTTTTTAGGGATATGGAGGGCTGTGATTTTTTGTCAGTATTCTTCCCCCGCCGATGAAATTATCATTTTCCCACTTGTTCTAGATGAAGTAATTACTCATAATTTGGAGCGTAGAATCACTGAAATAAAACCTAGAATTTCAAGACCTATTTTGTTGTAATTTGACACCCGCAGTACAATGACTAAAAATAACAGGCCTTCCTACATAGGATACTGCTGCTTTGGGTAAGCCACCATCTGAAGAGGCTGCAAAGAAGGTAGTGAACACAGAGGGAGTATCATAGGTAAAGTCATTGAAAAGGTTATCTCGGCCTGCAATTGACACTTACTAAAAATAGTAAGTGGTTCCATAAGCCCCTGCTATAAATAGCCAGTTGGTCTAGAAGGTGAAAGGAACACAGTAAGAAGAAGGAATTCAAGCTACCATAGTCTAGTCAAGGTTGGGAAAAGCTAAATTGTACACTTACCAAAAATAGTAAGTTGCCCCATGGGTACTTAGTAAAAATAGACAAGTTGTTCTCAAAGGGCAAGTTTGGCACAATGGGACATATAGGGATAATCATTCAGGTCAATATCACCATGTGGGGTCCAGAGAGGAAAATTCTGACACTTACTGAAGATAGTAAGTTGTTCTTTCCAAATGTAGTAAGTGTCAAGGAAACATGAATTTCAAGTGCACAGGCTGGTCTAGGTTCTCAGGTGTGATCAATCATGAAGAGATGGTAGTTTTTTATGGTTTGGAATGATCGTCTCATATTACAGAACATGAGACATCCATCATGGCAAGTAGTTCGTCATGAGGAGTGTTTTCCCTCCATCCCTTCCCTCTTCCTCTCTTTCCCTCTCTTCTTTCTCTCTCCATTCTAATTCTTCGTTATGCTTCATCATTGTATTTCGTCCTATTCACTTAAGTGACCTATTTTAAATTTGTAAAAAGTCTTTTATCAAAATTATAAGAGAAGTACTTAATTAATTGAAAATGAAAGGTCACAAGTGGAATATGGAAATGAAGAGTCGTGTGAGGGAGGGGAAAGGTTAACTCAAATGGTATAAATTGGGATGGCTTCCCCATTCCAAGGGATTCGGAATTTTGAAAAACTCCTACTATGTAGAATTGTGGATTGTGATAGCCTGGTTGAAGATTTGTATTCATCCACTACACATGGAATAAAAGCTACACTTCTTCTGTTTATCTTATTTTTCCTTTATTTCCCTCTTCATATGCACTTTGTAAGCATGGTGATCAAAGAGATAGCTTTGAATCTTCGATGAATGACCCTAAGAAAACTATGTGTTTATGTGGGTTTTATTTTTCTCACTAACTGCTTCAATGTTGTTTTCTTCTATATTAGATATTGACGTATCTAGTTATTAGGTGTCAAGCTCTGCAATCTACTCACAGCAGTAATATTCCTTAACTATTTTTCCCACTTTCTACTCAACGTTGTAACTTACTCCCTTATACCCTCATACAAGAACTTTACCACAGGTTTAGTGGAGAGTCCCTATGTGATCCATGACCAATTTGGCCACCCACAACATTTAGATTAGGATTAGGATTAGTTACATCCAATAATGGGAGTTTTACCATTTAATACAGAGGGGTGTAGCCCCGTGAAAGTTGGTGGAGACACCTTATTTGTCCACCTGAAAAATTTTCTCACCAACAACCAAGTGGGGAACAAATGCATATCAGAAGATGCACTTTGGTCTATCAAACACAGGTGTGACCTTTCAGCATGCCATGGATAATGCCTTCAAAGGATATATCAATGAATTCATCTTGGTTTACCTAGATGACATAACTATCTTCTAAAAATAGAGCGCGGATCACATGATGCACCTGGTGAAAGTATTTGAGAGATGCAGAAATTTTGTGGTGTCTCTTAACCCCAAGAAGTGAAATTTTACAGTAGTGCAAGGTAATCTTTTAGGCCATGTGGTCTTAAAGGATGGTATTTTGATTGATCCTGAGTGCGTTTTAGCCATCATGGCTCTTTCCCTGCCAGCGCATAAGAAATCCTTACGGTTCTTCCTCGGTAAAATAAATTTTGTTAGGAGATTCATTCCTAACTTTGTAAGATTGGTTTGACCTATCACCCTCATTCTCAACAAGGACATAGTCTTCAGGTGGAAAACAGAAGGAAAAGAGAGCTTCAACAAGATCAAGAAAGAAAATTCTTGTGCACCAACACTCATCAACCCAGAATAATCAAAGGATTTCATCCTTTATGTTTATGGCATTGATGTGAGTGTTGTTGTATTGACATAAGAAAATGAACAAGGACTAGAACAACTAGTGGCTTTCTTCAATCAAACGTTGAAGGATTTGGATTTGAAATAAATTCACATGGAGAAATAGGTCTATGCCATTATGTGCATGCTTAAGAAGTTCAAGAGTATGCTTGCCACAAATCATATCAAGGTTTTAGTTTCACACTCAAGTGTGAGAGAATTTATCATGGGAGCATAAATTAGTGAGAAGAGGGTGTGATGGGTGACCAAAATCATGGAGTATGATGTAAATATCAAAGCCATAAAGTTGTTAAGAGGCAATGTGCTATGCAAGAAGCTTGTTGAGGATGCACAGGATAAATGTGAGACTTCATTATTTCTAGATAAGAATCTCCCACACACAGAAACTGAACAAAATACAAATCCTTGTGCTTACGGCTTAATGAAGGACATGATCACATTCCTTTCCAAGGGGACGTATCATCCTAGTTTGAAGAAATAAAATGGGAGGCATCTGATGCTATAGTCAATACCTTATGTTCTTATTGATGGCATTCTCTTCAAAAGAAATATTGATGGCATGTTACTATGGCGTATTGATGTCACGCAAATTGGAAAGGTGTTAGCAAAATTTCACGATAGATTCTTGGGTGGGCACTTCTCTGCCAAGACTACAACAATGAAAATTACAATGGCAGGACTCTTTTGGCCTACCCTGTTCACGGACGTGCACAAGAGGGTCATGAAATGCAAAGAATGCACTTTCTTTGTAGGAAATAAGATATTAGAAGTGCTTCCCCTCCGACCAATCCAAGAAGATCAGCATTTTACGCAATGGGGTCTTTATTTCATAGGCATGATCAATCCTCACTTGAGCGCTAGACATAAATGGGTGCTGATAGCTATGGATTACTTCACTAAATGGACACAATCTATCACGCTCGAGGAATCAACCGATTCAGTCATCTTCAAATTTCTTCGAGGTATTGTAACAAGGTTTTGTTTCCATCAGATAATGCAAAATCCTTCCTTGGTACTAAAATCATTGGTTGGGATCGTAGTCTTGGTATATACTTATAGACCTCCTCCAATTATTACCCTCAAGGTAATGGCTTGGTAGAGTCAATAAATAAGAACCTGATCAGGATTATGAAGCGAACAATGAAAATCAACCAAAAATAGTGGTATACGAAGATCTCTCATGTGATTTGGGAAGATATAATCAAAATAAATAAGGCTATACTAAATTCACCCTATAATATTGTCTACAATAAGGAGGCTACACTTCCTTTAATACTTGAGATGAATTCACTATCACTTACCGAGTAGCTAGAATTTGAAGGCACAGACTAGAGAGAAATCAGAATGGCAGAGGTTGTTGAACTTGAAGAATCAAGGAACTATACCATGATCAAGTTACAACAACATCAACAATTAACAAATAAATGGTTTGACAGAAAGGCTAGACCTCAAGCTTTCAAATTTCAGGAGTCGGTCTTAAAATGGGATGCTAACAGAGCTAAACTAGGGAGCCATTCAAATTTTGATGCACTTTAGAGTGGCCCATATATTATCAGTTCTTGCAAGAAGGCTAACTCCTTCGAGTTATCTCGTTTGATGGAGGCGTGCTACCCATCCCAGTCAATGGGATTTATCTCAAACCCTTCCATTAATCTTACTCCATCATTTTGTATAGATTAGAATAGTTTTAATTCCTCCAAGTGTGTTGTGTGAACATTATTTTGTTTATACATAGTTCTCTCTTTCCATGTGCTTCTCGTGCATGTTTTTTTTTTCTTCCAGAAGGCTAGTAATCTTCCAACAATTGTAAGTAGTCTTACAGGTTTTACAAAAAACTTCAAAACATGCTTTAAGTGACTTGGGGATAGTTCTTGAAAGTTACATATTAGAGGTTTATATACACGCTGACTCCATGCCCAATGGATGCTCCAAGATACTCATCTCCTTCATCTAGCAGGAAGATAGCCCTGAAAGTCACCAAAATTTTCTCCAAAATAACTCCCCTAGCTATTTGTACAACTTATATTTCCATTCTAGCTTTGGGGTTCTATATTACAGGTTGTGTGCACTTCAATTGTTCCTTTGGCATGTTTTCTTGGTTGTAGTTCCTTGCATGCCCTCTCACTCTCTCCATCTACTTCACACCTTTCATATTCCCTTCCCTTTCCCTATCTTTTTCATTTTCCCTCATGCCCAATATTTTTGCATTCACCTTCTTTCTATCATATCACGCACCTTTCGCATGCACTTCAGACTTGTTCTCCAAAATAAGCAATCCTTGGTGTCCTTATGCACCCCCTTCCTTTCTACCACACATTATCTTGTAATGATTGTGCCTCTTCCATACATTTCTCTAGCATGTGTTCCTTCCGTTCCTCCCACACACATTAATTTTTCATGCCTCCTTGTACTTTCTTCTTCCATGCTTCTTTGGTTTGTGTGCACCTTCCACGCCAGTTTATGTGCCACGTGGACAGTCAGACATTGAGTGTATTACATACAACCTATCAAAGTACACCAATAAGCCAGTGAATTCTTGTAACCAACTAAGGTGTGACACATGGCACAAGATGAAAAAATAACTGATGATGTGGGTACACTCCAAATCACTCAAGTTCAAATTTCGGTAGGATTGGGTAGGTGAGAAGTTGGAAAACATCTCATGCCATTAATGCAGAATTTGATTGCTCCAACCACCTAATTTGATTCATACCTCACCCATTCCCTTCACCTACATGATAAACAAACATGGAGAAGTGTATTTGATAGATTTACAGGTGGATTTGTGGGCATTCATTGCTAGTTGTTGGTGTTTGAGTTTTCAAATCATATTTTCCCTCCTTCTTCCCCTTTTCCTTTCATTCATTCATCTATAAATGTAAGATAATTTCTCATTGATAAGGGTTGGATTCTTTTAGTTTTTATATTAATTTCCTTGTATTTTGAGTTGTACACCTTAAGATCTAGTCCTTGCATGTGGATATCGGCCCCAGACGCCATTGTAATCAAATGTTCATTTATGGAAGTATGAGAAGAATTTTTTTGTGGCGATCTTCTACCTTATCTTGTTTTTGTTCTTCTTTCCATCCTCTCCTTCACGTTGTGTGTTTGATGTGCCTTCTTACGTCCCTTGCATCTCCTTTTATGATTGTGTTTCACAAAAATTATTGTGTAATTACGTTCAGGTCTGTGCTACACGTGCCTAGCCTTTTTTTGCGCATTCTCCTTTGTTTTCAATAAAATTTGATCATTTTCACCCCCCTTTCTTTCAAGTGCTATCGCCTCCCATGGTTTAAATTTTCCATTTTTCATATCCTTCTATCCCTGGTCCATTGGAATTTTTATCTTAGGATTTCTCTTTCAGCATTAAGAGTAGTAGTAGTAGAGATAAGTAGAGGAACTAGCCTTCTCTGAAGTTCTGTCTCAAGCGTGCAAGGTCCCAAGACTTGGAGATAGTCCCATTGTTAACTCAATTACTCAATTATTTCAGATCTGAGACACGGGTGTAATTTTGAGCCCCAGCATGACCATCAAGATATGGAAGAGGTTATTTCATGATGATCTAAGTGGTGTTCTTATGTTGGAGAGATAGGTCATGAGACTTAATCAGCTTGGTGAAGAATTTCATGAGCGAATAATCCTTAAAATAAAATTTTGGACAAGAGAAGAGATGAGACAAACGAGTTTCATCATCAGTTGCTATGGAAACATTCTATAGGTGATGAAAAATCATGTGTCTTAGTGTGTGTTATATCATCTAGGGGTTGGTGCTCCTTGTAGGGTTGGTGTTCCTTCTAGGGTTGTTGTTCTGCTAAACTAGTAGAGGTTGGTTCTCCTTATTGGGTTGATGCTCAACTAAATTTTATTCATGCTTTATAGGACATTTTTTCGATGATTTTTTAAGTGGGTTTTCTTCCCTTCAATGGTTTCCAACTTATATATTTTTTCATGTGTTATTTTGTTCGTATGGTGCATGATAATGTATTTTGTTAATCATTGTTTAATCTATATGTTGATGAATGGTTAAAAGATAAGTGAAATATATTTAAGGACATTGATTCCCCTCTCTCAATGGTTGTCCTTCCAACCCTTCTTGATGTAGGGGCATTTGTGTAGATCAAATTTGTACATGTCCTAAATCACAATAATCTAGGGCTTTGAGGCAACATAGGACTATCTCCAAGTTTTGGGACTTGAACTGAGATAGACCTCTAGAGAAGGTTGGTTCCTTGGATTATTCCTATTGCTAAACTAATCCTAATGCTGTAAATTTAACTAATTGATCCTAAACGAAATCTCCAAGGGACCAAGGTTAGAAGGAGTTGCATAAATTGAAATCCTACACTACATGAGGTGATAGCACCAAAAATAAGGGGAAAGATACTTCTGAAAGAGAGAAAATGGGAATAGAACATTGATGAAGAGGGTAAAGATGATAATCACAGTCCAAAACATCATCTAAATTCCCATTTATACACTATGCACAATAGAAATAAATCCTATGAGATGAAGAAACACACATGGCATACCTGCAAATAAATGAAGAGGCAAAGAGATGCAATAAATCACTAGCTAAGGAAGAACAGAACCATAAAACTAGTAATTTTATTACTCCAAGATAATGCAAAAATCATTACAATAGAGGAAGGATGTGTGAGCTCATTTTCAAAATCATAATCGAAGGCATGCACTCCAGAATACTTTTGCAACAATTATAATGATTCCCTTGTATTCTCAAAGTATCGAACCTTACAAATGAGCCTTTCATTACAATATATAGAGAAGATGGGAAAGAAAAAAGAGGAATAAAAAGAAAGAAAGTGTTGGTGTGTGTATTTTCCACATCATTAGGTGAGTCATCTCACTTAGGTGAGATCATAGGTCCATGTGTCATGTAGGGGTCATTATGAGATTCTCTTACACGTTAGAGCATCAGCACGTCAATGCGTCGGTACATCAGCACGTCAATGCGTCAGTGCATCATATGCGTCATTGGGAGTTACACTTCTATTCTGGGAATGTAACTCCCCCTCTCTACTCAAGTTGTCATGATTGCAGCACTGGGGGTTACTCAGCACCTCGTATATGTACACCCTATTTTGATCTATGAGATAGAGGAGAGTTTTATGGATTAACTAGGTTCTGCCCGTGTTTCAAATCTTTGCATGCACATTCGTTTGATGCTCGCTCCTCCCAAGATCTCTTCACACTGTCGTTCCCATGTTCGTTGATGTGCACGTCATCCCTTGTGATCCTCACTTGCGGGTTTCAAACCCTCTTTCATGGTATCATAGCAGATCTTGTGGATCTGTGCACTCTTCGGCGTTGCTTGTGTGTTTTCTGGCTTCCGGCGTGATATTCAAATTTTGTTACGTGTGTCGTAATGGATATTTCGTTCATGTGTTTATTACATTGATTTGGGATTTTATACCTCTATTCATTGTTTGTGTGATTGTGGTTGTTTTTAGGGGTGTTCGTGGTTTTTCAAGGTTTGCATGCAGTTTTTTGGAGCAACTTCAGCTTGCATTTTCAAGGGTTCTTAGTTTTATGTCGGGTTAGAAGAGCCAATCTAGGGCTGGTTGGGAACCGAGCTGTTCCTAGCTCGTTATAAACTTCCCACAAGTTTTTTCCTTAGCCGTTGTTTCAACTCACCGGTCGGTTTTGCATTGGTTGTTCGTTAGCTCGACCTGGTGCATAGTTCGGACTCCCTTTGCACTGATTTTTTTTGTGCTTTGTGTACTTTACTGGTGTGACTCATATTGGAGGTTACTTGCACTTAGGTTCCTTTGCTCAATGAATCTCCTCAATGCCGAACTGGTGCGGCTTTGTTCACATCCCCGATCTCCTTGCACTTTGTGGACGTTTTTCTGCCTCTCCGTTTAGTGCATTTCTCGATCACACTTCTGAACTTGAACCTACATCTCTGTGCACTCTCCTAGTTCAAGTTGTTCACTGCCCTCCATGGTCTTGATCAAAATGGATGCTTTGGCCCTTTTTTGAGTGCTATTTCATTGTGGGATCAAACTGCAACTTGGCTCGGTGCTCCCAAGCTCCAACAGCTCCCATGTGCCCTCCTTTACATTGGACAATGTTTTTCTGACTTCTGCTCATCCGTTTTTGTTTTGGTCACTTCAACCTATGTTTTTTGCATTAGAAAACGTTTTTAGCTTGTTGTTTTGGTCGCTCCAACTCATGTGGTTACATGCACAGCTAGCCACACGCTGCCTTCAGCATTGGAAAAACATATTTTGACTCTGCTCAGTCATTTTTAGCGTTTTTTGGCAGTTTGGGGTCTTCAAACAGCTCCTCCAAGTTGTGCAGACCTGCAGCACTCTCCAGCCCTTCCACCACATGGCCTTGTGCAAACCTGCAGCACCTCCCAACCGCTCCAGCTCGCCTTAACTCTGCTGAGCCGTTTTTGGTGTTTTTTGGCAGTTTGGGGTCTTCAAACAGCTCCACCATGGCTTGACATTTTTAGCATGGGCCCCACTCCCTTTTAAACTTGTTTCGCGGTTTAAAAAAACCTCTTTTTTAATGTTTTGAGGTCAAAAAACATTCTATTGGCATTGTAATAATTTTCTAGGCTTTATTTGCTTGTTTAATTACCTTCCTACGCTTGTCGAAGACGGAGGGCGAGGTCCAAGGTTGGCAGGAGGCTAATCCCCCCTCACAAGTAAAACAAACCCCTACTAAAATTTCATGTCATTTCCAACGAGTAGTCACATGATACCCTTTGCACTCATTTCGAGCACTTTTTTGATGCGTTTGTAGCATTTAGTGGCATTTTCCATCAGTTGCAGGAATCGTTTTAATGCCATAACTTTTGACTCGCAACTCATTTTTGAGCACTTCTTTAGTCAAAGTTGCATGATTTCTCGCACTTTACATGATGACATTGTCAGTTTTGTAAACACACTACTTTTATAAAGTGCTGCATTCTAGGGGGTTGCTTGTACTCTTGGGCCTACACATGCAGACGCATTATCGGCCGAGTCCAACATCTTGCTTTTGTGCATCTTTCATTTTGCATCATGGAGAGTGCTCTTTCCAGACTTGAGTGTCGTAGGATCACTTTATAGCCTCCACCACTTCTCACCGGGAGAGGGAACCATTCAACCTGGCATGCTTCCACGGAACGTTACTTCACCCACAAGGGTCTTTTACCCTTCTTGCTTGGGCCAGTTCCTGCACCCGCTGATCATCGTCATCTAGAGGAATTTCTCGACACTTGTGACCATGTCTTTAGTCACATGATGATGCATGTCTCTCGTTCTCTTTGGTTTCATGTGGTAGACTCAGATCCACCCCAGCGTGTCTGGAGCATTCTTCAGTCCTTCTATGGAGACCCTTCACATACTGTAGTCATTGTTCCTGCTGCTGATTAAGTTGTCTCCTCTTCTTCATGTGATGACAGTTCCACTGACACAGGCTTTCTTACTTTTACTTTTGATGATGAGGATTGTGCATCCAATTCTGATGTTGAGAGTACTACAAAGGACTCTTTTCCTCTTTCTCTCACTATTCCAAAGAGTGTTTACACTTCCCACATCTCATCAGATATTGAGCAGTCCCCTTCTCAGTCTCATACAATCATCACACCCGCCTCCTTTCCACTTCCAGTGTGTGAGGCCCTTTTCACTCCTCTACCTTCATTGGATGACTCATACCTATCATACATCACTCTTCTATTTGTTAAGCCCCCTCATATGGACGAGTATCTGCCTGACCTTGGTCATCTTTTTACAAAGTCTACTTTTGATGCACTACATGTCCCTCATCCATCTAGAGGTGTTTCAGAGGAGTTCATTATCTCCATTGTTGGGAGTGCCCATTCTGGGACTCTTACCACTTCCACTTTTCCGGAGACCTTCATTGATCCACCCTCAGCTGTGGATCCCTTTTCTGTTATGGAGGATGTTTTGTTCCCTTCACATCACTTGGACATCCTTTATGTGGGTGTTCCTCTTCACTTTGACAGTTCTACGCATGTGGCATTACCTTCGGTTCCTTGGCACTCACTCACTAGACCTATGTCACACTTCCGTGCACCAGACTCATATTTCTTCGTGTTGCTGCCTTTAGTTTCCTTTGTGGAGTGGGTTGACTTCCAACATGTCATTTATGTCATTCCTAAGGGCAGGCACACAGTTTAGTGTGGGTATATCTTCTTCAGTCTAGAGGCAGAGGATCTCATCATCGACATTCTTTTGGGAGACCTCCTAGAGCTGCAGAGTTTAGATCCGTCCATGGCATCTTCTACATCCCTCTCATCTCCCTCTTCTTCTCTCTTCTTCTTATTTCCGAGAGATTACCTCTGTGTACATGGGTACCTTTTCAAGCTCGTCTAGAGCTGGGACCCTCATTTGGCATCTTTCTTAGATTAGAGAGTGTGTTGTTCTCTTGTGGTGGATGTTTTTCCCACTAGGTTTTCCTTCACTGCTTGGGACTTCTTTCTTGTACATGGGAACCTCATTAGGCTTTGTGTCGGTACCCATTTCACATTTTTGACTTACCAGCTCATCCTAAGTTACAATGAAGGGGGGGTGTTGGTGTATGTATTTTCCACATCATTAGGTGAGTCATCTCACATAGGTGAGATCGTAGGTCCATGTGTCATTTAAGGGTCATTATGAGATTCTCTTACGCATCAGTGCGTCAGCACGTCAGTGTGTCATTGCATTAGTGCATCATATGCATCATTGGGAGTTACACTTATATTCTGGGAGTGTAACTCCCCCTCTCTACTCGAGTTGTCATGATTGCAGCACTAGGGGTTACTCAGCACCTCCTATATGTACACCCCATTTTTATCTATGAGATAGAGGAGAGTTTTATGGTTTAACCAGGTTCTACCCGTGTTTCAAATCTTTGCATGCACATTCAATGGATGCTCGCTCCTCCCAAGATCTCTTCACACTATCATTCACACGTCCGTTGATGTGCACGTCGTCCCTCGTGATCCTCGCTTGTGGGTTTTAAACCCTCTTTCAGAAACTCAAATTCCTCCATTCACCCACCAACAAGATGCAATAAATTCCTGAAAAACATCATGGGTAACCTTACAAACCCATTCCCCCACTGTACATTGCTTCAAGAAGAAGAAATGGGCACCATACTTGATGAAATCTGATTCCAGCTACCTGGAACTATGCATTTTAATGCTAGAGAGTTTTTCTCATTTTCATCTACCTACTCTCACCAAACCTATGATTTCTTGATCTCATGATGAAGTAATCTGAAATAAAAATTCAACAAGTACAATTTATCTCTATGTAGGTTTGGAGGGGTCGTGATGCTCATTTTCAAAAAAATCGGCCTCATTCTCCTTTAACCCCATAGTACGCATATAAGTTGGCTTTTACCTTTTATTTTTGATTTGGGGATAGAATTTAAAGAGGGTTTGTGGAACTTGTGCATTTGTGGAAGTGAGGATTGGTTTCCACAAGGGCCCACTTTTTCCTCTATGCCTATATATCACTACATCCCCACCTTATAACTCTCATGCCGTACTTTACATGTTTCTATACCTTCCCAGGAACACGTTCCCCACAACCCTTTGTGTTATACACCCTTATGACTCCTACAAACTATAGCCCAATGCCTCTACTTTAGAATTTCAGCTCGTAAGGCCCTACGGGGAACTTCGACCCTAACATGACTAGTTTTGTCAAGCCTCCACCTCCGCTCACCTGAAAAGTTGCACTATAAAGTCCTCACTTCCCTTTCAATACAAATTGGTCATTTCGATCGCTTGGGTGACATGTGACCTGAAGGAACAAGTACCCCATGGGACACCAATATCTAACTTAGTTGATTTACACTATAGAAAGACTTTTTTCCTATTTTCCTCCAACTTTTCCTAAGTTTTTGGATTTTCCATGAATTGAGGAGTTAGGAGAAATAGTAAAGAACTACCCCAAAGCCAAAAGTTTCCATTTTACCTAAGTTTAATAAATTTTGGCTAAGAATGCAGAACCCTAAGCCAAGAGGTAAGGTAATTACATGAAAACATTCCAAGGGCCCGGATCATGAAACTACTTGAAATTTTCATAATCATCAATGAAGCTCCATCAAGTTGTCCAAGTCCAAGTATCCCAAGTTGTTCAATTTTTGCAAGGGGTGTAAAAATGGAAAAACTTTTTGGTGACTCACAGGGGGAATCTCCTTGCTATGTGACTTGATCATTGGCCTTAAAGCATCCATTGGGCATGGAGTCATCTTGGTAATCATAAAATTTGATCTCAACTTGAATAATAGACCCCTGAACCACTGAAAAAACTATTAAGACCTGGAACTGGTCTTTTGCTTGAATTTTCCAACTCATTATAAGGAATCTCCTTAATTTTATTTGAGTGGAAAATTGTTTTGAATCTGAAAATTTTTTCTTTTCTTCTGCAATCAATGCTAAAAATGAACAACAGTAGCCCCAATCTCAAATGGATATTATCCTTGATCCTCAATTCTGATCTGTTTGGGCTTAATAAATTAATCATGAATATTTTCCCAAAATGTTATTTTATTTTCTCTGCATTTGATTTCATGAAGCCATGCAATTGATCATTGACACCTTGAACCTCTTCCCACAACAACCTTTCCGGAAACATGTTGAAAACTATGCAACAAGAGCATATTCGAGAAACAAAATTGTGTAAAGAACTTAGGGAAAGGGAACCTACACTATTTGTATACACCAAATTTGGGTCTTACGATGCCCTGTACCCCGCATCTCGTCCCACAACCTAACCCTACCTCACCACCTAAACCTTGCACACTTAATTATTCATTAATTACCTTATAATTAATAAATCCACATCTCCAACCCTGCCACCTCACCTCGCCACCTCACCATTGTTAGGAATTATTATTAGTGCTTCACATTATAATATAGTTTGGTGACATTATTGTTATGTAACAATAATGTATATTAGGAGTTTGTTGTGTACGTGAGTTTACTGTTATTTATGGAAGAGTGGTTGTAGCCACCTCCTTGTTTATAGGAACAACATTGCCTATATATTTGTAATATCACGGATGATGAAATATAGTGAAGAATATTAGTTTGTGAAATAATATATTTCCTTTGTTAATCTGCTGCTGCTCCAAGATTTGGTATCAGAGTGATATCAATCTTGATGAGAGTCGAGAGAGAAGACAGTGAAAATGTTTGGAAGTTTGGCATAGAACAATATAATTTGTTTTAATATTTGAAAGTTGAAGTGCCCAATCTGTGCCATCCGTCAAAGTTTTCTATATCCCAGATCTGTTCGAATGGAATCATGGGAAAATACGTCTTGATGAGGAGTTGTAATATTTTTCTATAGTATTTATGTGGTTTCAGTCCCAAATTACGACCTGCAAACAGTGTTTTGGACAAGGATATATAGTGATCTGTCTAAAAACTACGCATCGGAGCCTGTATTGACATCTCCTCTCCTCCTGCGCTCTTCCTTCTGTGTGGACGTGAAAATTTATACAATTCATTTCACTCGACTGCATCGATAGGTGTCAGAATCAGTTTGGACGCGATCTGTGTATACGTGTTGATTCGCAGATACATATCTTCTGACAGATCCTTCCATCAACGTGCCACTGCACCTGTATCACTGTATCACTGTTTTTTTTGTGTGCTGCGTAGTAGATTTGTGGATCTCTGTGATGTTTCAGCAGGCATGATTTTTGGTTCCATGTGGCTCATAAACTGATGACTCGATCTGATTCATACTGTCAACATTTATATGTTTCTAGATCGACTTCAATGATTTTGGCATAAATCCGCTGGAAGTGGGCGCACTATTTTTTTTTCCCATCAATCTTGACGCATAACAATCTTGACACCTAATCAGTGTCTACGCAGCTGTCATGGTGCATGTTTTCATTGTTGTGTGCCGAGTTTTCCACGTTTGAGTTCCACATTACTAGTAAGTCATTTTTAAATAGTCTATCTACTGTTCCATTATTTATTAGCTGTGTCTTTATTATTATTTTAGTATAGTGAGTCCGAACAAGGCTTAAGGTTCATCGATGTTATTAAAAATTGTCAATACCAGTCGAGTCTATATAAAAATGCCATCTTCGGTTCAGTTGTCTATTTGAATTGTTATAGTTTCTGGTTTTTTTGTAGGTTGTGTCGGTTTGTAAAGTCCTCTCTTTCCTATAAAAAGTTTTTGTGTAAAAAATAAAATAAAATAAAAATCATTTTAATAGTCATTTGATTATAGTGTCTATATTATTTGTTAGTCATGTATCGTCAAATAATTAACTTATAGTCAAATTTGTAATGTCGTCAAAAGTATTGTTTTAGTCATCAAATGTCGTTATTTTGTGTTAGCAATTTTGTTGTCAACATCGTTTGTCAAGTCATAGTAAAAGTATGAAAAATTAAAAAAAAATTACCTCACGGATGCATTATCGCTGAAACGCGACGTCTGAAATAAATGAGCCTCAAAAGCAAAATCCGTTGATCTAGCAACTTGTCAGATGGAGGAAGGAGGCATCGGAGGCTGGAGGTTAGACAGCGACCTCTCGTCAGTCACCCAACGACGGGGCCGCACAGAATGATTTGGTGGCACAGGTGTGCAGTGTGAGTATATGATTTTCAGTGTGGTTTCCATTTTCTCAGAATGCTTCTATTTGCAGTGTTCCTGTTTTGTTTGGTATTTGATGGATGTTGGAAAGAAAGTTGTGTTGAAACGCAGATGACTGTCAGTGATCCTCTGACTAACTTGGTCCTCTGACTGCCGTACTTCGTTGGAAGATGGTCAAGCTAGAAGAATACGTTCACCTAGCATTAGTGACCATGTGCAGCAAGACCTAACTAGCAAGATCCATTCAGGAGTATGTTCTTCGATGCAGTTTGCTTCTCAGTATCTATATGTGTGGAATTTCACATTGTGGGGGGGAATACATACCCAATGTTCCATTCCCATTCTGCACCCAAAACGACTTAGTCAAGGAAAGCTTCCAGTGGCAGTGGCAGTTTTCTATGTTGTTCGAGATCGAGTGGCAGCGATCAAAGACAGAGACTACAATTAAGAACATTACGATTCTTATAGGAAGTAATGTGAAATTTTTTCAGTATATCTTCTATTGTGCAGTTTTGTGATATGCAAGTTGTGTTTCCTACATAATTCCCTGATGTATAAGCATAGTGGTGAACAGTAGCACCAGAGTAAGTCAGTTCATGGATCTTGAAAGGGTTTGTGGGAGGATCCAGAAAACCACACGAGGTGGACAGTTGATGAGGTTCCTGTCACTTCAAGGTTTGTGGTAAGCCTATTTAAAACCATGGAAGGAACGAGTCTTTCTTTTGGATCAAGGTCATGAGTCACAGAGTTGGACATGCCACAGGGGTGAGCATACTACAGAGGAGTGTGTGGATGTTTTTCTACCATGTTCGCACTAAGGGGGGGAATGTTAGGAATTATTATTAGTGCTTCACATTATAATATAGTTTGGTGACATTATTGTTATGTAACAATAATGTATATTAGGAGTTTGTTGTGTACATGAGTTTACTGTTATTTATGGAAGAGTGGTTGTAGCCACCTCCTTGTTTATAGGAACAACATTGCCTATATATTTGTAATATCACGGATGATGAAATATAGTGAAGAATATTAGTTTGTGAAATAATATATTTCCTTTGTTAATCTGTTGCTGCTCCAAGAACCATGACCTAGCCCTAACCCTAAACCAACCTAATTAAGACCTATGACTTGGTCCAGACTCACACCCATGACTCATCACCCCTCACCCACACCAAAACGAGCCTAATAATGACTTGACCAAGCTGACAACTGATCCCTCAGGAGAAAAGGAGGGAAAGTTGGCTATTTTACTAAAAATAGCCACTTTGACCTAACCGACATCGGTTCCTACTCGACCGCCATCGGTTACGTAACCGCCATCAGTTCCCTATAAATGACTTCCCCCAACCAAAAAGAAAGGATCCGGAATTCATTTGGTAGGAGAGAGAGAAGTGAAACAAGTAGAAGAGGTTGCAGAGAAGAGGATCGATCCCAGGACTGTAACTAAGCAACTGGATCGCTATCACACTCGTCCAAGCATTGGGAAAGACTGCGGATAGCTTCATCAGCTCGCTTTCCATTACCGAATCATCCCAACTAAGCCTTTCCATCCCCACCACATTCCTTGGACCTGTATCTTCATCAGGAACTAGTAAGTAGTATCTTGTATGTTTCTAAACACCCTTTCTTGAACTTTTAATTCATAATAATTATAAGCTCACTCCTAGATCTACCACCCGGCAGCACTCTACACCTAACTTTCATTCATCCACCCTGATATTTCCCCAAAGATAGTTTTCTCACTCTCTGAGTTTTCTCCATCACCCTACTACCCCCCCCTAATCATTTATCAACCCTATAAACACCATAACCACCTTACAACTGACTTCCATTCGAAACCCCTAAATCACTGCCCCTACCGATATCGGTTATCTACTACCGGCATCAGTGTTATAACCACAGTCGGTTATCCAGTAACTGGCATCGGTCACTGTGACTTATATCAAAACCAACCTTTCCCCTATTTACCCCCAAACAATCTCATATCCAACTGAGTCTATCCTTGTAACTTGATCTGAATGCATCAATAACCGGTGACCAAACAAACATCATGACATTTTATTTTTGGTAGTTTAGTCTCTATTACTTTTTAACGAGGTACCTAAATCGTGATTTCGCAATAGCTTCTTTGTTATCATTTGCATTAATTCATATTAAAAGGGGAACTGACCACCTTTGAAAGGAAGTCTAATATTTCCTAGGCTCAAGGCAGTTCCCTCACTTATTATCTAACTAAGATCTGGTGGTCTTATATTCTTACTTACAGGTAGTCCTTCCCAGACAAAAAGGAGTTCTTCACAATCGATCTGATCTCTCTACGGTACGCGCACACCTTCCCAACACTCAACAGGTATTCCTCCTAGCCCTAACCCCTTATTTTTTTCTCAAGAGAATGAACAGATAGAAGTAACACTATTCTGGAACTAGAAATTCTGCGCGAAACATTTTGGCACGCCCGGTGGGACTCTTTTCAGGTTTCTTTCTTTCTTGCTTGCTTTCATATAGGGAGCACACTTGCTGTTTCTTTCTTCTAAATATTCACAAAATATTTTGTCATTTTGGTAAAAGAATTTGTCTTTCTTTCACATCTTTGCATTAGTTAAAGTCATCTTCTTTGCTTCATCAAATATGATTTTCGATTTGGGTTTAAAACACGTGCATCACATTCTTGCTTGTTGTTTTTAATTCTAGTGAACGTAGATTAAGTAACAGGTCGTACACGTGGGGGTGATATCCACGGTATTGACGAGAAATTAATCTTACTCTCACTGCACAACACATACCAAATCACATCATAATCAACACAACAGCTCAAACATCCCCCCTTCCCGCGGTATTCCTCCGCCCGATTAAGGTAGCCTTATGAGCCAAAACAAACTTGACATCTCCCTTAGGTCTTTTGTTTAGGATTGACATCATCTGGCGCCTAAGACATAAGCCCAAAGTGATTAAAACTAATCCTAGGGTTATTCTCTTGATTTGCTTATGCATCTTGCTTGTTTTTTAGTTATGTTTCTCTGTCATACACTGTTTCAGTGATCACTTCAAGACAGTTTGGTAGATATATTAAGCATTTTTATCCCCAAACCAGCAGCTTCTTACATCCTCTCTTTGCTTTCACAGTGACCGACACCGGTCCTATACTACTGACATCGGTTAACTGACCGACGGCGGCTACATTTTGACCGACATCGGTTATCTGACCGATATCGGTTACTGTTTCTGTTCCGGATTGATTAAATCCCTGTTTTGTCCTCTTGTCCATGGTTTTTATCACTCGGAAACAAGCTGTAGCCATGGTTTCACATGCCTGTTCCGTGCCTTTTCCTGATTCACCCCCTTCACATCCTATGGGGAATCCTACGGATACCAGTAATTTTCCCAAGATCCCTGTAGGGAGATAAGGAATTTGCCAAATTTTTGGATGTTAATCCTAGCGCCGTACAATATTATTTGTCTCATACCCCTGACCGTACACCTGACGGTTAGGTCCTCATTGGTATGCCTATTAGTATCACCGCTCACTTAGCCCCTTCCCCACCTAATAACTCCACCTCACCGTCTTCATCCTTAGCCCTGTCTCCTAGCTCAGTGGCTTCGGTGGTTCATACTGCACTAATTGGCTTTCCTTTCATTAATCTGGGGCCCCACATATCACTATCGTCCACTGACCCTACCTCATCTCTCTCACAGACTGCCTCTTTCATAAATTGCTCTCTGCCACCTATCCACACGAGCTTTCCCTCACAAGCTCCACCCACCTTTTCATTTCCACAAACTCATCCGGTGGCCTCAACCCCTTATATAGGACACCCTTATTCGGCTGCCCCAACACATTCATCACCATTATCTTATCAACATTCAATCCCACCATTGTCTAGTAGTGGCTCTTGGCCCAATCCTCCTCTGTTTATAATGACAGCACCATCATCTAACCCAACCAATGATTTAATCAAATAGATGATGGACAAGATGCAAAATCTTGAGGCTTCTGTTTCAGGAAGTCGTAACACCCTGACATATGAGCAAGTTTTTCGGGAGCCTATTCATCCTTCTGTCCCCCTTCATACATATCCTCCTCAATGGGAATTACCAAAATTTACTCGCTTTAATAGTAAGGAGGACCCTCAACAACACTTGCGATCGTTTAGACATGCCTGCTATCTGATTGCTCATGATGATGCCTTACTACTCCATACCTTTCCCATGTCCTTATCAGGACCTGCCTTGGAGTGGTACAGTGCTTTATCCCAAGCACTCAATCTTCTCCTTTAACCAGTTAGCCCAATCTTTCTTGGATCACTTCTCCATCAATATTGCCAAGAAAGTATCCATTACCGATCTCTATGCCATTCGACAATTTGAAGACGAATCTATCACAGATTTCGTTGGACGTTGGCGAGGCCTCATCAACCAAATTACTTATGCTTTACCTCAGGCTGAGCTCATCAAACTCTTTACACGGGCCTACACTAAACACATTAATCCCACCCTCCAAATTCAAGCTTCCGCACCTTTGATGAGGCCTTCACTATGGCTCAGAAACTAGAGATTCGAGCCTTAGAGGAGAAATTGAAGTTGCGTAACAAAAGCTCAAATTTCCGGACCCAAGAATCTACCACCAAACCCAACACCACCAACTCTCACGCATCGGCTGCTTTGAAATCAAAGGGGGCCATACACGCGGTGACGGTCAAATCTCAAGCACTGTCTAATACCCAGCCGAAAGCTACCTATAAGTATAAAGCCGAGCCCATCAACTACACTCCCTTGGGAGAAACTTATGTTGTGATCTTAGACAAATTGCTTAAAGCAGGAACTATCACCTTGCCTCCTATTAAACCTCACTCCGGGTTTGATTCCACCCGCGCTATACCTTCTTGGTATAAAGAAAGTGACTTCTGTAACTTCCATCGCGTGAAGGGACATAGTCACGAAAATTGCAAGATGTTGAAAAACATAGTGCAGGAAATGGTTGATGCAGGGGATATAACCCTCGATAATCCTAATGCCCCTGCTAATCAAAATTTAAAAATCTTCAACAAACCATTTCCAAACCATGCATCTAACATTAACACAAACCAAGACAGCTCAGCCGAGGAGAAGAGTGTGCATGAGATCCATGCGATTTTCAACTCCCAACCCAGGGCTTCTGTTAAGGAAATTCTGAATCAAGCTTCTTCACCAATGTAGGGATTCTTGCCCCCTTCTCCTTCATTAGGACAAGAGGACAGTCCCGCTATTCCTTTACCCATAAAGGAATCAACCACCCAGAGTTCTCTTCTCACTGAAGATCCTTCTTACACCACATCCCTGCAAGATTGTGAGCGGATGTTATCCAACTTATCTATTTCCCAAACATCTCCTTCCACCACTCTTGCTACAAAAGAAGAAGGCTTGCCACTTTTTCTGTCATCCTTAGAGGAGAAACCCCTTGAGCCTACATCACCAAACTCCTTAATCATGACAGATCCCCTCGAACATGCCCTCCTACCTATTTGTTCTTCATAACCTAAATCTTTCCAGCGACCGGTTGACCTCTTAACACCCATTGCTACAGTGCCTCATTTACCCCCTATATCACACCCACAGGTGACCGGAATCACAACCCACCTCTCTTCCATACCAAATTTCATGTTCACACGTGAAGATTGTCATCCCCCAGAAGATAGATGAGTCTTATGGGAGCATTTGAGTACACCATGCTCTACTCAAATGCAGATGACTAATCCAGACACCTCTACCATATACCCGAGGTGTTTACAAAAGCTCAAAATGCCTATGTCCTCACCTTCACCCCCCTCATCTCTACCGAATCCGTCAGTCACCTCTATCAACCTAACCAAACCTTCCCCTACGCTTGGGACTTCACCAATACCCAGTCTGACACACCCACCTAAACGGTTAGATTTATCCAAAAATAAAGTCGTTAATCCACCTAGGATACAGACCCAATCTCCTCGAGTCCAATCTATGCCTCTGCCACAACTAAAACCCTTGCTCCTGATCACACCGATACAACAGGCACAGCTTCAGCCTTCACCATCATACCTACCTTCTATATTAGGGCCTCACCCCTCCACCTTGCCTCAATACACCATGCCTCCCACATCTTCTTTAACACGACCTATAACTTTTGCACCCCTACAGACATCCATGGGTGTCTCAACACCGTCGCCCCAAGTATCTCGCCTACCTGCCAACCCTAAGCAAACTCGATCATCAAAGGACTTGTTTGTTTTCACTCCTATCTCCCCGTGGTTGTTTCCTACCAACACATCAGCTGGGGCCTCATCATCTAACCAGCTAAACATAACTTCTGCGCAGAAGAAACCATGCCTAGTTAAAACCAATCATCAAAATCCCTTGCCTAAATCACCACCCGTACGAACCACTCATACCCAACCATTACCAAAACAATCAAAAATCTCACTCACTCAATTAACAGCCTCATCTTCATCTAAATTTGACCCGCTCAAAGGATCTTACTCCAAGATCCTTGATATGTTGGTAGGGGATGCAACCATTTCCCTACCCCCGCTCAGACTATATGATCCATCTAAACCTCGACCTATAGGTTATGATGAATCTAAAATCTGTGCTTACCATCACACACCAGGACACGATGTAGAAGGATGCAAAGCCTTGAAATCCATCCTTCTCCAGTCACCTATCTCGGATAGACAGCCTAAGAAAGATAATTTATGGAGAGAGAAGCCCTTAGCTTCGATCCCTTCTCCTATATCACCTGTCCCCGCCTCACCAAAATCTATCATCATTGCAACCCCACCGCTCGAGAACAATAACTTATCCTTGTCATCTTCCTCCTCTCGTATTCACGAGATCAACATGATTAGCATTGCTACTCAAGGTCAGAAAAACAATGGAAAAGTCAAAGAAAGCACACCTGCGGCCTCTCTTTCTTCTTCCGCTATCCTGATCGCACCACCACCTAAAGTGGTCATTCGTGGACCTGCCTATCCTGTCTCTGATGGAGTTTCCCACCGCACCATGATCAAACAACTTCACCAATCTCCTGTAAAAATGACACTCTATGATCGCATTCAAACATCTGAATCACATCGACAAGCTCTAATTGAGATCCTTCAAGGGATAGAGGTCCTACCTAACGAAACCTTACTCGTCACCTCCATCTTAACACCCAACCACGTTGCTTCTCTCACCAAGCAACCTACCTCCCCAACCACTTCTGTCCCTGTACAACAAGCAGCTGCTGTCAGTTTTTCCAAAGAATAAATTGTCGTCTTTGGTGCAGAAGATCCTGACCCCACTCTTTTCATCTCGGCTTACGTTCGGGACATCCAGGTACGTCATGTTATGATCGATGGGGGCACTAGCCTAAACATTGTCTCTTGCAAAGCCTTCCAACAAATGAATATCCCTCCTAGCTACATGTGTGCCAACCCCACCATGTTGCATTCATTCAACGATGCTATTACTTCTACCTTATGCACTGTGATCCTTAACATTTGTGTAGGGCCACGTACCTTACCTGAACTCTTCTATGTCCTTGAGGGAGAATTCCAATACAACATGTTGTTAGGCCGCCCTTGGATCCGGGCTATGGGATGTGTTCCCTCCACCTTACATAGATGCATCAAATTCGAATATGAGGTGAAGTCATACACTATAAAAGCTGACACTTCCCCTTTCAAAACCTGCAATATGTTATATCGCCCTAATGATGTGATTGTACCAGTCAAGGCACCCATTGATCTAGCCCAACCATCTACTTCAACCACGCCTCAACCATCCACCTTAACCACACTCACACCTTCAACCAATGAAACCACCACCGCGAATACCACTTCCTTCCCCGTGGACAACATCACAACTTCAAATCCCTTGGTAGATGTTTTTCAACGCCTTACGCTGGGGGAGTACCACCTATACAACGTTAGCACCTTTCATACCCCACATGAGTACGGACAATTACATGCACATCCTACCTATGACTGTCATGTGGGGGAGGTGATCTCCTACAAACCACCTAATTGCCACACCAACCTAACGTATGGGGGTGTCGATGCATCCTCTGTCACCCCTGAACCTCCCCTTGGTGTGGTTCCCTTCCAATCTGATTTTCAATATCTAACCAACCATCGTTTCGCCCTCACCTTCTTGACGCACTGTGCTTGGAAGGGTTTTGGTTTCGGTCTTTATGAACAGGGTCAACATATGATCATTCCCGTAGCTACCCGCAAACACAAAGATCGTCGTGGTCTTGGATTTTCTGAACCACCTACACTGAAGAAACCTCATGTCAATTGTATCCAGGAAAACAAAAAAGTCACCCCTTCCGAACCATCATCGCTCGTTTTTTCATCTTCACCCACAGATTCGATAGACCCGGAATCTATCCCTCCTAACTTTTTTTTTCGTGAATGCTATCTTCCTGGGTCCTCTCACTTATCAACGCGATAATGAAGACCCATCTTCTCTCCCCCTTTTGTATCCAGACATGATCGAAGAAGATTCACCTTCAATTAATGTGATGGAGTGCCAGGATGATGACTCCATCCTCACCTACCTTGGTGCGGAAAACTCTTATATTCAATGTGCCTTACCATCTGACACCCAAACTATGTTGAATGAATCGACTATAGAAATCAACATCCACACGGAGGATGATCCTCACATTGTAAATATCGGACAATCTCTTGATGCATTAGAACAAGCCACCTTCACTACCTTCCTCTGTGCCCGCAATCAAGTTTTTGCTTGGTCCTACGCCGACATGCCAGAAATCGATCCTGACATTGTTGTCCATAACATCACTCTGAAACCAGACTCTAAACCAGTTAAATAGAAACTGAGAAAAATGCATCCACGCATTTCCCTCTTGGTGAAAGAAGAGCTTCAACGCCTCCTTTATGTTTCTTTCATCTTACCTATTGATTATCCACAATGGATTTCTAATGTCGTACCTGTCACTAAAGTGACGAGGGGACTTCAGATATGTATGGATTTTCGGGACCTTAACCTTGCTTGCCCAAAGGATGACTTCCTCCTACCTAGCATTGATCAACTTGTTGATCTCACTGCGAGACATGAGATGCTTTCTCTCATGGATGGCTTCTCGAGATACAATCAAATTTTGGTAGCCCCGGTCGATCAACATAAAACCGCCTTCATTACCCCCTGGGGGACCTTCTGCTATCGTGTCATGCCATTCAGCCTTAAGAATGCTGGTGTGACCTATCAGCGGGCTATGACTTATATTTTTCATGACATTATGCACACTATCCTCGAGGATTATGTCGATGATCTTCTTGGAAAATCCAAACATCGCAGTGAACATCTCGATGTTTTAACCATTATTTTCGATCACCTGTTACAATACTATGTTCGTCTTCAACCAAAGAAATGTGTCTTTCACGTCCTTTCAGGAAAACTCCTTGGCTTTATCATCTCTTTGCGTGGCATTGAGGTCGACCCAGCTAAAGTCCAAGCTATCCTAGAAATGCCCCCACCCACTAACCTCAAACAATTGTGTAGTTTGTAGGGAAAACTCCAATCTATCTGGCGTTTCATTTCACAACTCTCAGATCGATGTCAACCTTTCCATCATCTCCTTAAAAATGACATTGTCTTTCAATGGAGCGAGGAGTGCCACCAAGCCTTTGAGGCTCTTAAAGCTTATCTCTTGCAGCCACATGTGCTTGTCCCACCTCAAGACGATCACCCTTTCTACCTTTACCTTTCTGCCACTGACCATGTTGTAGGAGCCATGCTCGCACATCGTGACTCTGAGCATCAAGAACAAGCAGTTTATTACATAAGCCGTACTCTTGTGGATTACGAGACTAGGTATACACACGTAGAAAAGTTGTGCCTAGCCCTATCATTTGTGGCCACCAAACTCCGACATTACCTCCTGAATCACAAAACTTTTGTCATCACCAACGCTGACCCCATACATTATATGTATGCCAAACCTCATCTAAACCAACGCATCGCCCGATGGCTTATGCTCCTCGCTGACCTCGACCTTGAGTTTGTACACCAAAAATCAGTCAAAGGACAAACTATCGCAGACCAACTCGCGGAAGCCCCTTTACCTAGGGAACAATTTAACCAATTTTACTTTCCCTGATGAACTCATCGCAACTCTTTCACTCAGTGATGTGTCATATCCAATGACCCTCTTCTTCGATGGATCTAAATGCCAGCGTGGTGGAGGGGCAGGTGTTGTTCTCATTCCTCTTGAAGGTGAACCTATGCCTCTTTCATTCAGGCTCGATTTCCCCTGCACTAACAATACAGCGGAATACGAGGCCCTTGTTTTGGGTCTCCACGTTGCGTTACACTTAGGTGTGAAGTCTATTAACATTTTTGATGACTCTCAATTGGTAGTAAATCAAGTTACTAGCATCTACCAATGTAAAAATGAGGAACTTCAAAAGTACAAACATTACGTGGATTCACTTTTGACCTTATTTTCTCATTATTCTATCCAAACCATTCCCCGCTCAACTAATAAATTTGCAAGATACTATGGCTTGCTTGGCCTAGCAAATTCCGGCCTCACCAACTGACTCAGACATATTTGTCTTGGTCCAACAACTCTTTTCCCCATCTTACTTAGTCCCAGATGTTTGTATGGTAAATAATGTATCTGATGATTCGCAGGATACCTGGTATCACCAATTTCACGACTACCTTACAACCTCTGTTCTACCACCTGACCTTACTAGTAATGGAAAATGTGTTTTTCTTAAAACTATTTCTCGTTATGTCATCATGGGGGGACTCCTCTATAAACATGGCTTCGATGGTATCCTCCTTCGCTGTCTAACCGGTGCTGAAGTCACTTATACCATCCAACAAATCCATGACGGACTTTGTGGCGGGCACTTTAGTGGCCTCACCATGGCCAAGCGAATCCTTCGCCTAGGATATTATTGGCCTACTCTTAATAAAGACTGCTGCGAATATGTTAAGTCGTTGTGTTATGTGTCAACAACATGCCAACCTTCAACATACTCCTAGCCACCCGTTACAGGTCGCATGAGATCTTTGGCCTTTCTCACAATGGGGTTTAGATCTTATTGGCGAGATTCACCCACCTTCTTCGCAGCATCACCATTGGATCATCACGGCAACTGAATATTACACTAAGTGGGTGGAGGCCGTTCCACTCATTTCAACTAAAAAAGAGAAAATCGTTGAGTTCATCAATCATCACATTATCTGTCGTTTTGGTGTTCCTCATCGCCTGATAACAGATAATGGAAAATATTTCAAAAATAAGCTGGTACAAAACCTTTGTGACAAATTTGGTATCAAACTTAGCTTCTCATCACCATACTATCCACAAGAAAATGGACAAGCCGAATCTTCTAACAAAACCTTAACCAAAATTCTCATGAAAGTCGTTAACGATTCTGGAAAAAACTGGCATGATCACATCCCCTTTGCCCTTTGGGCTTATCGTACCAGCATTCGTACTTCCGCTAATGCCACACCATTCTCTCTGGTGTATGGTACCGAGGCCGTCTTGCCTCTCAAAATACAAATCCCTTCTCTCAGAATATCTCTTCAGGATATTCTCACCAATGATGACTTCCGCCAAGAGCGGTTAGCCCAATTGGAGCTTCTTGACGAGCGTCGTCTTACATCTCTTGACCACCTTCAAATTTATCAAAAGTGCATTAAGCGTGCTTATGATAAGCAAATTCATGAGCGTACCTTTAAGATTGGTGATCTTTTCCTCAAAGAGAATCAACATGTAACCAAACTAGAAAAGAGCAAACGTGGAAAATTTGCTCCTAATTGGATTGGGCCTTACATTATCACTCACACCTATGGATCAGGTACTTATCATTTAGCTTCGCTTAATGGTAAACCTGAGCCTGAACCCCTTAATACCTTGCATCTCCGACCATTCTACTGTTGAATTTAGTGTTACATCACTTATTATCTACCTTGCATTCGTCCCTTGAGCTCTATTTACCACCTCATACACCTTGTTTCATGCATCTCAAAGTAGAATCAAGCTCACATGGTTTGATCATCACCTCCTCTTAAAGATGCCTTCCCCTTTTTAGTCTGGTCCATGACTTAAAAGTTTCAAAATAACAAGTTCTCAATTATATAATTCTGGGATATTCTTGAGTCAAACTTCCTGCAAAACTAGATGCTTCATGCCAAATGGACATCTAGATCTCTAAGCTCTAAACTAGACTGCTCCCTTGAAGGACAGCTATGTGCAAAACCGCATCTGCTATTATAAACTAGACTGCTCCCTCGAAGGAAAGCTATGTGCAAAGCCGCATCATGCTACTATAAGTAGACTGCTCCCTTGAAGGACAGCTATACAAATTCAGCCTCTATCAGAAGCTTCTCGCATTGATCAGCTTCGTGAAGACCTCAAGAACAACAAAATGCATATCCCATATAGTCTTCCCACATTGATCAGTCTATATCCAGAAAAATAAAAGCAGTATTCAAAAGCACTTTTGAGTCATGGACTTGTCTATTTAGGTTTGGATCTATTTCGTCAAAATAATCACCTTATAACAAGTCCTCTACGCCCCAGCTATACCATCCACCTCACCTCACCATTCTTCAAAACAAAAACACTCAAGGGACGTGACGTATAACCGATATATTGTGATTATACAACTCTTTCACCTATTGACTTCTCAGCCTATGCAAGGTACCTAGGGATTCAAGCTCATCCTACGATAATACATGGTTTGTTTAGCTCTTTCCAACTATGGGACACTTTGGCCTCTTTTACCCGAATCTAGGATTATGTGTTGACCTTAATTAGGACACGGTTCCCTAATGCTTGGGTAAGCTAACTCTCGCTTCACCTATACATTACCAACTCCAACAACCTTACCCTACCAATATCAAAATTTTTTACCAACCAACAAATTGCCTAACCACAACCAAATTGCCTGAATTCACCTCTCCCTGGTCCTAAGGGAGAACTACATCGGTCTGAGGCCCCTCCTTGCTTTGTGCAATGGGCTATGTAGGCATCACTTAGGAGACATGGGGTCTCCCAAGGTTAGCTCGACCATCCCCTACCATAACCTATCATGTGTTGTGTTTTTTTACTTAAAAATATAAATGTTTTCGCATATTTATATTGATAACACTCACCTTTTTCCTATATCAATCCAAACATTCAAAACACAAACATTCTTATTATTATCATAAACTCAAATCAACATACATATTCAGTTTTTTTTAGATGTTAAACAAATACATCTTCTCTATCATCGACGCGCAGGTCGACATCCTTATTTATTCTTCTACACCTATGAAATTCACTTAGACCCCCGCACATCATCCCGAACCAGGTAGTGATGGTGATCGTTGATGCCGCTCACCTGGCCTCTCCATCCTAAAAGGTGCCACTACTATTGGTTCTTCCCACTAATCCGCTAATCTCTCCTGTAACATACGAATATTCGCCCTCTTGCGTGGAGGCATCTTACCTCTAGTCTCTCCACTCGTGACTGTGAAACCTCTAACAATCCTGTTGTCTCATTCACCTGTGTTTGAAGCTGGTGAACTAAACCCTATAGGCGGTCTCTCTCCACTATAATCACAGCTATGTCAGGATGATCGGCACTCTCACGTGTACCTCGCAGCTCTGCTACGCACCATAATCTATAAGCGTCTGTCACTCCTGCATCCATTACCCTGCGATCGGCTGCTGTCTCTTCTGGTCCTTCTGGAAGTGTCGGCCGTGGAGGTGAGAATGGTGCCTCGGCATCGATCCTCTTGTATGGTCTATAAGCCATGGGTATATCCTGAACAAATCAAAATTGTCACCGCACACGATCTAGCGGAATCCTCTCGTACTCACCTGGCCTGTGTCCCACATGATCCACCTCAATCACTCTACACCCCTCAAATCCTCGGCTATGTTCTCCGTCACCATGTAGTTCCCGTAAGGTCTCCAATGGATATCCGCAATCATCACCATCTCCCACATCTGTCCTATAATACTCGAGCATCATCTATCACGGTCTCGGCTCTTGCCTCTTGCTCTGTCTGGACCCATCGTCTGAATCCCAACCTCTACACTCTTGTCTCTCCTGCCTGGATTGGTCGGTCTATTGGTCGCACACACACAATGTGCTCATAGGCCCAACAATGTAATAAATATGCACAATCTAGTGTAGTCCTACGATTTCTCCTACATGCCCATAAACCCCTGTATAGCTCCGAAAGATAAGCAGGTGCCCATGCGAAAGTAACGCTACCTTCTATCATCTTACGAATAATACACATCAATGATTTCGGAAATCTTCCCCCATCTACTCTAGGTAATGCATAATACCCCACTGCTATCATTAATACCACTTCCAACCTTGTTGCCTCAGGGTGTGCCACAAACATTATACCATAAGTGAATGTCAAACCTCACTGTGTCAAATCTCGTGCGGTTGGACCAAATACTATCGTTATTGCTGCCCGCGCCTGTGTTAGGCCCTGCCTGATACACTGGTCTTCCTATAATTGGGAGCCTCAAAATTTGGAACACATCTTCTAACGTCACTGTCATCTCCCCTGTTGGTAGATAGAAGGTATTCTTTTTAGGATTCCATCTCTCAATCAACGCCTGCAACATAGCATGATTGTGTATGATCCGTGAATAATAGTGGATTCCGCTTAACCCCACACATTTATTAATGCCCATTCAGTGGGTGTTACATCCACTCGGACCCGTGACAACAAAGCTGGCACCCTATCATTCATCCTCAACCCTGCCTGTGCCTGCACACATTAAACCAACAAACAACAAATCAACAAATAACCTCCCACGTGTTTTTTATCGCAATCCGCAACTTTACACAGTAACCGATATCGGTTATAGACAACCGAATACATTGGTTATTCCTAAACGATATCAATCAATGTCAATTCCAACCACCCTTCTCAAAAACACCACATATGATAGCTTCTTCGCTCATTTACCCATCTCTGTACCTACGAACATATCTCAAACACATGATTGCCTACCCTACAACACTCACCCCATCCCAAACTCTTGCTTATCACCTTTCTACCCATTTACCTTACGACATTCTATTTTTAACCATGCAAAATCTCATTCCAACCAAAAAAAATTATATCTCTGGGGATGCAACAGTTTGAGGTGGAACCTATCTTCCTTCTCCTCTCTGCTCGATGGATGCTTCTCTTTGTTCAGCCATGTTCACCACCCTTTTCACTATAACTTGCCTTTACACCTTCTTAATCTAAGCCCACGATCGCTTTACCTGTCTCTTCCTCCTTCTTACTCAATTCTCCCATGCAATTACCCTGTATGGACGACAAACAGCCTCGCATCTTCATGTTTAACATGTTGCATGACTCTAAAAATAAGAACTTCAGTTTCCTCCCAAACTTTTCTATATTTAGAAAAGCTCGTTTTATCGTAACCAATATCGGTTACCTAACCGATATCGGTCATATTGTGACCGACATCGGTTATTAAACCGATAACCGACATCGGTCATATATCTCATTTTTATACCTAGGTCTTTTCTTTGGTTTTTGAATTTTTTTGGCGGTGCCCGCCTCTTTTCCCTGCATAAACGACATCACTATAAACATCCATCATCATAATAAACATCAACATGTCAAAACATATGCATATCATCAAAACATCATCACCATCATCTATATATATACATCACATTCCACTACCATCGACAAAACACATACAACATTTTAATATATCTATCAAATCAAACATTATACACACCATGTGGATCAAACTCATCATCTATATATATCCTCAAATCAATGTCAAACAATATACAGCTTGGCCTGCATGGGGCCTCTGTAATCCAAAATACAAAGTCGGCACGCAGGCCACTGTCTCTGTCAAAATCTCGACTCGGCTCGTAGACCGGCCTCTCATGTCAAAAATATACTCGGCTCGTAGGCCGGTATCAACTATACAACATGTACTCGGCTCGCAGGCTGGTATATACAACAAAAATGAATACATAAATTCTATGAGGGCACGCAGGCCTCTATATACACACTCGGTTCATAGACCAGTGTCTCTATCAACAAATCCTCTATCAAATCAACAAAACTCATCTCTGCTCCTGGGGTGACTCAGCTCTCTCCCCCTCCCTCGGCTCGTCTCTCAGTTGGCCCCTTGTGCCGTATCTCACCTCCTACACGTCACTGACCCATCGGCTATGGCTGCAGCCCCCTGTGACCTATGACTCTAGGATGTCTCGGCTCTGTGAACCGCATATGGCTGATACTCGACACCGGTACCATCTAGTACATCCTGATAATAGCAGGCCTCCGCTCTTGCCTCCATATATCAGGACCATGCCACCATGGCTGGTGGGGCTGGTCCCCTGGCTCCTAATAGAAGTGGACCCTAACTTGCCATAGGTACGTGCCTGAGGCTGTACCTACGGCTGTGCCTGAGGCTGTACCTATACCTGTACCTAAGGCTGTACCTACACCTGTGCCTGAGGCTGTACCTGCACCTGTGCCTGAGGCTGTGCCTATGCCTGTAGCTGAGGCTGACGCTGTGCCTGTGCTTATGCCTATACCTGTGCCTGTACCTGTGCTTGGGCCAACTGCCCTTGTAGCACTCCAATATGTGCCTGTGCAGTAGCCAGCTGCCCCTGTAATAACTGCACCTGACCTAAGAGATAGTCTCTCTCTGCTATAACATCCACCAAATCTAGTTGTGCGGGCTGTGCTCTCATGGCTGCCCTCTTCCCTACCCACCAAACCAAAAATGAACCTGTAACACTGGCGTCGTCCACTGTATCATCGGCCGGTCTCTCTGCTACCCAGACTGGGTCCACTGGCTGCAGTATCGGTAGTGGTGCCTCTACATCCTCCCTCCGGTACTATGGGAAGGGAGGTGGCTCATCCTGTCTGTAGGCCCAACTGTTATCGTACCCTCTCTAGGGGAATCCGCTCATACTCCCCGGGTCTCCGTCCAGCTATCCAGAAGATATACTGGAGCCATCGTAGCTGTGCTTGGGCTCCTCCAAGGGGCTGATGTCCTCTGTATGGCCTCCATATAATATCTAGTGTGGTCAGGCCCTCTAACATATGCCTGTAATATGTGACATCTCACCCTGAGATAACTACTCGTGGCTGGCCCACAACCCCCAACCACCTCTAAAACCCATACCTATAAACTACTTGTGGCCCTGGCTACTGGGGCAACCCTACTGGTCACAAACACACAATATGCTCGTAGGCCCAGTAGTGTAACAAGAATGTCGAGCATATCCTGAATTGCCTCATACGGCGATAGCCCCAGAGCTCTCTGTATAGCTGCACCAAATACACTGGCGCCCATGCATAGCAGGTGTGCTCGTCCACCATCTCATATAATACTCCCATTAGAGCCCGTGGGAAGTGACCTCCCTCTGAGTCAGGGAGGGCGAAGTAGGTGATACCAATCATCATCAACACGGCAAGCCGTGTCTCCTGTCAATGTGCGCGATACATATCGCCGTAGTAGATGCTCGCACTATGGTATGTAATCAATGGGGCTGCATCCCCGAATACCTGCATGATGCTATCCATCACTGTCTCAGCATCCACCTGGAATACCACCTCACCTATAATCGGCAGTCTCAGGATGCGATACACATCCTCTAGTGTGACTGTCATCTCTCCAGTTGGGAGATGGAAGACATTGGTTTCCGGTTCCCATCTCTTGATGAGGGCAAACCATCAGGCTATGGTCCCTATCCACCACCCTATATCTCTGGACTCCACCAAGTCCAACCTCCCACATGACTGCCCACTGCGCTGCAGTCACATGTGGCTACATCTACCCCAATAGAGGTGGCATCTAATCCCGCATCGTCAGCTGCTGGTGTGCCTGCAAAAACAACCCACTCCATCAGGTCTACCCTTTACAAAACAACTACTTTAACCCTCTATACTCACTCACCCCACCCAATAACCCCAACATCAATGACCCCACCCAACAAACATCTACAATATCCCCTTTTCCTATCCCACACCCTACCAACCCACTCATACTCCACCCGCTCTACTCTTTCCCTTTAACCATATCTCATCCAATATATCCCCTCCTAATTCATACAAAACCCATAACCTATCCTACCTAACCCGGTCTCCACCACCTGATTACCCCCCACCCCAATAACCTTTCCTAGCCACTCTACCCACTTACTTTCCAACAAATTTATCCTCCCTGCCTACAACCAACCAACACAACAAATTTCACACCATTTTCTCCTACCCAAAGTGACCAGTACTGGTCACCCTCGACCACCATCGGTCCCCCCACACTTGTCTATACCCGTGTTTTATGAACCGATGTCAGTTGACACATGACTGACGCCGGTCTCTATAACAAAAAATTCTATACAGCTTTCGCTGTGACCGATGCCGGTCGCCTAGTGACCGACATCGGTCATTGCTGGATTTCGGGGCCAGACCAAAAACGGCCCCCAAATCCCCTTTTTTCTATTTTTTACCCTTCTACCCAGCCCAATTTCCTAAAAACTTACCCACCCTGCCATTTTGACTTACCTAACCTATCTACCCACTCCATTTTCTGATTTACCTTCATTTATTCATTATTTTATCACATTTTAGATTCCTACCCCAAAACCCACATCCTAGCTAAATTCATCAACTTCACACAAATAGGGATTTAGAACCTACCGGTACGACTACACGTCGTCGTGGTGGGATAGGTGGTGGTGGTCCAGCTCCCCCAACACCTCCTACTCCTCCAGGATGTGCCATAGCTCCAAATCCCCTCAGCAGGGTTCTCCACCAATCAAATTCTACCTCCTGATCTCTGGGGCCTACCAATAACTCACTTCCCCCACTCAACTAGTGCCAACTCAGCCCAAATACACAACCCAATCACTTCAAAACTCAAAAAAGATAAAACTTTGCACTCAACATCACAATGTGAAAATGACATGCCGTATTTTTTCTTTTTATAGGTTTTTGATCTCTAACAGATATCGGTTAAGCCACGCCCTAGAAGACCGATATCGGTCTCCTAACCGATACCGGTCACCAATAACCGATATCAGTTATAGGCTTCGCTTAACCTAATTCCTTCCCTTATCCAACAATCTCCATTTCTCACCACATCGCCTACCCCTGGCTTTTCTCAATAGCCTTATTTTGAATTCATTGGCCCAACCCAAGGCCGCAACCAACCAATCAGGCCCGACCCAAGGCCACAACAACCCAATTGGCCCGACCTAAGGCCCGCAAAAAACCAATCAACCCGACCCAGGGCTGCAACCAACCAATCGGCTTGACCCAAGGCTGCAACCAAACCCAATTGGCTTGACCTAAGGCCGCAACCAACCAATCAGGCCCGACCTAAGGCCGCAACAAACCAATCAGGCCCGACCTAAGGCCACAACCTCAGGCCGACCTAACCAAACCAACCAACCAGGCCCGACCCAAGGCCGTAACCAATCACTTGGCCCAACCCAAGGCCACAACCAACCAATCGGCCCGACCCATGGTCACACCAATTACGTACCTCAACCAAGGCTTGCAAATCAAAAATTCTCTCCACCCATCATTTACCTATTTGTTCAATCGAGCTCACCTGTTCGTGTTTTAGCACGACTAGGATACTTGACTTGTTCAGCCGACCAGCTTTTCCTAGACAAAGACCGTGACGTTTATTTCAACCAAACCAACCATTTGGTACTGCCGAACATTCCTAAATGTTCCGGTACCTTACCCATTATATCCCCTAGAGCTACTTCCTATGCCTTGGATACCAGGATTATATCAACCTTGTTTGGATAAACTATCAACCTTTGCCTACGAATTTCTTGTTTACTCTTCAACTCGTGTACCCTAGTCGCACTACTGTATTTCAATGTGTGTCTACTTCCTTGAACTTAACCCACCATCTTACCATCATCTCATCATCATTCACCCTTTATCAACCCTATCCCTGATTTCACGTCTGCCTCAATCTGTGATAGATTTGAGGGGGATTACCTATACCCTTAACTGGGGCAACCACTTCTTATTATTGTTAGTGCAGCTTTACAAAACAAGCTACATGATAACAAGGGGAAAATGTAGACCCCAAATTTGGGTCTTACGATGCCCTGTACCCCGCATCTCGTCCCGCAACCTAACCCTATCTCACCACCTAAACCTTACACACTTAATTATTTATTAATTACCTTAGAATTAATAAATCCACATCTCCAACCATGCCACCTCACCTCGCCACCTCACCATGACCTAGCCATAACCATAAACCAACCTAATTAAGACTTATGACTTGGTCCAGACTCACACCCATGACTCATCACCCCTCACCCACACCAAAACGAGCCTAATAATGACTTGACCAAGCCCACAACTGATCCCTCAAAAGAAAAGGAGGGAAAGTTGGCTATTTTACTAAAAATATCCACTTTGACCTAACCGAAATCAATTCCTACTTGACTGCCATCAGTTACGTAACTGCCATCGGTTCCCTGTAAATAACCTCCCCCAACCAAAAAGAAAGGATCCGGAATTCATTTGGGCAGGCGAGACAAGTGAAACAAGTAGAAGAGGTTACAGAGAAGAGGATGGAGCCCAAGACTGTAACTGAACAACTGGATCACTGTCACACTCGTCCAAGCATTGGGAGAGACAGAGGATAGCTTCATCAGCTCGCTTTCCATTACTGGATCATCCCAACTAAGCCTTTCCGTCTGCACCACATTCCTTGGACCTGTATCTTCATCAGGAACTAGTAAGTAGTATCTTGTATGTTTTGAAATAACCATTTTATAAGCTTGAACTTTTAATTCATAATACAACTGCCCCAATTCCATTCGAAACCGCTAAATCACTGCCCCTACTGATATCGGTTATCTTCTACCGGGTACCTACCAGTGTTATAACCGCAGTCGGTTATTCAGTGACCGGCATCGGTCACTGTGACTTATACCAAAACCAACCTTTCCCCTATTTACCCCCAAATAGTCTCATATCCAGCTTGGTCTATCCTTGTAACTTGATCTGAATGTATCAATAACCTGTGACCAAACAAACATCATGACATTTTATTATTGATAGTTTAGTCTCTATTGCTTTTTAACGAGATACCTAAATCATGATTTCGCAATAGCTTCTTTTTATCATTTGCATTAATTTGTATTAAAAGGGGAACTGACCACCTTCGAAAGGAAGTCTAATATTTCCTAGGCCCAAGGCAGTTCCCTCACTTATTGTCTAACTAAAATCTAGTGGTCTTGCGTTCTTATTTATAGGTAGTCCTTCCCAGACAAAAATGAGTTCTTCACAATCGATCTGATCTCTCTACGGTACGCGCACACCTTCCCAAAACTCAACAGGTATTCCTCCTAGCCCTAACCCCTGAAGTGAACAACTTAATGGGAGTGTTTGAGATAAATCCCATTGACTAGGATTTGTAATGCATATCCATTAAGGTCTGACAACTCAAAATATTTCACATGTTTGTAAGCAGTAGCAATAAATGGTCCACTCCAGATTGCATCAAACTTGGAGTGTCTTCCTAGTTTAACTCTGTCTACATCTCATTTTAAGACTAGATCTCTAATCTTGAATGTTTAATCTCTTGCCTTCTGTTGACTGGATGAAATATGACCTAAGTACTAAGAGCACATTTGATAGTGGAATGAAGGAAGGATGTATGTGGATAGGTTTAGAAGTTTGAAAGAGTTATGCCATGAAGATTCCTACCCAGTAAAACAGAGTTTGGAACTTAGCCATTTTGCATGTACAGGCTAAAAATAGGATGAAGTGATGAGAATGCATTGGATAAAGACATGAAGACTTGGAGGCTACAAAAAGTTATTTTATGAATAATAAGAAATTCAAGTGTCATGCAAAGCTGAGCTAATAATAGGATGCATATATAGTGTTATTAATATATGGTCTATTATTAAGTGAATCTTGCATGCTTCTTTAGTTGCTTTCATAGCGGCGCATGGATATTATAAGTATGCAACCTATTTTGAGAGTACATGAGCGGTGAAGGGAAATTCCCCACTACTATATATATGTATTGATTTGCATTGTTAGGGGATCATGATGCATGTTTTAGGTTTTGGACTAAGACCTAGCTCTGGATTGTAACAGAGTTATGTTGATAGTATGACTTTGCGCACATGAATTTTTGTTGGAAATTATGATGTATACAACTACTGGTTTTATTATGAATTAATATAATGGATATTTGTGGTTGGATATTGGTTTTTTATGTCTCTCCTAATGGTTATTATAAGGTGAATCTGGTATTAATTTTTATGTGATTTGTATGTTTTTTTATTATGTATTTCCAAATTAAGCTCAAATATCTAATTGATTGAATGGAATATGCACTTTGAATATGGTTATTATGAACATTTGGGATAACACTTGGTAAGCCAGTAACAAAGAGGGACCCACTACCTTTACACGCTTCGAGCGAGCACTTAGATCTGTCTGAGTTATGTGCCAGCATGTATAGGGTTTGGATAAAGAAATATACTAAATTTTAGTTCTAGTATTACAAACCAAAGACTTGGACACAGGAAGAGTATCGGGATTTGTTTGATGCAGATGAACCTTAGATGCATGTTGTAGATCATTGGTGGGCTGGTGTTGTACAAAGTGATACTTTGGAGTATGTTGTGTCTACATATTCTTGTTTGAAATTTTCTGAGTTTAAATTCTTATGGGAGCCCAAAGGATCTTATCTTCACATTATTCCTTTGTCCATTAAGATCTTGATGTTAGTTTTGAGTTTAGAGAACCTCCCTATGTCTAGGTAAACATCCCACCGTGTGCAGGTGCAGGAGCAATTGTTTTGAAAGATGGTGGACCTTACGAAAGAAAGGCATAGAGAAGAAAGGTATTTTAGTTTAATGATCCGCGAGAGAGGGAATTGACGAAGAAGCATGAAATTGAGGAGTCTGTGGAGTTGCGAAAGATGATGTCTCATGAAGGATTTTAAGATCACATGGAAGACATGGAGCCAGAGAATCATGATCTCCTCCACTTAGGAAAGTGCAGTAGATAATCCCCTCTGAATTTTTATGAGAGCGTGTCTGATGAGGAAATATTGATGACCACAGGCACGTATCTGACCCCACCTTATGACCTAGCCCTTGTGCTTGGTGTTCGAGTTCCAGAAGTAATTATTGATATATAGGTGAGTTTAGGTAATCCAATAGCTTCAAGTAGTTATCATTTTCCTTTGAATAAAAAAGTACATCAAACAACACATACATTTATGGCATCACAAGCAATATCATCTTTGTTATTTGGAGGACCAATTGGAGGAATATTTTTTGGTGCTTCATCAGGATAGAGTGTGGGCATGCAGAATATTGGGAATACATCTGGAAGTAATGTTGATGATAATCCTTGGAATATTGGAATGTTAGAGTCGTGAGAATCCTTAGGTTAGTGGGATGTGCACCCTAAGGATACCTCCAGATTTTAAAGAAGTTACCTCTTCTCTGAAACATGAGATGAGGGTTAGAAAAACCAAACAAAACATGAATTTAAAGGGGGGTGATGCACCAAACAAGCCTTCCAAGATATCAATCGAGACCACAACTGTCTGAAAAAGGGAAACGGTGAACAACTGAAAAGGGTGATAGAAATTGCACCATATGTCAAAAAAGATTCACACATAACACTACCTCAAACTACTTAAGCACAGCTTCAAAGATAGCAACAAAATTGGAAGATGCATAGTTTCTATGTGAAAATAAAGTCAATCAGAGTCAATAAAGATATGCAAATGATGAACAGAAAGCACCACATGACATGTATATTATTCCAACAATTGTGCAAAGTATTACATTAGAAAAGAGGCAAGATTGTTGTTACAAAACCTAGGAATAAGGCTAGAGCTTCAGATCCTTGTCTTTTACAAAAGGGGGACTTGAGACAAAGAAGATAACTGACTGACTCTTAGATCTACCTCTAACTCTCTCTATGTGTCTATCTCTTTTGCATGTGTGTGTGTGTGTGTGTGTATGTGTGTGTGTGTGTATATATATGAGGAAGAAGAGAAGATAAGAAGCCCCTCTTTTCTCCTTTCCAACTGCTTTTAATTATGATAAATGGAGTGAAGTGACAGGAACAGATTTCTTGAGATCTTTCTCACACTTTTCCATTATCGGTCTCCTTCTAAAGGGGTGATATCCATGTCTATTTAATGCATCTTTAATTATCTTGCAACCGACCCCTTTGATATGGACTCGCCTTTTGAGGAACATCCTTTTGTCTCTTTATTATATGACTAGATATTTTGATCCCTTGTGCGTTGGTTCACAGCCTCATGACTCAAATGGCACGTATTTTTTCACTATACTGAAATGACCCTTTGAACGTAGATGAATAACTTGAGTCTTCACAGGTTGGCACTCTTCACATGGGGCTACGCATTAATTCACTACTGAAATGACAAGCTAGATGACCCTTCACCTCCAATTTTTTGAAAAACTCTTGAGCATTTAGATCTTACAGATAAGTCTCACAGAAACTCATACGTGATGTATGGCTTGTCACCTTTTGTGACCTGCTTCAAACCTGGAGCCCATTTCTTGCCAAATCCACGTGGGAAGCCCTCGCATCCCTAAGATTTTTGCTGCCCTTCAGGGTTTTGGGAATGCACTGTGTCGACACTTGGCATTACTCGTGAGCCTATTATTTCATCACTTTGTGCGAGTAAAGGACCCCACTTTATATAATGTAAAACCCCCTTTTGGGTTGGACCTTTTTAATTGGCTCCAAGTGAAAACCATGTGGGCTTCTGAGACTTTACTCCTTTGAATTTTGAAATTGTGACGGTTAGACACTTGTCATCGTCTGCGATCCTACTATTTTATTTGTGTTTTGGCTAAGTCCCTTTATCATTGGTGAATATTTGACTCCAAATGGGCTTTGACAATGTAGGAAACCTCCTGGCTATGGAATTTAGATAACAAGTAATACAACTTTGTAGACTGTGGGAGTTCAGTTTAGTAATATTTTTGGGAAGTAAGGAAGTACATCCACTAGTCTAGTGCCCACTACTAGAGAATAAAGAGGTAGTTCAGGAGGATCAAGAGGCTTGAGATCAAGTGGATCAGGTGGTTCTCGTGGTGGAGGAAATAGTGGTGGGGGTTCTAGTTTTGGATATGGTAGACAAGGTCCTCACCCTCATCAACCTTAGTTGGAGTTTTATGAGATGTCTCTCCATTTTCCAGAATATAGGGGTATTAAAGATGTTGTAGAACATGTACATAAGTATGAGCTATTATGGCGCGCTAAAGGAACCACCACTCCAAATAGAAAGGAAAGTGATTTGTCTACTATTCTTAAAGGGCACGCGCATATCTAGTATAGAAAGTATGACCGGCACTAAACTGCAGTAGATTATGATGCTTTGTGCTCTGTGTTCTTATCTGAGTTCCATATCACTGAGTTTTAGAAGATAAGTATCAACGCGCTTAAGGATATTAAGCAAGGATTATAAAAAATCATTTAGGAGTATGACACACATTTTAAAAGTTTGTTATCAAATTTTTCTTATGACATACATCCAATTAAACATGCGCATTGGTTTGTTGGTGGGTTGTTGAATCCTTTTAGAAGGGACTTATCTCATCAGACCTTTGTAGATATGCTTGACACTTTGGAGGCATCCCTACACATTGAGGTATTTGGGAGTGTGGACACTGGAGTAAGCCTATTTCTTGAAGAACAGATTGTGGCTATGGAAAAATAATTGGAGAAGCACTCTGCTAATTTAGCTCATGAGACACACAGTGGGATATGGTGTATAGATTGTGAGGTTGAAGGACACACTAAGGATAGTTTTCCTCGTAATTCAGTACATGTCATGTTGATGGATTATGAGATTTTTCATTTAGACCATGATGTGAGTAGATTTCCCCTTTTGCAACGCATGATCCGGAAGAATGTGTCTATGTACTGTAAGATTTGTAAAACTCACACTCATGACACTATGGATTGTAGATTGATTGATCATATACATGAGGCCATTTAAACTATTGTGTTCCAAATTGGTATAGTAAGTGGATCTAAATAATGAGGAGAACATAATGAAGGAAACATTAATGGGGATAATATAAGTAGAGGCTTTCATGGTGAATATAGAGGTTGAGGTCTCGCCATTGGAAGAGGAGGATTTCCTAGAGGAACTTGTTTTACTTGTGGATCCCCTAATCATTATCATCATGAATACCCTCATAATTTTGTTTGTTAATGGTGTGGAAAAAAACATAAATTTGAAGTATGCCCTAACTTGTATGAGCATATGAGCAAGTAGCACAAGCAAGAAAAGGTAATAGTTATGATTAAGATTTGGTGCATGGATGGAGATCAATGGATGCTGAAAGTTGGATTGAATTCTTAATTACAACATGTGTTATTTACCACATGCATTGAGGTTACGTGTGCTCGTGAATCTCTGAATTATAAACCAACTATAACAAAGTAAGAATTGATTACTGCCAAGTACCATGATGCTGAACATCATAGATAAGTGTACCTAGATACTATGGATGTTATCAGGAATCTATAAGGGGAGATTCAGAGTTTGAAGGAGTAGGAACACATATTAGAACGTGCTAGGAAGACTAAAATTCCACATAATAATGTGGATAATTTGAACAAAGTCTACAGAATGTTGTGACAAGAGAACACAATCCCTTTATTAGGAGAGTGCCTAAGATAAAACATACTGCACATAGGTAACGAGCGTGAGGTAGATCCTTCATGCAAATCTGCCTCCCCATAATTATTAGTATGACAAGGAGATTACATTGAGTGCATTTATTTATGAATGGCTTCTCAGATACATTCTGATAAATATATGTGCAAAAGTTAATGTACTCGGATTGGACTCTTAGAATCAGATGGGCAGACCACCATTGGAGCCATCCTCGAATGTGCTGTATATGAAAAATAGAACTATGGCTAATCCTATTGGGGTGTTAAAATATGTGACTATTATGATTTAGGGAGCCAATTTTATTGGGTACTTTGAATTATTGGAACTCATAGAGTCATATAGTCTCCCATCGTTACTTCGGTGCCCCTGTTGTTATGCAAATAATGCAGATTTGTGCTTCAACAAGGGGTACATTAGCTTTGAGAACAAATAAGATCACATTATTATACCATTGATAGATGCAAAGGTTGCTCTGTATGTTGAGCCTTTGAGTGAATAATACTTGAACAGGATATACACGCGTACATTTAGAGACCCTGAGGTGATTTATCAATCTAAGGAAGGAGTGATATAATGGGACGATGCTCATTCAGTTAGTGATACTAAAAGTATTACTTGTGACAACTATGTGCATGGAACATATGAAGTAGTTGGGCGCGAGGTTAAGAACATAGTTACTCACATGGTTAGGCATTTGAGTTATAACCAGGTACTTCGATATACTGTTGAAGGGAACCCCGATGTATTTCTACGTGCCATGGAAGCCTAGGGATGGATGTTGGTGACAGAAGAAATATGTTGGTTTATACTATACATGGGACAACAGCACGTTGGTGGGCTACACATAGGGACAACCTTTGAGAATGGTGTGAGGTGATAATCGTCCTTTCTACTAGGATTCTAAGGAGAAATGTACCTTCATAGATATGTGAATTCCATGTGAAGGATTCTACTTCACACCACATTCAAAAGTGTGAGAGACTCTGAACAGAGGGGCAGGAGGCCTTACATCCATCACTCTGGGTACACAAGTTCTACACCACCCTAATCGGTATCACGCGCGTGGTATGTTTATGCAGAATTGACATGAGAAATAGTTAATTGGCAAGAGATGACCTCAGGTATGATTCATACTTTTGAATACTTTTCTACTAAACCTATGATCCATGAAGTACTACAAATTATGAAGTGCCTTACTCTGGGAGATATCACATAGGCTAAGGAAATTCTTGTTAGAAATGTTTAGACAGATAAATTTAGAGGTGCACCTTGACCTTGAAGAGACTGAAGAAGAAGAAATGATTCACACCTAGGAAGAAAAGGAAAAGGGTAAATTTGTATGCATGGTAGATGATGAGCATAATAACATGGATGTTAACCACACTGAATATACATGTGAGGTAATGGACACAATAGATGAAAAGGTGCACATGTATCATGAGCCTATGAAAATGAAGAAGGTTAACATTGGGACTGATGAAAAACCTAAGGAAATAATTATTGGTGATTATTGGTCTATGCAGGAGGTTACAAAGATTATTGAGTTGTTGCACAAATTTCTGGAGGGCTTTCATGAGCTAAAATGATTACACCCTTCTTTAGGCGAGATGTGAATCAAACTTAAAGAAGGCACATGCTCAATTAGGAAGAGGCCATATAGGATGAATCCTAATCTATGAGTCAAGGTAAAGGAATAAATTGATAAAATTCTCAAGTCTGGTATAATTGAGCCCATTGAGTTAGAGATTCAAGAAATAAGCAAAATTCATGCCCTACAGCTGTTTAAACCTCTGTTTTTCTCATTTTAAGAAATTCTCCATTTCCCAGTCTATGCACGTAATATCCTCTTTGCAACATCCATTTTTTATCAAAATTGTTCACTTGTTTTATGGCCTGGGTCGTCAAATCATTGTTTTTCCTCCATACCTATGGGACCTGAAAATCTGAAATTGCCGATTGCGGAAAAAGTGAAAGTTTTTGTCCCAGGCTGCACAAGTTTATGAGGGACACTTGGGACCCAAAAAGCCAAAATTATCGATTGCGGAAAAAGAGGAAGTTTTTGTCCCAGGCTGCACAAGTTCACGAGGGACACTTTGGACCTGAAAAGCTGAAATTGTTGATTGCGGAAAAGTGGAAGTTTTTGTCCCAGGCTACACAAGTTCACGAGGGACACTTGGGACCCAAAAAGCCAAAGTTTCTGATTTTGGTTCATTGCAGAAAAAGTAGAAGATTTTGTCCCAGGCTACACAAGTTCACGAGGGACACTTAGGACCCAAAAAATTCAAAAGCGTAAGAGCGGGCCGGCAGAGGAAATTGAGGTTTTGAGACTTTTTCCCAAAAAGGTTAAAACGTTTAGAAAAGATTCGTGACCCCATCTCTAACCAGAACGTGCCACGTGTCCTAGTCAAATCAGAGCAGTGGGTTGGTGGATAAATTTGTGTTTTTGAGCCTCTTTGCAAAAAAGGGTGAAAAGTTAAAAAATGATCCCCGGCCCTGATCAGGCTATAAAGGAAAAATTCAAATTTGAAGCCTACAAGGAAAAAATCAAGGTGAAGCCCGTCATTGAAAATTCAAAGCGGGAGAGCGGGCCGGTGAAGGCAAGTGAGGTTTTGATCCATTTTCCAAAAAAGGTTAAAATGTTAAGAAAAGGGTCACGACCGCATTTCCAATCAGAGGGTGCCATATGTCACCATTGAAAGGTCAAAGCAGGGGTGCATGGGTCAATTTATTCCAAGTTTCCAAATCTCTAAAAAATCACAAAATGTAAAGGGCTTCCCCCCATAACCACTCCAATCCCTTCTTGCCATGTGGATGACCTGATTTCAAAGCTATAGGAGCAAATCAAATGGTCTATATTTAAACTGGTAAATCTGAATGTAACGAATGTTACTTGTGCCAAGATCTAGTTTTAACCCACCATGAGTGTTTTCTTCACAACAAGAGGAATTTGAAAAGGCGTCGAGGATTTGTGAAGTTATAATGGTTTCTTGCAAAGTAATATAATGGCTTCCTGAAAGCCATTCCAAGGGGCTGGTGATTGATTTTCAAAAAGACCAGAGTTCTTTGTACCTAGAAAATATAGAAAACATGCCATTCTTCTTCTATTTTCTCTTCTTCCTCGAATTTATTCCATTCTCAAGCTATGTACAAACTCTTGCTCGAACTTCATTAATAAAAAGAAGGAATTTTTCACCTCTTTGATTGAGGAATTAATTGGTACTTTGTGACCAATGAGTTTCATTCTGGTCTTGTAGCTTCTCCTACGGATTTTTTTTCTTCTAATTATAAATACATGTAATGAAATTTCTAATTAATGTGTGTGGGCATCTGATATTCTAATCACAACATTAGTTTCTCCTACCTCCATTCTCACTCCCTTTCCCCTTCTCAGAAAAATTTCTTCTCTAGTGAGAAATTGCTAGCTTTGCCACAGGGTCAGTGGAGTGCCCCTGTTGGATCTCTGGTTGAAAGGACACCATTGAAATCCACTTTTTCATGCATGCACATACGGAAGCTGCACTGTTCAAGTAGAGGGACTTAGATTCCCATAGCATTGGCTTGAAACTCATCAATTTGTCCACAAGACAAATTTTCTCACCAACATGTTTTTGGTGCCCATCATGGGGCAAATTTTATAACATCTGCACCTAAAAATGACCTCAAGGTCATAAAATACAAAAAAAAAGATTCTAGAAGAAAATTTTCTGAGAGATTGAATAATCACACAAACTACATGGATGTAAATCATGGCTATTCTAGGAAATCCTCCTGTTGAGAGACCTGATTTACTCTTTCACATCCAAGAAGACATTGCTTCCAATCTGAGAGAAGCTATTTGGCATAAGAGACAAAGTGTCAATCAATACTTCATTGCCATAAGGATTCTGGACCTGGAAGAGAAATGTGTTGTCGAACTGGAAAGGCAGAGACAAATTCCAACACCCTATAGAGAAGAGCATAAACTTTCAAGCTGGCTAATAGAAGATACACCCGAAACTATGTTAGAGTAGGTATTTACAAGGAGGACAAACCTTTATTGATTTATCCCACATTTGTGTGAAGATACTTCTTTTAAAGAATTAGGAGATATTATCAAGGTATAGTTCTGCTTGATCTATGATATTGACTAGGATCTATGGTATTGACTAGATCCTTGATGTCTAGTTCTCTCCTAAATCTATGGTCTTGACTAGTTCTTTGATGAATTTCCTTGTTTTATGGCTTGATCTACAACCTTGACTAGTTTTTAGATTGTTATTCCTTGCCTAAATCAAGGCCCATTCTCAATGTATTGCATTGAGTTCTAATAATATATGTTATACTCATTTGTTCGCAAAGATGTAAAGCTATTCTGGTGAATTGCTTTCATCTTATTGATCATGGCATTTGATTAATTTGTGTTCTTGGCTTCGTACGAAGTTAGAAATTGAGGAAAGAGGAAGATCCCACATTTGAAGATCTTGAGAGAGTCAGTTGCTAAAGGAGATAAGGGATCAACTTGAAGAAATAGAAAGACTCTGAATTGAAGCAGAAGACAAGAGCAGCGGCAGTAGAAGCCTTACAAGATTGGATCATAGAAAGAGGAATAGAATGGGTGATCATGAGCGTGAGGAACGTAGGCTCAATGTACCATGGGGAAGAAATACCATGTCCACTTGCTCTTGCTCAACCACTCCATGAGCTCCCAAGAGGCTCAAGAAAGAACTTCCCAAAATTCAAAGGGGATGGTTCTCAGCTCCCTAGAAGAACATGTAGCAGCATTCATCACTACTTGTGGAGTGTTGGGAGTTGAAGATGAAGATGTTTCAGTTAGGATCTTTATGGAGTCACTCCAAGAAAAATATGTTGAATGGTTCTACATGTTGCCCCCAAGATCTGTCACATGCTAGGAAGATATAAGAAGTGCATTTGAACATAGGTTCAAGAGCACAGAAGATTGTCAGGACCTGCTGGTCTAATTGGTTCAGATGAAGAAGGAGACCTCTGAATCAATGAGAGATTTTGTAGTAAGGTATGATAGGTTGATAAGAAGGATCCCAGAAGATGTGTTACCCTCTGAAAACAACTTGAAAAGGTTCTTCATCAGTGCTTTTACCATCAGAAGTTAGTTTCTTCCTCAAAAGAGCCCAACCAAGAACATTGAGGGATGCTAAAGACTTCACAATTGAGACTTGATGATGATCTAATTATTTCTGGCAAAGTGAAAGGACCAAATGGGAAGAAAAAAGGTCAGAGTTCAAATTCAGTCACCACTGATCCAATGTTCCAAAAAATGGCAAATGACCTAGTTGCTATGAAGAAGTAGCTGTCACAAATCACAATGAGGAATGCTCCAAGGAGACCAAATCCTCCTGATAGACCAAGAATTGCTCCACCTCCTCGTAGGCTTTCTCTTGAAGAACCATCATTCAATGCCATCTGTGACACTAGGGAATCAAAAGAAGGAACAAACATTGAGGAAACTGAAGAAGAAAGCATGGATGACTATGGAAAACTATCTTGAAATTGAAGAGGTTGGCATGCACAATGGCCTAATTGAATACGTTGATGATGAGAGAGGAAGGTGATGAAGAAGCTCCAAGTTTTTCATGTGTTGTTTTTACTCATGTACATAGTCCAAGAATGGTGTTTCAGCCTCAACAGTTACAACTGAGAGTAGGAAGAACAAAGAAGATAGCTCTTCAAAGCCATCCACTAAACAAGATCATCAGTAGGGGATCACCATTACCACCTTCCATGGAATCAGCTAGAGAGAAATCAGATTCACCAGTTTTCTAAGGATCACACTGCTATGCCAAGTAAGTTATCTGATTCTTCTCCCAACTCAAAATATGTTAAGAGAAATTCTCTTCTAAATGTTGTCTTCTGCAAGAACATCTAAATTTCAATCAAAGGCTACACCCTCACCTCCTTCCAAGCCAATTGCTACATTCGAAAAGGAGAACCCAAGACCAAAAGTAACAAAACCCTGTGTCATTTAAATCCTCTCCCACTACTGGAACATCTTCCTCATCTACCATAACTCCATTTGACTTTGTGGAGCATGCAAGCAAAACTAAAGTTCAGCTCTCTAAGATTGAATACCTACAAACACATCCTACCCAATTTGACAGATTCATCAAGGTAGTTCATGGGGTAGTAACCCTTTTCCTTCAAATCCCAATCTCTAAAGGCCTATTACCCACACCATCCATACCACCTTCCCAAAACATGTTAGCCCTCAGTGCCTCCACCACCAATAGAGTTGATCCTTTTTACCTGTCACTTCTCATCAAAGGTTTCCAGCTAAACAATTGCATTATAGATTTGGAGCCTTAGATAATGTGATGCCAGCAAAAGTTGACAAATTCTCTTGGCCTCACTTTGACCCAGGTAAATGGTACATGCTACTCAATGGAATCCAAACAAGTTCCATTGGTAGGAAGGATTAAGGATGCTCAGGTTACACTAGCTGATTACCCTGATAAGAAGATACTCTTGACCATTTTGGTGGCAGATATCCCAGCATCTTTTGGTATGCTATTGAGTAGAAGTTTTTACAGAGATCTAGGTGGAGAAATAAAAATGGATTGGTCATCTGCAACTATCCCAGTGAAAGGAGAAATGAAGAAATTGCTACCGTCAATCAGGAAAATGAAATTCACAGTAAGGAAATCTAATGATCCAAGAGCTAACATCCTCTTTCAAGATTGTGGGCTAGGAAACTACTTCCTTACATCACAAAAGGAAGAGAACTTGCCACTCCTCATGGAGGAAGAAGAAGATCAGATTTGGAAAATGGAGTTTAATGGCAGTCATTCTAGAGCAGGTTCAGGAGATGGTGTAGTATTATACTCTCCCTCCAATGAGGTATATCCTTTTTCCTACAAGCTGCAATTTGATAATATAAACAATACAACAAAGTATGAAGCACTACTCTTAAGCATGAATGCAGCAGAGGACATGGTAATCAAGAAGCTGAGATGTAAAGGTGATGCTGAGATTGTGGTGAAGCAGGTCCACCAACAATATCAGGTGAAAAATCAAAGGCTCAGGCACTATAGAAATAGAGTGTGGGACTGCATTGAATTCTTTGATGCATTCTCCATTGAAGCTATCCCTAGGGAGTAGAATGAAAAGGTTGATTCTCTAGCAGTGTCAGCTTCCTTAGTGACACCTCATCCTTCTTTTGGCAAAGATAAAGTGACCATTGAGATGGTGTTCAGACCCAGCATACCAGACAATGCAAATCACTGGCAGGTCTTCAATGATGATAATCAGATCCTAGCCTTCTTAGAACAAAGGGATAAATTCAATAATATGTTCTTTGAAGGAAGTGAAAACCCACACCGTGAATCAATCCCCAAAGAAGAGAAGGAAGGAATTGAGGGAATTGATGAAGAGGGAGTAATCAAACTGAAAGGAAACAAAATCCCCAAAGGCCTAGTTTCTTTGGAAGACCTCTTTGATAAGCATGACAGGTTCATCCAAGAGAAAGAAAAATAGTCTTCTCGGTGTCCATCTGATTTTGATCAAGAAAAAATTAGCACTTCAGAGAATCCAAGGATTGTTAACATTGGTAAATGCTACTCACCAGAAGAGAAGAGAAATTTTATTGCTCTGCTAAAAAATTACTCAGATGTCCTGGCCTACTCCTATGATGAACTCAAATATTTTCAGCCAAAGGAAATGCATCACTCCATTCCTTTGAAGCAAGGAGCCAAGCCCTTCAGGAAAAAACAAAGGCCCTACAATCCAAAGATTTATGATGTTATCAAAGAAGAGGTGAAAAAGATGCTCAATGCTATGAATCATTTTCCCCATCCACCATTCAACATGGGTGGCTAACATTGTTCCAGTAAGGAAGAAGAACGGGGAAATAAGGATTTGTGTAGACTTCTGAAATCTGAATCAGGCATCTCTCAAGGAAAAATACCCTCTTCCAATCATGGATCATATTTTGCAAGTAGTCACTGGATCTGAAATGCTCTCTTTGCTTGATGGATTCTCAGGGTACAACCAAATCAAGGTGGAAGAAGAGGATTGCAACAAAACAGCCTTCACAACACCTTGGGGCACTTTTGCCTACAACAAAATGCCTTTTGGCTTGATCAATGTTGGAGCCACTTTCCAGAGAGCAATGGACTTGGCCTTCGAAGATTTGAAACATTGCATTGTCATTTACCTTGATGACCTCATGGTTTTTTCAAAGAGGAGGAGAGATCATATCAGTCATTTAGAGCAAGTCCTTGCAAGGTGTAGGAAACATGGCATTTCTCTAAATCCAAAGAAGTGCATTTTTGGAGTCACAGAAGGTAAGTTGTTGGGACACATTGTGAACAAACATGGAGCACACATTGATCCTGAGAGGGTCAGAGCTATCCAAGCACTAGCCTTACCAACCAGTAAGATAGGGAGTTCATTCATTCTTTGGAAAGGTAAACTTCCTTCACCATTTTTTTCCTGAGTTTTCTAAACTGACTAAGCATATAACTTCCATGATGAAACCTCAAGAAAGTTTCAAGTGGAATAAGAAAGGAGAAACAACATTTGAGGAGATCAAGAAATCCATTACCAAAGCTCCAACTCTTGTATCTCTAGATTTTAACAACGATTTCATCATGTATTGCTATGCATCAGAACATATACACTCTATGTTGTCCTTGTTTAGAAAAATGATGAAGGTTTGGAAGCACCCATTGCTTTCATGAGTTGTCCTTTGAAAAATCATGAGCTAAAGTACAACCAATTAGAGAAACATTCCTACGCAGTGGTCAAAGCTGTTAAAAGTTTTAGATTCTACATTCTCAATTCCCATACAGTGGTGATGGTCCCTGGAAGTGCAATCAAGTCCATTTTGACTCATCAAGATCTTGGGGCTAAGAGAGGAAGCTAGGATTACAAAGACCCAAGAGTATGACTTGGAGATTAGACCCTCTAATCTGGTAAGAGGAAATGGTTTGTGCAAGCTGATTGCTGAAGATGAAGCTCTCAAAGCTCAGTAGGGAGAAAAATATGGTGTTTGCTCAACTTATTCAAAAGACAGCCTACAGGGACTCTTTGTCACCACTACTGATGAGTGGTATGCTGACATTGCTTACTATCTCACTTATGGATAATGCCCTCCTCATCTTGATTACAAACAAATAAGGAAACTCACCCTAAAGGCAGCCAATTTTGTGATCTGGAATCATGCACTTTATAAGAGAGGCCTAGATGGTTGTTTCCTCAGGTGTGTAGATAAGGAGCAGCAAGAAAAGTTGCTTAGGGGCATATCATGATCAAGCTTGTGGTGGACATTTTTTAGCAATGGTCACCACACATAAGATCCTCAGAGGGAGATATTATTGGCCCTCCATCTTTGTAGACACCCAAGATTGGGTTTCCAAATGCAAATCATGTCAACAATTTGTTGGAAAGCCACAGCTAGCTGTGCTGCCACTCAGGCCTGTGGTGATTGAAGAACCATTTCAGCAATGGGGGCTAAATTTTATTGGTGTTCTGAATCCTCATTCTAGTGGTAGGACATACTTATGTACTCACTGCAACTGATTACTTCACTAAATGGGTGGAAGCCATCCCAACCAAGCAAGCCAGGCTCCGAAACAGTCTGTAACTTAATCAAGGAGAATATCATTGTTTGTTTTAGAATACCACAGAAAATTGTTATAGACAATGCCACCTATTTCTATTCCAAGGATCTCACAGGGAATTTGTTATAGCTTTGGAATCTCCCTATCTCACTCTTCTGACTACTACCCATAGGGAAATTGGAAAGTTGAGTCAAGCAACAAGAACATTGTGACCATTATTCACAAGTTGGTAGATGAGAATCGAAGGAACTGGCACAAGAATTTATATGATGCATTATGGGCTGATAGGATCACTCCTAAGAAGGCAATAGGTATGTCACCTTTTCAAATGTTGTATGGAGTTGAGGAAGATATTCCCCTCACAATTGAGATGTCATCTCTCAAGTTGTTGCAAGAAATATAGGATGGTCAATACAAAGATTCCATTGACAAGAGGATCCTCTTCCTGGAGAAGCTGGAAGAAAGCAGATGCCAAGTGGTGGATAGAATTAAAGAGCATTAGTTGCAAGTGAAGAATATATTTGACAAGAAGGCAAAGGTAAGAGAATTCAAGGTTGGAGATTTTGTCCTGCTATGGGACAAGAGAAGAGAACCAAAGGGCAGCCATGGAAATTTTGATTCATTATGGCTCGGCCCATTCCAAATACATGAAACTTGTGGTGAGAATGTTTTTCTCCTCTCATACTTGGATGGAACGCCATTGGAATTACCTCGAAGTGGGAACTACTTGAAACTGTATCATCAGTGAAAGCAGGTTGTCCCCCTCCTTGTACCATAGGTGTTTTTGTAGGTGTTTTTTTCCTTTTTTTGTTGTGTGGTTTCAGTTTTGTTTTGTTTGGTTTTTTGTTGTGTGTAGTTTGGCTTGTGTGTTTCCTCCTTCTTCCATTCTTTCTCAGAATTGGTACATGACTCTGCAAGGCCCAATGGATAAGTCACTGGTCAACGTAATATGTTTTGAAAATTGAGATTCTGGATTCTCATGTCGTGCCCTAGCCATGCCCAGTTCACGCCATGTCCCCAAGCTAGAGCCATCTGTTGTCTCCTGAAAACTGCTCTGCGTTTTCATAGCCAAATTCAATTTTTTGAGCTCATGCCCTTTGTTGGTGTTTAAGCCAAGTTAGAGATTCAAGAAATTAGCAAAATTCATTCCCTAGAGCTGTTTAAACCTCTATTTTTCTCGTTTTGAGAAATTATCCATTTCCCGGTCTATGCACACAATATCCTCTTTGTAACCTCCATTTTTTATCGAAATTGTTCACTTGTTATATGGCTTGGGTCATCAAATCATTGTTTTTCCTCCATGCCTCTGGGACCCAAAAAGCCAAAATTGCCAATTGCAGAAAAAGCGGAAGTTTTTGTCCCAGGTTGCACACAGTTCACGAGGGACACTTGGGACCCCGTCAAATCCTCAAATTGCCGATTGTGGAAAAAGTAGAAGTTTTTATCTCAGGCTGCACAAGTTCATAAGGGACACTTGGGACCCAAAAAGCCAAAATTGCCAATTGCGGAAAAAGTGGAATTTTTTTTCCCAGGCTTTCACAAGTTCACGAGGGACACTTGGGACCCGAAAATCCAAAGTTGCCGATTTTTGGTTCATTACGGAAAAAGCAGAAGATTTTTTCCTAAGCTACACAAGTTCACGAGGGACACTTGGGACCCGAAAAGCCGAATCGGTCAAAAAATTGAAAAGCGTAAGAGTGGGCCAGCAGAGGAAATTGAGGTTTTGAGCCTTTATTCTAAAAAGGTTAAAATGTTTAGAAAAGAGCCACGACCCCATCTCCAACCAGAACGTGCCACGTGTCCTAGTCAAATCAGAGTAGTGGGTTGGTGGAGAAATTTGTGTTTTTGAGCCTCTTTGCAAAAAGGGTGAAAATTTAAAAAATGATCCGCAGCCCCGATCAGGCTATAAAGGAAAAAGTCAAAGTTAAAGCCTGCAAGGAAAATGTCAAAGGAAATGAAGCCCACCATTGAAAATTCAAAGCGGGAGAACGGGCCCGTGGAGGTAATTGGAGGTTTTGAGCCTTTTTCCAAAAAAGGTTAAAATGTTAAGAAAAGATTCGCGACCCCATTTACAATCAGAGGGTGCCACGTGTCACCATTAAAAATTCAAAGTGGGGGGCATCGGCCAATTTGTTCCAAATTGTCAAATCTCTAAAATATCACAAAATTCAAAGGGCTTCCCCCATAACCACTCCAATCCCTTCCTACCACGTGGATGGCTTGAATTCAAAGATATAGGAGCAAATCGAATGGTCTGTATTTAAACTGGAAAATCTAATGTAATGGTTGTTTTGCAAGATCTGGTTTTAACCCGCCATGAGTGTTTTCTTCACAACAGAGGAATTTGAAAAGGCGTCTCGAGGATCTGTGAAGTTATAACAATTTCTTACAAAGTATATAAGGGCTTCCCGAAGTCATTCTAAAGGGCTGGCGATTGATTTTCGAAAAGACCAGAGTGCTCTGTACCTAGAAAAGACAAAAACACCATTCTTCTTCTATTTTCTATTCTTTCTCAAATTTCTTCCATTCTCAAGCTATGTACAAACTCTACTCAAGCTTCAATAATAAAAAGAAGGAATTTTTGCCTCTTTAACTGAGGAATTAATTGGTACTTTGTGACCAATGAGTTTCATTCGGTCTTGTAGCTTCTCCTATGGATTTGTTTTTCTTCTGACTATAAATGTATGTGAATGAAATTTCTAATTAATGTGTGTGAGCATATGATATTCTACTCACAACATTTGTTTCTCCTTCCTCCATTCTCACTCCCTTTCCCCTGCTCAGACAAAGTTTCTTCTCTAGTGAGAAATTGCTAGCTTTGCCACAGGGTCAGTGGAGTGCCCCCTATTGGATCTCTGGTCGAAAGGCCACCATTGAAATCCACTTTTTCACACATGCACATATGGAAGTTGCACCGTTCAAGTAGAGGGACTTAGATTCCCATACCATTGGCTTGAAACTCATCAATTTGTCTGCAAGACAAATTTTCTCACCAACAAGAGGATACAAAATTAATCATAGAACTAATACTACCCCACTAGGCCAATATTCTAATTCTAGGAAAGTCATAATTTCCTCATAGGGAGGATAAATTTAGAAATGGGCCTTTTACTAACTATTTTCCATTATAATTTATCTAGGTAAGTCACCATACTTCCTAGGAATGATACAAACATACATTAGACCCTTTATGCACTCTTTCTAGATATTACAACATTAATTTATAAGTGCATGCTTATATTAAGCCAAATAAATAATTATAAGTGCTTTAATATTTTTCTTTTATTTTCTTTTAAGCACTTATAAAAATTTATTGTGACTCAAGTCACCCTGTTATATTTTTCCTTTACTCGTCGGGTTGACAAAATGGGCTAAAGTTCTTCAATTGGGAAGGGGATATTATAGTCCTTCCTTCCCAAAAGTTCTTTCCCTCAAACAATTCCATATTTTGTTTTGTCCAAGTGCCATGCACAAGAGACAAAACATGTTGAAGTGTTCCAATAGCCTTTGCACCTTATACCTATCAAATGAGAGATCTTTTACAAAAATAGATAGCTCTCATAATGCTCCCAATCATTAGATAGAAACAAGGGACCCAGATGCTTCATTTTATAATTCAGATTACCATACTCCTCATGAATGAAGAAAATATGAAATGCTTCATTATGCAATAATAAATTTGATACTAGTACATACCTTGGAGGACACTCAATATCTTCATCAATCTCGATCTTCAAAATAACAGAATATTGATACACCAAATTCCAAGCATCTTTTTCCATAATAGGCTACATATTCACATGATAGAACTTTTGAAATAACATAGCATGAAGAGGATGCAATGGATACTTGTTACTATTAACCTCCTTAGGGAGAAGATCATCAAAATGTTTAACTTCAGCTGCTAATTTAGAAACCTCCAAAACAACATCACCCCTATTGTTACTCAAGATTTTGGACTCAACAATAATCATCATCATTTTTCACAAATTCATGCCCATCAACACTAAGGTTTGGAAAATCCATTCCATATGACAATGACTCACTAATATGTTCCTTTGGAGCTGAAGTAATTCCTCTAGCTTGACATTCAACAAGCAATTTTTCTTCCTCACTAATGCAATCATTAGAAATCAACCCCTTTAAAGCTTCTTCCTCTTTACCTTGTATTTTTCTAATGCCTTTTAATTCACAAAAATCTTTAAATGTCAACATAGATCTTACCTTAGGACTAAGTGCAGCATACCTTTCTTCCAAGTCATCTTCCTCAGCTGGTTGTTTTTCCTTGGTTCTGAAAAACTGATTCCCTTGAGAGCTTGGTATTGCAATACCATTTCCTTAAATAGATTTGCACAAATCAGTAAAGGCTCCTATAATGGAGTCTTTTAGATCTCTTTGAGTATCCATCCAACATATTTACAATTCCCTGTAACTTCTATTGATTGCTTCATCTATGTAGCTCCTCTGAACTTCTTCCATAATCACCATCTTAACTTCATATCTTATTTTTATCATGCATAAGCTAGGGAGGATTTTACGCTCTGATACCACTGTAATGTCCCTAAAAGGACATACTTAGGTCAAGTTGGATTTTATGATAAACCCAAAACTCAAAGCAACCTTTATATATGAATTTCTTATATTATACTTCTGCAAATCAGATTTCAAGAGGAAATTTTGCAACTTTTTTTCCAAGAGACTCATCAACCAGCACAATAATTGATAGCTCTTTTATAAAGATGAAATGTAAATTTTATTTATCCCCAAATCAAACTTGGAATATTAAATATGAGCATACATAGTATAGTTCAGACTGCTCTAATTAATTTACAGTTATGACGACTTGCACCATAGAATATAATACCAATAAGTGATGTCAAACCAAACTATTTACAGTCCTTAAGGCTAAAATAAATTAAGGAATAGAAATGGCAAGGAAAAGTACCATATTTATGCTTACCAAAGCTGAATTTATAATTGAAAAATGTGTTCATATTTAATAGGGGCTAAAATAGCTTTGTATCTCTTTCAGAAATACTAAATACAATATATTTGAAGCCTAAAAATTCAATAAAGATGAAGGCAATGAAGTGCAGACCTAGGATGATCCTCAATTACCATAAACTGATCAAAGGATGGGGCCGCTTTACTTCATAAAATTAGAGAAATGTTGTGCTACAAAATATCTCCTCCAGTTCTTCATATGAAATCTCTACAAATTTGTATGAAAATTACTGAATTATTTTGCAAGCTCAATGGAATTTCCTGATTGGAAATTCCTCTTTTGTTTCAAAGAGGGTTTTCATCTCTCTTGAATAGTTTAACAAGAAACAAGTCTTAGAGAAAATCAATATTTGATAGAATGAATATGAGATGCCTTCCAAAGTCAACCTCTTCCCTTTATAAAGGAATTTGGCCCAAAAATACCTCCAACACACCCAATTAGGATTTTTTGTGATTTCTATGCAAGAAGCACCCCAAAACTTCACCTACCCAAGTCGTCATTCTCTTAGAGAGGATACAAAATTGATCATAGAACTAATACTACCCCACTAGGCCAATATTCTAATTCTAGGCAAGTCATACTTTCCTCATAGGGAGGATAAATTTAGAAATGGGCCTTTTTTCTAACTATTTTCCATTATCATTTCTCTAGGTAAGTCACCATACTTCCTAGGAATGATACAAACATACATTAGACCCTTTATGCACTCTTTCTAGATATTACAATATTAATTTATAAGTGCATGATTATACTAAGCCAAATAAATAATTATAAGTGCTTTAATATTTTTCTTTTAGGCACTTATAAAAATTTATTGTGACTTAAGTCACCCTTTTTATTTTTCCTTTGGCCGTCGGGTTAACAAAATGGGCCAAAGGTCTTCGATTGGGAAGGGGATATTACATAATCAAAGTGAAGTGTGTGGATTTCTTGGTCATATGAGGTATTATAGGAAATTCATTAAAGCTTATGCAAATATTGTCGCGCCCCTGGAGGAATTATTGAAGGCTAAAGAAAAAATTTATTGGGGCAAGGCGTAATAACAAGTGTTTGAAACACTAAAGGAAAGGCTGACCACTGCACCTATTTTACGCTTTCCTTCATGGTACAAACCATTTCATGTTCATGTGGATGCCTCTGGAATGGAAATTGGCACTGTGTTAGCACAACCAAGTGAAGGAAATTGTCGACCACCCTATTTTTTTTACAAGTAGGAAGTTGACACCAACTAAACAGAATTATACAACTACTGAGCTTGAATCGTTTTCCATTATTTAGATGTTGCACAAGTTCATAACATACTTATTGGTCACACTATTTATTTTCTTTATAGATCATATGGAACTTAAGTATTTGGTTAACAAGTATGATTTATTGTTAGGTTATGGAGCCTATTTTCATGTGTGAAAGTGTTGAAAACTGTACACTAAGAGTACTGTACACTAGGCGTAATTTTTTTGGCCTCGAAAAAATGCACCCGAAATATCAGGAAACGTGCTTTTCTCAAATGGGTGAGATTTTTGACCCATAGGTTTATAGGACGGGTTTTACCCATGGTTTTGATACCCACGGTTTTGTAAAACTGCTTAAGCAGTTGTCTATTTATATGGTTTTATGCATATGATAGATTGAATGAAAAACATTGCAGATGTGCTTTGAATTCGGCTATGAATTCTGTAGAGTTTTTTGAGCATAGCTCCAAACGGATCTGGGTTATTGTATTGAGAGAGTGAAGGCTTGTAATCAAATCTGAGCAAGTGATTCTTGGTGGACGTAGCCCAAATTGGGGTGAACCACGTTAAATCTTGTCTCTCTGTGTTGTGCTATTTAATCTGCACTTTTATTTGAGATCTGTAATATTTTTTTGCATATTAATTTCTACTGTTGCGATTATGTAAGGGATTATTCTGCATATTTTATCTCTTATTTCCTAACAACTGGTATCAGAGCCTGGTTTGGTTTGCTAAAGTGTTGAATCGCAAGGAAAGTTTTTAGCTTGAGTGGGAGCTATGGCAGATGATGGAAGATCTAGGGTTGATGATAAATTCAACATGTAGAATTTCAGTCTTTGAAAGATGCTGATGGAAATATTTACCTTTTATCAGAAGGATCTTTATACTCCGTTGTCTGAGAGAAGGTGAACAAACCTCTCGAGTATGACAGATGTGGAATGGGATTTGTTGGATAGGAAGGCACTTGGAATGATCCGGGATGTGTCTTGCATCTTCGGTATTATTTAATGTTCCAAAGGAAAAGACTACAAAAGATCTAATGGATGCATTAGGGAAATTTTATGAAAAAACCCTCTGCCTCTAACAAGATATTTTTAATGAAAAAGTTGTTTAATATGAAGATTTTTTAGAATATTTCAGTAGCAGATCATTTAAATGATTTCAATATGGTTGTGAATATGCTAGCTTCGGTTACAATAGAATTTGAAGAAGAAGTTAGGGCTTTATTAATTCTGTGCTCTTTACCTGAGAGTTGGAATAGTCTGGTAATGGCGGTAAGTAACTCGGTTCCAGCTAACTCGAAGTTGAAGTTTGAGGATGTTGTAGGGGTGATTCTAAGTGAGGAAATGCGAAGAAAAATCTCTGGGGTATCTTCTACTTCAGGGAATTCTTTGACAGTGGAAAACTAGAGGGAGACAGAAGAATAGAGGAAACCGTGGGAAAATCAAAAGATCGGGCAAGGTCAAAATCCAAGAACAAGATTGTATGCTAGAATTGTGGAAAGTCTGGGCATGCAAAGAAGGACTGTTGGGAGCTTCAGGATAAGAAGAAACAACAGGAAGAAAACAAGGAGGCAAATGTGGCAGCGGGGTAATGTATGCCAAGATGCTTTGATTCTTTCTTTGCATAATATTACTGAATCTTGGGTTTTAGATTCAGGGACTTCTCTTTCATGCTACTCCACATAGGCATTATTTTGTTGATTATGTTCAAGGGGATTTTGGGCATGTTTTTCTTGGTGATGATGAGCCTTGTAGTATAGTTGGAAAAGTTTATGTTCAGGTTAAGATGCAGAATGGGAATACATGGCTATTGAAGGATGTCATACATGTGCCTACATTAAGGAGAAATTTGATATCGGCGGGGCAATTAGGAAGTGATGGTTGTAATGTGATATTTACAGCTGAATCTTGGAAGGTTACCAAGGGTGCTCTTGTGGTGGCAAGAGGTAAGAAAGTTGGAACCTTGTATTTAACCACTGATAGTACTAATGATTGTAATCTTGTGGCTTCAGATGCAGATACAACATTATGGCACTATAGGCTTGGTCATATGATCCATAAGGGCATGGACATCATAAAGAAGGATTTTCCTGGATATACAGAAATAGGTTTGGAGTTCTGTGAGGACTACATATATGGGAAACATAAGCGACTAAGGTTTCTCAAGGTTGGACCTACAAAGAAAGAGAGTAAGTTAGAGCTGGTGCATTCTGATGTGTGGGGGGGCATCTCAGGTATCATCTCTTGGGGGTTCAAGTTATTATGTTACTTTTATTGATGATGCAACAAGGAAAGTTTGGGTTTATTTTATTAGAAACAAATATGATGTATTTGACACTTTTGTTAAATGGAAAGCCTTGGTAGAGAATGAAACAGGTCTTAAGCAAAAATGTCTCAGGTCAGATAATGGAGGGGAGTATTGTAGCAATGAATTTGATGATTACTATTCTAAGAATGGAATCCGCAGGAAAAAGATGGTTCCAGGAACTCCGCAGTAGAATGGGGTATCAGAAAGGATGAATAGAACAATAATGGAACGTGCTAGGAGCATGAGGTTATATGCAAGACTGCCTATTTCTTTTTGGGTAGAAGCGGTGAGCACAGTTATGTACTTGATAAACAGAGGACCCTCAAGTGCCTTGGATGGAGGCATACCTGAGGAGGCTTGGTATGGTAAGAAATTTGATTATTCATTCCTTAGAGTCTTTGGATGTGAGGTGTTTGTTCATATAGACAAGGATGATAGGACCAAGCTAGAGGATAAATCAGACAAATGTACTTTCATTGGTTATGGTGGTGATGACTTTAGATATAAATGTAGGAGTATTAAGGATAAGAAAATCATTTGAACTAGGGATGTGGTCTTTAAGGAGAAAGTTCATCTATAAGCAGCAGTTGCAGGAAAATAGGGAAGAATCCAAGAAAGAATATGCAGTGGTAGAGGATCTTCCGGATGGGAAAGTGACACATGAATCAGTTCAGGAACCCCCTCAACAGGAACCCCAAACTCCTATATTGAGGAGGTCTTCTAGGGTAAGAAGAGAACCTGAACATTTTTCTCCTTCTCTTTATTATTTATTACTCACTGATAGTGGAGAGCCAGAGAGCTTTGATGAAGCAATACAGGTAGATGCCAGGAACAAGTGGGAGCAAGCCATGGATGAGGAGCATCAGGCTCTCATGGAGAACTAGACATGGGATTTGGTAAAGTTACCCGAAGGAAAAAGATCATTACAGAACAAGTGGGTGTTCAGAGTCAAAGAGGAAGAAGGAGGCAAGAAAAGATACAAGGCCCGGTTGGTAGTCAAGGGGGTTTGCACAGAAAAAAGGTATAGATTTTGATGATATTTTTTCTCCTGTAGTAAAAATGACTTCTATTAGAATTGTTCTAGGAATAGTTGCAGCAGAAGACTTGCACTTAGAACAGCTTGATGTAAAGACTGCATTTCTCCATGGTGATTTGGAGGAGGAACTATATATGCAGCAACCAGAGGGCTATGAGGTCAAAGGTAAAGAGGAGATGGTGTGCAAACTAAAGAAAAGCTTGTATGGCCTGAAACAAGCTCCACGTCAATGGTATAAGAAGTTTGATAGCTTCATGATGGAGAAAGGTTATATCAGATGTCATTCTGACCATTGTGTGTATACAAAGAAATTTGAGGATGGAAGTTATATTATCCTGTGTTTGTATGTTGATGACATGTTGGTTGCAGGTAAAAACATGTAGGAAATAAAAGTACTCAAGAAGCAGCTAAGTGAATTCTTTGCTATGAAGGATTTGGGTGCAGCCAAATAAATCCTTGGTATGAGGATATCTCAGGATAGGAAGGAATGGAAGCTGACTTTATCTCAGGAAGAGTACATTAAGAAGGTATTGGAGAGGTTTAATATGCACGATGATAAACTGGTTGGGACTCCTTTGGCAGGCCATTTCAAGTTATCAAAGGAGAAGTGTCCCAAGACAGAGCAGGAGAGGAACCAAATGTCCAAGGTACCTTACTTATCAGCAATTGGCAGTTTGATGTATGTTATGGTGTGCACTAGGCCTGATATTGCCCATGTAGTGGGAGCTGTGAGTAGATTTATGAGTGATCTAGGTAAAGAACATTAGCATGCAGTAAAGTGGATCCTTCGGTATTTGAGAGGGACCATGGGGATAGTTTTGTGCTACAGTTGATCAGACACCACTTTACGTGGTTATGTAGATTTGGACATGGCTGGAGATGTAGACAACAGGAGGAGCACGACAGGTTATATTTACACTGTAGGTGGGAAAACAGTGAGCTGGATTTCACGACTACAAAATTTGGTGGCTTTTTCAACCACAGAGGCTTCCAAGAAAAGAGATATGATTTGGTTACAACAATTTCTTGAGGACTTGGGGCATAAGCAGGAGGAATGTAAGTTGCATAGTGATAGTCAGAGTGCTATACACCTAGCTAAGAACTTTGCTTTCCACTCTAGGACAAAGCATATACAGTTAAGGTACCATTTCATCAGGACAACTTTGGATGAAGAGAAGTTGAAGTTGGAGAAGATTCATACCAGTCAGAATCCTGCAGACATGATGACCAAGGTGGTCACAAGGGAAAAACTGAAGTTGTGTTCAGCTTTGGTTGGTCTTCACAAAAACTAGTGAAGGGTTGAGAAGCTTTCTCAAAGGAAAACTAGTCTCGAAGTGGGAGATTGTTAGGTTATGGAGCCTGTTTTCATGTGTGAAAGTGTTGAAGACTGTACACTAAGAGTACTATACACTTTTCATGTATCCTCGCCGGGGTTCGGGGCCGGGCCGGGCCCCGAGCGGGGGTCAGGGGCGGCATCCCCCGGTAGCAGGGGTTCAGGGGCACAACCCCCGATATCAGGGGTTTGGGGGCACAACCCCCAAAAAAAAAATACACCCAAAATATCGGGAAACGTGCTTTTCTCAAATCGACGAGTTTTTTGACCCATAGGTTTATAGGACGGGTTTTTCCCATGGTTTTGATACCCACGGTTTTGTAAAACTACTTAAGCAATTGTCTATTTATATGGTTTTATGCATATGATAGATTGAATGAAAAACATTGCAGATGTGCTTTGAATTCGGCTGTGAATTCTGTAGAGTTTGTTGAGCATAGCTCCAAACGGATCTGGGTATTGTATTGAGAGAGTGAAGGCTTGTAAGAAAATCTAAGCAGGTGATTCTTGGTGGACGTAGCCCAAATTGGGTGAACCGCGTTAAATCTTGTCTCTCTATGTTGTGTTATTTATTTTGCACTTTTATTTGAGATCTGTAATATTTTCTACATATTAATTTCTACTGTTGTGATTCTGTAAGGGATTATTCTGCATATTTTATCTCTTATTTCCTAACATTTATAAGGGCGCATTTGCATGTGGATACTTCTATTTCAAGAGTTTCAATTTACAGTTGTCAAACTAGGAAAATTTAAATCAGGACCTGATCATTTATCAAGGATCAACTCTAGTTATGATGCATAGAGCATTAAGGATACGATGTTGGATGATCAACTCTTTAGATTGAATCACACACCCACTGAGTTGGAAGATATTGAAGTCTTTTGGTGCTTTGGGTAGATGCCTAAGGGAATGAAGACGTTGGAGAAGAAAAAAATTGCAATACAAGAAGCACCTTACCAATTAATAGGTGGAGATTTGTACAAACTTGTATGGGATGAAGTTTCACACCGGTGCATTTTGGAGCATGAGCGTGAGGAAATTATGGAAGAAGCTCATGGTGGAATTGTAGGAGGTTCATTATGCAAGTGATGCCATCGTGCACAAGATTCTGATGGCTGGATTATGATGGGAAATGTTTTATAAGGATGTCAAGGAGTATTTCAAGGCATGTGATCATTCTCATCACCTTGGGAAACCTAGAACAAGAGATGAGATGCATTTAAGGCCTATTGTAACTACTAAACCTTTTGATAAATGGGCAATTGATTTTGTAGGTCTTATTTCCCCATCGGCGTATAGGACTGGCGCATGCTACATTATAACTTGTACAGAATATATTACAAGGTGGGAAAAATTAGTGCCTATAAAGGATTGTACATAAGCTACAACAACAAGATTTTCATGGGAAAACATTATCAACATGTATGGATGTTTGTTTATCTTGACAAGTGATAGGGGTGCTCATTTCTTGAATGAGACCATTAGAATTATTTTGGTTGAGTTTATGGTGGTGCATAATAAGATGACACCCTATCATCCACATGTCAATGGAACTGTTGAGGCTTTCAACAAGATATTGGGACATACATTGACCAAAAATTGTGATGTTGGAAGGAAATATTGGGATGATAAAGTATTTGTTGTACTTTGGGTATACATAACTACTTACAAAATATTTAACAAAGCCACACCCTTTTTGTTGGTGTTTGGTGAAAAGGTGTATTACCTATAGAATTCTTGATGTCATCCCTACATATTGTGCATGCAGGAAGATTAGATGGTGAACAAGATGTTGAGGAGTGCATAGACAAACTAATGCAGTTGGATGAGCAGTGTGCTATTTCTCAGTGGATTCGAAAGACAAAAAATTTGAGACAGAAAGCATGGCATGATATACATATTCCGAATAAGGAATTTAAGGTGGGAAAGATGGTTCTCCTGTATGATTCAAAGTTTTTGCACCACCCAAGGAAGTTGAAATTTTATTGGTTGGGACCCTTTATTGTAAGAACGATATTGGAATCAGGCACTTGCCAGTTATAGGCATTGGATGGAACTTTATTTCTCGGTTACTTCAATGGGAGTAGGCTAAATCCCTACTCTAAATAAGTCTTATTGGTGTTTGTAATAACACAGTATTGCCATTTATGCGCCGATTAGTATTGCCTTTAATACATTTTTCTTTATATGCATTTCCTTTCATCGTTGTTATGCTTTGTCAATTTATTTTAGTGTTTTTTTGTAATTAGCACGCTTGTGTGCCACTAGTTGATTACTATTTAGTGGATTAATGCGCTAAAGACCACACATAATTTTAGTGGACGGTGGATTAGAAAGAATAAGTTATTGGTGTTATGTTGCAGATTGGTGTGTGTAGAGAAAAGATTACAAATGCTTGGATTGAAGGTATTTAAGGAAAATTGCTCATATTGAAGACCATGCATAGATAGATTGATGCATAGTATAACGTGAGGCAGGCTAGTAACATGGGAAACTACTTGTATGAGGAACAGTGGATATGTACTTCAGTACAGGGAAGCGTACGAAAGGGAGTTTATGGCCGAGAAGTAGTAGGTGCGTCAAAAGGTTATGACTGGGGCGCGGAAGTGTTGAGAAGATGAAAGATAGTTCATGTATGAAAGTGCATAAGGATTGGGCACACAGACACATGGCATGTAGAAGGATGTGGAACTATAGTAGAATAATGCGTGCCTAAGACAAGTGTACACAAGAAATAGCCACTTTTGCATATCTAGGATATTTTTGGAGATAGAGTGCTAAGCACGTAAAGATATGAAGACTTGCATTTCATGCTAGGATATTTTTGGTTTTGCATCAGTTTGAGTGCCATGAAAATTCTTATTCTAATAATAGGATTTATTCTTAGAGTTAACTATACAAGACCTATTATTAGCAGTTGCATTGTTTTGTATTCCCTCGTAAAGGCGCATGGTTATTATTAGCATGTAGCCTATTTTTGGAAAGTGCATAGGCGGTGAAGGGAAACTCCCCATGTGTGTGTGTGTCTGTGTGTGTGTGTGTGTGTGTGTAAGTATTGATTTACACGGTTTAGAGAGTCTTATATATTGTACAATTATGATGTTGGTTTTGTTCACGTGCATGACTCCTGATAACATTACGATGATGTATGAATCTTATGTGTTTTGCAGTATTTAATATAATGGATCATATTGGTTGGATATTGGTGTTAGATGTGACTGAATAGGGTTCTTGCATGGTAAATCTCATTATAATCATTGTTTAGTCAATCATTCATATGGTTTGGATCTAGATATGGCTTATGCACTGTGGATTATTTACTATCTGTTATAAATCTAGATATATACATATGAAATCATGATAACATTTGAGACAAGCAACTCTAAAGAGGGACATGATGCCCTTGTGCGCTTTGGGTGAGCACTCAGTTTTGGTTGAGTGATGTGCAAGTGCGCCTTGGGTTATTTGCAGTGAATTCTAGGCTACATCATTGGTTACGTTGTCAGGACCTCTTTCTCAGCTATTTTTCAAGATGATGAGTGATGAAGACATATTGATTAACCTTGGCCAGTATTGAGGAGTGGTTAGTAGATCTGGAAGAAGAGTATGCTCGTAGATTCAGCACTAGACTTGATTTTAATGCACACATGTGGGTTGAGCTGAATCTATATGATGCATTATATGAGACGTTCTTTGATATATTTCCTATAGAGCTATACGAGTGGCTGGTTTCTTATGCGTCTAAGAGGAATTTGAGGTTTCATAGGCTTGTTTGGATGCAGGAAGAACTCCAAGCCTTGTATGATGCAAATATAATTTGGACGCGCTCTATGGATGTTTAGTTTTGTGGTTTTTTGAACTACTATATTCTTGAGTATGTAGTTTTGACTTACTCTTTCCCAAAGGTTGTTGATTTTTAGTTTTTACATGTAAACCCATAGGATCGTATTTGCAAGGTATTCCAATGACGATCAATATTTGTATTGTAACCCTAGATTTGGAGGAGAATACGATGACTAACTAATCACCACCATGCATGGGGGGAGGATCAGGTTAGGTAAGGATGGAAGACCTAGCGGCAGAAAAATAGAGGAAAGAAAGGTGGCTTAAGTTCAATTAGGCATGTGAGAGGGATTTAGAGAAGCAGCGAGATATTACAGAAAGAATGGAATTGTAGAGAGAGATGGCTTGTAAAGGATTCAGAGCTCACGTAGAAGATGTGGAGCTAGAGCATCTGGATCTCCCCCATTTGGGAAATCATGGTAGGGAACCCTCTTCAGCCTTAGATGAGAGCATGCTGAAAGAGATGACATGGGCTGTGGGCGTGCATCTAAATATACCTAGCACCCTAGCCCTTGCACTTATTTTTCCAATTTCTACGAATGTCAGATAAATAACAAGCTAGTGTTATTAGTAGAGTTACAGCAAATAAATTTAATTTTCAGTCAAGTTCAGGAGTTAATCAAGGATCTTATTCATCTATGGCACAATCGTCATCTACTTTATTTAGAGGACCTGTTGGAGGTATAATTTTCTGGCACATAAATGTAGGGCATGCAAAACCTTGGCATCACATCTAGAAGTAGTGAGAACTTTACATATATGGGCGTTCAATTTAGCACAACCTTCAGGACACAGGGTAGTGCATATTTTGTTTTCATTACCTATAGGAGGGAGTGGATCATGAAGGTCAAGTGGCTCAGGCACTGGAGGATCTGGTGGATCTGGAGGTGGTAGAAATAGAGGAGGAAACACATGAGGTTTTGGATCTGGTGGGCAAGGACCATACCAACCTCATAAAATTTATATGGAAATGTCTCTTCGTCTTCCAGAGTATAAAGGAATTGAAGATATAGTCGAGAACATGCACATGTGTGAGATATTGTGGTGTGTAAAGGGGATTACAGCTCCATAGCTACAAGGCAAGTCAATTTACAACTATGTTGTAGGGATGCACGCATAGTTGGTATAGAAAGTTTAATCCTGATCAGAATTGTGTGGATTATACAGCGTTGTACGATGTTTTCTTAAAGGAATTTTATATCCCTGAGTTCGAGCAGAAAATCATAAAGCTCAAATTAAGCAGGGCACTACTGAAAGTGTTTGGGAATATGATGTTCGGTTCAAGACTCTCCTGTCTAAGTTATCTTATGACATCCATGCAAGACATCATGCACAATGGTTTTTTGGAGGACTGATCATGCCTTTTAGGAGGTCACTTTCACACAAAACTTATATAGATCCACGTGAGGACACTTGAGGCAACTCTATGCACTGAGACAGTAGGAAGTGTGGACATAAGAGTGAGCCCATTCTTGGAAGATCAAATTGTAACAATGGTGAAATAGTTGGATAAATTATCTATTAATTCAGTACATGAGACACATAGTGGAATTTGGTGTACAGATTGTGAAGTAGAGGGGCATACTAAGGATAGTTTCCCTCGAAAATCATTACACTCCTTGTTGTTGGATTGTGAGATATGTCACTTGGACCACAGTTCAAGCCAGTGCCCATTATTACAGCACGCGATAAGAAAGAATGTGTCTAGTTACTGTAAGATTTGTAGGTCCTCGACTCATGATACTGAAGATTGTAGATTGATTGATCAGATCCATGATGTCATTGATATTGGTGTATAACATACTGGTGTTGCAAATAATTCTAAGGAAAAGGGAAAGCATCATGACTATGATCATAGTGAGGGCGGAATTCTAATGGCAGCCATGGTAGAGGTCATGGTTATAGAGATGGATTCAGAGGTCGAGGTCATGGGGGTGGAAGGAATGATTTCCCTCATGGGACTTGTTATACATGCGGATCTCCTATATCACTACAGGTGTGAATTTCCATATAATATTGTGTTTTATTTTTACAGAAAGAATCATAGTTATGAAGAGTGCCCCGACTTGTATGAACACTTAAGAAAGAAACACAAACAGGAAAATAAGGGTGCATGAATGGTTAGAGTACAACACGTCATGGAAGACCAATGGATGCCAAAGTTAGCACTGAATCCTGAGTTGGTAGCTATGAATATTACTACACATGCTCAGGAAGAGCGCACTAGGGAAGCTCTGCAACATAAGCTGACTATTGCTAAGGAGGAATTCCTGCATGCCAAGTATCCAAAGCCTATACATCAGAAGGAGGTTTATCAAGAAACCATGGAGGTAATATGAAATTTACAGGGTGAGATATAATGTTTGAAGGAACAATCACGGAAGTTAGATTAAAAGAAACCAGATGATCTCCATCAAACAAATGTTGATGATTTGAAAGAATTTTGAAAGATGATGTGCCAAGAAAACATTATTCCTTTGTTCGGGAGTTGGTTGAAGGGAAAAACTCCATGCACTGAGACTAAGAATGAGAGGAAACTTCTACATGTTAATCTTCCTCTGGACAGTTTCAATTATGACAAGGAGATTAATCTGAATTTGGTTTTTGATGGTTGGATTTTAAGTAACATCTTGATTGACACAAGTGCGGAAGTGAATTTACTTACTCTATATGCATGTGTTAAAATATGAATACCTCCATTACAACCATCTTCCAATGTGTTATTCATGGAAAATTGGACTAAGGCAACACCCATTGGAGTTTTAAAAGATGCATCCATTACTATATAGGGGGCCAAGTTCACTAGGGACTTTGAGGTCTTATCGCTTGCAGAAGAAGACAATTTTCCCGCATTAATTGGATGCCCGTGGAGCTATACAAACAACAATGACCTACGATTCAATAAGGGGTATATCATCTTTGAGAACAAATAATAATGTGACATCATACCTTTGACTGATGTGAAATCTACGCCTTATGTAAAGCCCTTAAGTGAAGAATACTTGAACATAATTTATGTGCACACCATTCAAGATCCATATTTTCTCTAGCCATCAAAATAAGGAGTTCTCTAGTGGGATGATGCACACTCAATGAGTGATACTACAAGTGTTGCATATGATAATTAGATGTATGACACTTATGAAATGGTTGGGCGCCAAGTACAAAGTTCATATGTGCGTGTTAGTAAGCCACGCAGTATTAGATGCTTTGGGCAGCAGCCAAGTACCAAAGTATAGACGTGAAGATAATCCATAAGTATTTATGTTTGTTATGGAAGTTCAATGGGAATGTCAGGTAGAAAGAAGGAACATGTTAGTATATACTCTATGTGGGACGATGGCATGTTGGTGGATGGTTCACATGGATAATATTTTAGAGTGGAGAGAAGTAAGGATTGAGTTATCTACTCAGTTTCTAAGAAGTAATACACCTTCTCAGATCTGTGTATTTCATGGTAATGATCTTGTTCAACACCATGTTCAGAAATTTGAGAGACTTTTGACAGTGAGGAAGGAATATTTACCACCTTCTTTGTGGGTGCACAAGTTTTATTTTAACTTGTGAGGTTGCGCTTGCATGGTATGTCTACGTATAGTTGAATAGTGTGACTAGAAATTGACAAGAACTTATTAAAGGTATGACTCAGACCTTTGATTACTTTTCTTCTAAACCTCCGGTGAATGAGGCATTACAGGTTATGAAGCGTATAACTATGGGAGATAGTGAAAAGACTCAAGAGTTACTTCAGGAGTTGTTAGGAGACTCAGACTTGGTGGCATGCTTTGAAGAGGAAGAAATAGATGCGGAGAAGCTTGGGTACACCTTCCTAGAAATAGAAGAGGGTTAGATGATCTACATGGTTGATGACGAAGATGTAGAGAACCTAGACATTAAGCACACAAAGGGTATGCACAAAGTCTTGGACAGTGTAGATAAGAAGGCGCACGCCTACCATGAACCTATGAAAACCAAGAAAGTGAACATTGGAATAGATGATGAACCTAAGGATGCCATTATTTGAGATTACTGGTCTGACTCAGAAGTTGCTAAAATCATTGAGTTGATGCACAACTTTCAGGACTTGTTCCCTAGAGGCTATCATGAGCTAAAAGGCATGCATGAATCATTAGGATAAATTTTAAGAAAGGTGCGCACCTAGTTTGAAAGAGTCCTTACAGGATGAATCTGAACTTGCGCATCAAGGTAAAAGAAAAAATTGACAAAATGTTAATTTTTGGAATTATTGTGCCAATTGAGGAGTCAAATTGGTGAGCCCTATGGTGATTAGTATCAAGAAATATTACAGAATCAGGATTTGTGTGAATTACATGGAGTTAAATGTTTCATGTGTGATTGATCCATTTCCCACACCATTTACTAAGGAAATCTTGGAAGGCGTTGAAGGGTGCGAAATATACTCCTTCACTGATGGATTATCGGGATATCATCAGGTAAGGATAGCTGAAGAAGATCAAGAGAAGACAACTTTCACCACCGAGTGGGGAAGTTTTGCATACATAATTATGCCCTTTGGATTAATGAATGCGCTGACATTATTTTCACGCATAGTGGTACAAGCGTTCCAGGATTTTATTCACAAGTTCTTATAGGTGTATCTGGATGATTGGAAAATCTATGGGCTTGTGAAATATCATTGTGATAATTTGAGGCTGATGTTCAAGAGGTGTCGGAAGTTGAGCATCTCCTTGAACATTAAGAAGTGTATATTTACCACACCCTTTGGAATTTTTTTGGGACATATCATTTGTAAAGAAGGATTGCTAGTGGATCCTTGTAAGGTAGTTGTTATTTTGGGCTTAGAAGATCCTACTAGCCAGAGCGAGGAGCATGGATTCTTGGGGCACATAGGTTATTACAGAAAGTTTATAAAGGGATATTCCAAGATCGACATGCCCTTAGAAGAGTTACTTAAGGGAAAATGAAAGTTCTATTGGGGTGAGGCACAACATCTCTTGTTTGACACATTAAAGGAAAGGATTACTACTGCACCTATTTTGTGTTTTCCTTCATGGTCCAAGCCTTTTCACGTTCATATAGATACCTCTGGCATGGTCATTGGTGTCATATTAGCTCAACCTTGAGAAGGGATTGTTGATCATCCTATCTACTTTGCTAGCTGAAATTTGACTCCAACAGAACAAAATTATACAACGAAAGAGCATGAGGCCTTGTCTATGATCTATGTGCTCCATAAGTTTTGATAGTATTTATTGGCTACACCATTCATATTTTATATAGATCACATGGAATTAAAGTACTTAGTAAATAATCCCATTTTACAGGGGCGCATATGTCGTTGGGTTCTATTGTTTCAAGAATTCAATTTTACAGTGGTGGTTAAGCTAGGTAAGAGCAATTCTGGTCCAGACCATTTGTCAAGGATTCAATCAGGAGAGGATGCATAGAGCATTGAGGATATGATACAATATGCACAACTATTCAGGTTGAACCAAGCACCCTCGTACTTGGAGGATATTTTTGTCTTTTTACGCACAAGTGTAGCACCCGAGGGAATGAAGGCTTTAGAAAAGAAACAACTTGATAGTTGCGCCACGCCTTACATGTTGATTAGTGGAGACTTATACAAGTTATTCCATGATGAAGTTTTGTGCCAATGTGTACTTGAGCATGAGCAAGACACAATTATGGCAGAGGCTCATGGCGGTATTGTAGGTGGACACTATGTAGGGGATGCCCCTACGCGCAAGATTCTACTAGCTGGTCTATGGTGGGAAACATTGTACAAGGATTTAAAAGCATATTGTAAGGCATGTGATCATTGTAAGTGCCTTGTAAAGCTAGGTCAATGAGATGAAATGCCTTTGAGACCTATTACTAGTGCAGAACCTTTTGAGAAGTGGGTAGTTGAATTTATGGGCCCTATTTCCCCAGCCACGTACAAGACATGATCATGTTATATTATAACTTGTACATATTATCTTACAAGGTGGGCAGAAGTGGCGTCTACAATGGATTGCAACTGCAGCTACAACAACAAGGTTTTTGTGGGAAAATATTATTAGCAGGTATGGCCACCCTTTAAGTTTCACAAGTGATAGGGGTACTCATTTCCTTAATGAGACTATCAGAATATTATTGGATGAATTCATGGTTGCACACCATAGGAAAACCCCTTATCACCCGTAAGTAAATGGAACTGTTGAGGCCTTTAGCAAAATATTGAGCCATACCTTGTCATAAATTTGTGATGTTGGAAGGCGATATTGGGATGATAAGGTTTCTGCAGTACTTTGGGCATACAGGACAACCTACAAGAGGTTGAATAAAGAAACACCCTTTCAATTGTTGTTTTGCACAGATGTAGTTTTCCCCATGGAATTTATTTTACCTTCTTTACGTATTGCATGCATAGGAGGTCTAGTTGATGAGAAAGCATTGGAAGAACAGATTGACAATTCGATGAAGTTGGATGAAAGGTGCACCATAGCATGATGGAGTCAGAAGAAAGAAAAATCCTGGCAGAAGGAATGACATGATAGGAACATCAACGAAAAGAAGCTTGAGGCTGGGAAAATTATAATTTTGTATGATTCAAAGTTCTTGTGCCACCTTGGAAAGGTTAAGGTTCATTGGTTGGGACCACATGTTATTACTTATATACTTGATTCAGGCACTTTCTAGTTAGAGGCGCTGGATGGAACATGGTTTCCCAGTTACTTCAATAGGACTTGGCTGAAGCCCTACTATAAATAAGTCTTCTTGGTGTTTATAATAAGGTAGTATTGCAACTTAGATTAGGTTTCCCTAAATTCATTTCCTTTATATGTGTATCCTTCATCGTTGTTATGCTTTGTCCATTTAGTTCATGTTTTTTGTGTAATAAGCGCACTTTAGCACGCCAGAAGATAATTATAATTTAAGTGTTTTTATGCACAGAGGACCACACATACCCTTAGTGTAGGGTGGTTTGTATACAAGGTTCATTACCAAGTTGGATATAGTTGATTGTCATCTAAAGATGGGTATGCATAAGGAAACTTTTGTGCAGATGATTTTTGGAAGGGTGCAAATAGAAAAAATTGCTCCTAAATGAAGATCATAGGTGGAAAAATGGGCACACCGTATAACACGAGGTAGGATTCAGCAGTGGAAACTACTTGGAAGAAGGTGCAGTGGCAAAGTACTTTGGCGCATGTGGTACGACGATGCTAGGGAGAAACAGAAGGAGGTTTATGGCCTAGAAGTAGAAGGCATACTAGAAGTGAGTAACATTCACCATTTTAAGACTAGGTTAGAAACCAAAAAAAATATTATGTGTTTTTTTACATAATGTTCACTGTTCTAAATAAAGCATTATTTAGAACAAACATTCCATGCCAATCAATCTCAAACAGATAACCATATGCAGCTGTAAATGACTCGGTGATCCACCGATCTATTCATTTCATAACTCGGTGATCTACCGATCTATTTATGTTAACTTTAAGTATTGAATATTTATCATATACTTCGTATACTTGGTTTTCCTACCCTAAACCAGGTACTGAGTGATCTGTTAAAAGAACATATCTGAATATTTGTTACCAATATTCATCTGATATCACGTTGCTTTAAACTTGGTGACATAGGACAATGTAACCAGCAACTTGCGATACTTTGGCCAAAGATTTACAACATACTGTGTATGTCACTATTCCTAGATGGCATACTCATCATTTTGGAATACATCCTTCACCTCACTCCTCTGTTATCATGAATGGTCTTTACTAACTACCGTCAGTCCACTTGTCCAAGGTTTATCCCTAGCCCTGGTTAGAGACATAATTATTATAGGAAGATGCTCACAATGACTTAGGGTATATGGGCATACTCGGTTGACCTAAGTCAACTGGGTGTGCCAAGGTACCCTGAGCCATTGGAAGCTACTACCTATCCTAAATATGCCACTAACTTGACCTAGAGAGGAACTAAGTTCAATTCCTTATTTGTGTGTAGATCTAGATGATCAATGCAGAAGGGTGTTGCCACATGTCAACTGCAACATTGTATCCTCGAGAAAACCCTAGTCTTCTTGAAGGTACAGTCTTGCAGTTGGCGTGTGTCAACATCCTACAGAAACTGCCTCATCAAGATGTACATACCCCAAGGAGGTTATTAATACATTATTAATTTGGATTAATATAACAGATTACAACAACCTTGCTTGACCCTAATTCAACACTCCATAAGTTCTTTTCTATATTTGATTCAATTAATCATTAAAGAACTTCCTTAGCTTATTATTGTTTTTAATGTTCGTTTACTAGTTTAACAAGCAGTTATCCAAAAACAGGACAGCAATATCATAAGTTCCATTATAATGTAACTTAATCATTCAAAGAAGGTGTAGCAACCGAATAGGTTCAACTATAGTAGACTTCATAGGAAATGAATTCTAATGATTAACGATCATATCACCAGTCTTTAGATTACATTCCTTTAAGCGAGGAAGAGTCTTCCTCTTCATGATTAAGTGTTAGGGTTTTCATACCCTTCTTATCCTTCACAATTTTTATAGTTTTTACTGCGTATTCATTACAAATTCCACTACTATATTAAATTGTTTAGATAATAAACATCATCTTATGCAACTTAACAAGTTGCATCATTATGAGGGAAATTGAACTAATTCCCTCTATCCATCTTATCAAAGAATATCCAGATAAGCATAAAATAATATGAAGAATATCAACAAGATAGAACTTCTATCTTCCTCATAAAAGTACGAGGTAATTTACACAACCAATGCAAGTAAATCTCCAACTTTCAATTCATCATTAAAAATCTTATTCATTTACAAGACTATACATTTCAGGCATACTGTATAACAAACAACCTTTCATTCCAAAAAGAATACAACTTTTATTTTTCAATACAACTCAAGAATGAATCAAAATTCTTTACAAAGAATCAAACTTATATCAGCCAATGCATCATATAAGTTTTTGCCTTCTTTTATCATTTACGATGTCCATCTGCAAAAATTGCTAGCACAGGTCAGTTCAATGAACTGAGCATGATAAGCACTAAGCATTAAAACAAAGTGCATTCCACTAATTGTTTCATTAAAACAACTCTGCTTTAATGAAGCAATTAATGCAATCATACAAAATAAGCCTAAGTAATTACATCCCAAAAATAAGCACAAATATAAATCTGCAATCACTTTATGAGAGACCATTATATAATCAGCAACTACTGCATTATATTCTATAAGTATTTTCCCAACCGATACTTATTTACATTAATTAGCAGCCCATGGCATTTAACTACCCCATAATTCTTACAGAATTTGAAATACAAAATTGATCTTTCTATCGTCAAGAGTTTCTTTCAAAATCAAAGACTTCCTTATCATTCCTTCCAAGTTCTAGTAAATTCAAGTTAATTATAACTATGTAATCCTTTTAAGATGAATCATCCTACATCTTAAATAACCAAAAGATTCACAAATCATAAAAAGGTAGCCTAACTCTAGGTTAAGTAAAATAACCTAGGTTCTAGATTATACCTCTATATAATTCAAGAATGTATACCAAGTCATCAATGTTTCATTTACCAAATTGAGACATTCCCAAATTTCCATACATACACCTCAAGTATAAACGTAAAAAATATCAAATACTAGACAATTACTTACAATAAGTAAAGTATTTGATTCAATCAAACCTATACAGGTTCATAAAAAGATAAAGGAGAAAAAATTGAAAGTACATAATTTCAATTTCCTTTTAATCCTCAGAAAGGGAAGATCAACATCCTCAATTAAACAGCTTGAATGATTTAAAAGAAGATTCAATATAATTATTCTTGAATTCAGCATTCATTATGAATAGCAGTCAGGTTCAGAGTGAACTGAATTCATACATATATTATTTTTACATATGAAATAAAGAAATAGATTCATCATTAATTTAAGAGATAATCATTCCTTAACAAGAATTCCAATCTAATCCAAGAAGGAAGAGGAACAAATAGTTATAAACTCACTTTCAACCATTATGAGTTTCCAACATTGATTCTGATATTAGAAAATGATCAAACTCCTACATTCCATTATGCAAGGTATGACTCTTACAGGGTTATCTTTTATCCTCATCCAATCGAGAAAGGATCATACTATCTGTTAAGTACATAGAGAGTAATATCAAATACAACTTACAAAGATGTAAGCCACAGCCATATGCAACAGTCAAAGTAGAGCAATTACCATCCACTTTCAACAGGTCAGACCTAACTAAAAACTGCCTGGAGTCGACAAGGCAATAAGAACAACACCCCAATTATGAAACCAAATAGGCTCAAACAGAGTTTATTTGGTTTCCTAATAAAACCAGAAAGACAAACTTAAAAATAAGTAAGTCTATCATCAAAAAGTATCCAAGAATAACTCGAATAAACCAACCAGACCTGAGAAGGTAATTCCCTCATGGCATGCAGACTAAGAAAAGTCGATTTCTAGTTTTAGAGAGTAATTTAACAATACTATCCTCAAATATCAGAATGGATAGAAAAATGATTCCAAGAAACTCTATCAGACTAACAAGATAGTTTCCATATCGACGAAAGAAATTCGATATACATTTAACACGATTAGTCGAGTTCCACCAAAACAATCTGAACTCTCCACATCTGAAAAGAAAGATCAAAAAGGGAAAGAACCCCAAACCAAGTTCAGTGTATTTAACAGTTCCATTCCCGCTCAGTAAGAAAACAAGTCTCAATACAAAGCTACAGTTAAACAAAGCTCGTATCCACAAAAACTTGAACACAAAAACTCAAACCGAGCTACAGTCAAATGGGACTATTATCTCATAATAAATCATATTGCCTCTTAGGACCAAACACTACGACTATACAGCTCTTAATAAAAGCAAATTTTGTGGCAGATAAAACTCAGTAAGAAAAGGGTATTCATCCCCCTCCTTCACTGTTTAAACAAGCCGAAGTAACAACTCAAACCACACTTCTCTTTTATCAACAAAACACGAGTTCCAGTCCAAACTGTACATATAGATAAAATATAGATTGAAAGAATATTAAAATGCTCCTTTCTCAACACAACTCATGTCGTTTCCGATGATCAAATAAACAATCAAGACAACAAAAGGAGTAATGCAAGATACCCAAAGATGGGAACAATTTATCACAGTATTTTTCCACAACTCCTGTTCAAAATTTGTTAAGTGCATTCCTTTACAAAACGTAAAATAGAGTAACCAATGCAACAAAACCAACTCAAAAATCATAAATAAACATAACAATACACTTCCCATTCTCTACAGATACTTCCATTTAAAAGTTCCAACAAAGCTTATACATCCAAATCCATTTTCGAGTATACAGTCAAAAAATCAGAACTAAAACCAAACATAAGGGTCTCGAAACTCAAAATGTATCATCACATTTAAATAATTCAGAGAGAACACACACAAGTACAACCTTCTCATGCAAGGAACATGAATCCACAAATCACATATTACTTCTATCAAGCAAGCAAATAACTAGAGAAAATAGAAAACTATTTACCCACAAAGAGCAGAATTGTTTTAATGAATCATTTAGAGGAAAGCAATTAATCTTAATGGGTAGAGCCTATCATGCCTGATAGTGCCTCTATCGATTCGAAGAAGACTTCCAGCTGAGTTTCCAACACCTCTTCTTCTCCAAGCAAGATCAAACAACAATAATTTTTTTCCACAGTGCCTCTTATACATTCCTCGAATCGAAAAAAAGATCAAAGAATTCAAAAATAGCCACTAAGTGCAGATCAAATTGCTGGTTCGAAAAACCAGATAGCTCCATGCAGAGCAAAAATCGTGAAGCATGCAAAGCAAAACAACCCCCAAAAAATCCGCCAGCATGCCTTCCAAGACGGCTTTCTCGCCAAACCCGAGGCGTATTAATGTCATTAATTCCAAATTTCCTGCTTATCTTTCCTTGCCACCACCATCCATAGTTGGCGAGACCTAATTGCAATTCAAAATGCATTTCCAAACTTAGAGATGCCTCCACGTAGATTCCTCTAAAATTTCACCAGCCCCTGCCAAACTGCCAGTATTTTTATGCATTTAAAACCAAATCAAAATCAAATCTCATTAAAAGCTTAGGAACCGTCGCTTAGTTCCCCACTTGCCAATGACCCATAGGTTCCTTTTCATATCCCATTAGTTTAGGATAGATAGAATTTATCTTAGGTTAGATCTTAGGTTAATTTAAAAAAATATAACCTTAGGATATAACCTTCTATCAATAGATTGCCACCTTAGGTTAGGTCTTAGATTAACCAATACAATAGGTTAAAAATAACTTAGCATCACTTAGGTTATTTCCCTCCACACTAACTTAGCATTTACAACTTAGGTTAGAATGTCATCCCACATAAAGTGGCATAGAAGGAGTTAGGAAATTTTACTTGATCCTTGAAACTTATTAGGATAGACCATATAGATATAGGGCACATTATAATTTCCTTTTTCTCAAGAATCCTGAAGCAGGTTTCCCTTAACGCCATTAAGCGCCCTGCATAGGTCAGTCAAGAAGAGCCGGGTACAACACAACCAAATTTTGGCACTGTCTTTAAGATGATAAAGAATTGCAATAACACAAATTCAGTCCGTTAAGACTATTAATCAATGAATGTCAGTTTTTCATTCAGTTTAGATAAGAAGATTTAAAACATACCTTGGATTAATGGAATTGATCCAAGGATGAGTCCAATTGCAAAGGATAAGTTTGCAACCATTCTAACCAGATTACAACTTCCTCATAAGAAGTGAAATAGATTGTTGTAAGCAATAGCATACCAGCCCTACAATTAAGGAGCAGACATGATTTATCCATATCAAGCATGATTTTTTAGCATGCACGAAACATAAATTTTTCTTGAAAATCAAATGTCAATGCTTGCAATGAAAAAGAGGAAAATAACAATTGTCAAGGGTGTTATAAGAAGTTTGTGACTATGGCACATAGATGAGCAGCGAGGAAAAGTTGATGAACGATGAATTAATGTTGAGATTGGTGGTAGGTGAAGGAGAAATAAATGCAGCAACTTTTAAAAATCTATATAAGGAAGGGTTGTGATGCCATTTTTACCATTGCGATTACCAATTATTGAGAGAGTTATTTCCGAGTGAGCTATCTAAGATGGTTGTGAAGAGTGGAGAGCTACGAACTAGTTGGGATGGTCAGATCTGTGCATGAGGAACTATTATGCTCTATTTGTTGAAGTGTTTGAGCAAGGTGAAGGCATGCGGGAAAGGAGATTGATGGCTAGGGTTTGAGTTCGAGATAAGGCACAAGGAACTGAATTGCAAAGCTTGAGGGAGGTAAGAGAACACATCTTTTTGATTGAAATGGCACCCAAGAGAGCACCGAGAATGGCCATGAGGGAAAAGAAACAAAAGGAGGTCAAAATTGAGACAGAGGATGCTCCTGAAAATCATTTTTCATAAATGCAATACCTAGAGGAAGTGATCATGGGCCGTGATGAGGATTCACATGTCCATCGAAACAAATTCAACAATTACAACCATAGGACAACTGATAACAAGGAGGATTTGGATTCTTTGTTGAATAAAAAGGAAAACAAATGAATAGAGGATGACATGCACGTGTACGAAGATAATGGGGTGAAACTCATAAGAAAGTTAGGGGTTTTACAGTTGTATGAATTTCCTTATTTCAGAAAGCTAAAAAAATTATACCAGTGGCTAATGAGTAGAGTCAATGAGGACTTTTTCTATTTTTTTGGGTGACGAATGAGGATCGCCGCACCCTTGATCGGTACTTTGATGGGTTTGAAAAGCATAGGAATAGAGGTGAGTAGCAACCTAACTGATAAAACAACAATTGTAGAAACTAGCAAGGAGTTGGGTTATACAAAATGTGGGTATGGTATGGATATTTACAAGTTAAGGAAGTATCCATTCATACACGAAGCCTCACACTTGTTGACAAAATTGAATGACCAAAAGAGATGGTCACAGGTGAACACTTTGTGGCTACATGTTGCAAAGAAAATATCATAAGGGGAGACCTACAACTTGGTTGGATACATTTCTCAGATGATCATTGAAGAGGCACGTACAGGTGAGAAAATTAGCTTTGACACTATTCTACTATCCCTTGTGTTTGTGGAGATTGGAGTGTCCAATGGGTCGAAGAACAAAATATGGGAGTACCCTAGAGAAAATAAATCTCTCGGAACGAGATTCGAGAAGTATCTTTGTGAGGGGATAATGAGTGGCCCATTCAAACCAAGGGTAGAAATGTGGTATGCACGAATTTGCATTGTGTTCGATGAAGAGTGGAGGATACCTAAGGAGTTTCCCGCAGTGGTAGGAAATTTGGTATAGTTTGCATTCTATCAACACTTTAACATCGTGTGTTATGTAATGAAGGATGGGACATGGATTCCTTGGTGTAAACTGCTCTAATATTTCACCACGTGGTTTTTTTAGGAAACTATCCATAGAATCTCAGACGCACACAGGTTAATCTACAATGATGATAAGGTGGAATGTGACTATCACACTCTATGGAAGACTTACGTCTATCCTAGTAAGACTGATTATATTGAAAGATAAATTTCAGATTAAATAGCTATGAATCATGTGAGTTTGGCAATAGGTGATACTGGCACAGTATTGGTATACCTTCACCTTAAGCCTAAGATGGAGAATGGAAAATATGTATAAAATGAGTTCAAACTACCAATCCTACCTAAAGGGAAGCACACAGTTGGCATGTTGGCATCTAAAAATCCCACTTCGCCCATTCAAGATGAAGAAAAAGAAGAACTCAATGAAGACAGTAGTGGTTTAGAGCATATGAGCAGAAGACAACCTACGGATGGAGAAAATAAAGAACATAAGGTGACACCCCCATCACAGGAGCAAGAGGTTGAAGTGTTTGAGACAAACATAGTGGAAAATCAATGTGGAGTAGATAGTTGAAGATCCATAGTTAAGAGAGTGTTCAGGAGGACAAGGGTTCAAGGCGCAAGGTCATCACAACCTTTGAGGAGGTCACCAAGGATTTCTCCCTAGAAAGTAGAGCCAGAGAAGAAGAGAAGGCGCAAGCTAAATCTTAAGGAAAAAAAGGAGGAAGATTCCGGAGAAAGCACGTCAAGTATACTAGTGCATCCTAAGGATACAGAGGAGCCTCATGATGAGGAGGGGCTTAAAGAAAAATAATCAAAAAAGGGAGAAGACCTAATTCTGGATTCAGGCACCGAGGTTCCTAAGGGAAAAAGAACCAAGGAGGAAAAAGAAGGTGAAGACTATGTGACTCCCGCAGTTGGATATGTGAATGATACCATCAATATCATACATGCGCACTTCCAAAGTACTGTGGAAGCTAAATACTTGTATGGTTGGGATTTGATGGATGCAGAGATGGAGAATGCGTGCACACGAAAGCAATTTCATGGTCAATGCAGACTCATATGGATGAGCCTGATTTTGACATGTGCGAAGAATCATGCGTCTCATGCAGAATGAAGAAATCACCCCAAATTTGTCACGTCAATGTTAATCCAATTGTTATGTAAACGAACAAGTGAGAAATTCCTTGGTAAAGGTATCTACAGAAGTTGTGTGCAGGAACATAGACAAAGCAAAAATAATTAGGGTGTTGATGGATGGCAACAACAATAGGGATGCAGAAATAAAGTGCCTCACAACAAAGAAGGAAAGGGCCAAGGAAAAAATGGAAGCCTTGATTGGTATGGTCAAGGAGATTGGTGATGATATTATTAAGGTAAGGCTAGATCTGGAATCTCAAGTTTCATAAAAAATTCCATCTGTAATACACTATCTACACATAGTTGTAAAATTGGTCATAGAGGAAGGGCTCCTGCGTATACCCACACCTAAAGACCCTGCCAAGGAAGCCGCAAGGGTAATAGCCACCATTTCTAGAAAAATTACAAGTTATGAGTCATTTTCTGCAAGACTTGATAGATGAATTGAAGAAGGAAGATCACGCTTTGAACATGTGCACGACACTAGATGCAATTGTTAGGATGAGAACAATTGCAAAAGATAATGAAGTCCTTAAAGCCATGAAGAATGAGACACATGGGTGGGTGGAGAGACTTACTTTGGTGGAAGAGAAGAAAAAAGCACTTAGAAGTGACCAAGAACCATGTGAAAACATGCTAAGGAGATAGGTAACCAAATTGCTGGGAAGATGGACTATATGGAGGGCATGATTTCTAGTATCAAAAATATTTGTAGAATCCTACATAATGAAAAAGAAAACATGACACAAGATGAGCTAGATAACATAGTCACAGATATCCCAGACCAAACATGTAAGGCCTAAATCGACTAACAGGCATTGGAGGTAGAAGTTAAGAATGAGTATCCAGAATTAATATTGTCTATTCTAGAGGAGAGCGCTAAATGATATCTCATTCTTTTGTTTCAACAAATCTTCATTCTTTTATTCATTATTCTTTACTTTGGAGAGATAAGTTAAGATTACCCATTGTTGGGGGTGGCAATGCATATAGTGTGGGGTGATGTTGAGAAGATGAAAGATAGTTCAAGTATGAAAGTGCATAAGGATTGGGCATTGTTGTCCTCTCAAATGTTCCCCTCTTTTGAAAGTCAGAATTTTGAAAATTTTGAGTTGACACCTTTAGTAATGTCCTAGTGAAGAGAAAACTTGAAGAGATGGTGAAAATTACATTTTTTGGAGTCTTTTTGGTGATTTGCGGGTCTGTCAGACATTTTTGTCCCTCATGTCCCAAGTTCCTCTGGGCCCTCTGTTCGCCGATTGGCCGCTTTCCCCACAAAATTCTTAACTGTCAGATTTTTCAGAACTTTTTGGCCCGTTTGTCCCAAGTTCGTCTGGGCTTCCTGTTACCTGATCGTCCGCATCGGGTACTTCACATACTTTTGTCCCATCTGTCCCAAATGCATCTGGTCTTTTTTTTCCCACTTTTTCCACATCACCTGCATCGGCCCGAATAGCGTCCCTCACATCCTTTCACATATCTAATTTCCTGTACCACCCGTGCTCATTTGGCCCGCATCACCCACGTCGGCCAGATCGCATCTTCACATCCCTCATGTCCCAAATGTACCAAAGACCCTCTGGGCCAGTTTTTTCCACTTTTCCCACTTTTCATCTTTTTGAGTCGGTGTGGGGTGAATTTAATGTGCATTTAATAACCTTCTCTCTCCTAAAATGGCTATTTAATTGGACTCCCCCCTACACATTTGTCACATTGCTCGCTTACCTTCTCTTGCTCGAATCCTTGCCATTAAAGCTATTTGCTCGTGCCCCTGTATCCCTTTGCATCCTCATCGCGATTTTGATCTTGGAAGGTTATCCCCTACGCATTGCAAAAATGAAGATCAAGTTTCAGGGCCAAGAACATGTATCACCTCTTGAATCCTTTGTACCAGATATCAGAGACAGTGAGGTTCGGCACTTAGATTCACGGATTTTTGGGGAAGATTAACATGCTCTAATCCTGCTCCCATGGCACAAATGATTAGTGACAGTGGACTTGCATACGTGGTTGGTTTTCCTATCTCTGTACAGTGTGCGGACATGGTGCTTTCCTGCGGAGCCCATTTTAACCCGGATACCAAGGAACTCACCAATGTGCATGGTGAATTAATCATGAAAACTAGATACTGTTGCCATTACTACTGCTTTGCGCATTCCAGAAACTAAAGATTCCATAATTCTCTCTCGTGCCCAAGCCCAAATCATGTTCGACCAAGAAAGTGACAAATACAAGGCACGTATAGCAAATCATGGTTAAAGAACCCTAAGAAGGGAGCATCCCAACTCTCCAAGGCATTATACAAGGTTGATTTTAATGAGGAGTTGTCTGACTTTATCATTTTTCTCACCCGTATCATGGATTTGCCTTCCACCAATGAGTTTCACTTCTGGATGTGCCCCTTCATCAACATCATCTGTGAGGGAAAGCAGAACATCAATTGGGCCGAGATTGTCTGCATGAATTTGACTGAGCAGTTGTCTAGTGTTCAACAGACTAAGAAGTTCTATATGACTTCTTATCTCATGTATACCCTGGCTGCATCCCGACAGTGGTTCGGTTTCACCTACATAGAGGGCCAGAAGAATGAGCCTATTTATGCATACTGCCCTTAGTTTACCCTGGAAACTAGCAATCACAATTTCAGAAGAGTCAATGATGCTTTCACCATGTACATTGTAAGACTCTTGGAGGGAAACACTGCCAGGAGATTTTTTGATGAAGCTATGAACCTGATAGCCAAGTATGGGGCTTTCTTTATCCAATTTAGGAGGTTTTCATACATCAGGTTGGCTGGCTATGAGATCACACCCCTCAAGCTCCCTATGTTCTGTGGTGATAAGATGGCCCTGGTTGAAATATGTAGGCAACTTGATAAGCTACATAGGACATGCAGAGACAAGAAGATCATTGGCTACATTTCCCTATCTCTTTGGGAAACTATACATGTAAGACAAGCCTTGGATGCCCAAAATGTAGAAAGGGCTATTACTTCTATCACTGTTCATTTCTTCAGACCCAGATCTTGCTTTGATCTGAAGAAGTTTATTGAGTAGAACCTCAGGATAAACTATCATCACAAGCCAGATACTGAGGATTACTGGGCTGAACTGTGTAGATGATTTTGAGGCTAGATGAAGGCACTATGGTAGACTCTCTCTACAACACATCAGAGATCTCAATCTTTACCAAGTTCCTGAAGGACTTAAGGAGGATGATGAGGACTTACAGTCCTTTGAATATGAGACAACAATCAAACACACTCCTTTGGAGGATCTGGATTGGTACAAGAAAGAGAGGGATGATTTGGTTGAGATTATGGCCCTTGTTCTTGTAAGAACTAAAGTTTGGCTTGATAGGAAGATTCATGAGTTCAAGAAGAGTCAAGGTGGATCTTCTTCAAGAGACACCTCTACACCAGGGAAGGAAGCACATACAACCAGCACCAAGGTTCTTGAGCAAACCCCTCATTCTTCCTCAATGAAAGAGCCTGAGTCATCTACTCCTTCTTCTACCCAAGTATACCAAAAGAAGATCAGAGAAGTCAAACAAGAACCAATTGATGAAGAACCTCTTCTTGAGCATCCAGAGCTACCTTCAAGGCCAGAGAACATTATTGTTCTTAGTGAGAGTGATGATGGTGAAATACCAAATCCTGTAGGAACTCCTGAAGTAACAGTTGAAAAAGAAAAGGAAATGTCTAGTGCAGAGCCTCCTAGTACCGTAGACTCCTCTACAAAGGAAGCTCCTGATACTCCCACCACTTCTCTGCTAGAGGAAACAGTGGTCAATACTCTAAGTGCCATGAGTTCACTTGCTCTTGGGCCCCTTGTTCCTTCCTCTTCTTCTTCTACTTTTTCTTGGGTGCAACCCATGGTTGACAACAGGAAGAAGAGAGCTTCTTCTTAGATAACAGGGCCTAATTTTGATGCTGTGGCAGCCCTGCTAGGAACTACTCCTCCTCCTCTGGCTAAGAGAGCCAAGACAACTTCAAGGATAGTAACTGATGCTCAAGGCCAACAGTTCCTGATTGTAAAGCCCAAGGTTGATAAGGCAGAGCAGGATCTCTTGGTCTCTGATTTAGAGCTTTCTAGAATCCCAATGGGGGAATCCACTCCTGAGAGTGAGGTTCATAACCTTCAAGCAACAGTGACAAAGGTTATTGAATGAGTAGAGAAGGGAAAGAAAACTATAGAATAGTTGGAAGAACAGAATCAAGTTCTTTCCAACTTTATCAAATCATTATTGACCAAAGATAAGGTTTTGGATCCTACCCCACTGGCTGCTCTTCCACCCCCCATGATTCTCAGCCAGGATGAAGTTCAGAGCATCAAAGATATACATAAGTATTCTACTTATGGAAAGGCTATGGAAGCCATGGTTGATGATATGATTATAGCTGGCTTGAATTTCATTGAGGAAGCCTTCAAGGCCAATGAGAAGGTGATTAATCTACAGCAGAAACTCACTTCCTCAATAAGGGCTATGGATAAAGAGCTGAAGCTCTGGGTTAGTTGTATTACAAATCTTCATCTTATGGGCCAAACTGATGAAAATATCCTGTTGGTTAACAGTATATTTTGATGAGGCCAAGAATAACTTGTCAAAGGCATGGGTTTTTGGTGTAGAATGGAAGATGAAGGTGTTGGAAGAAGCACTGGGTGAGCTAAATAACATATGGCAGAAAGGAGAATATTTCAAGACTTGTGTTTCTTCTACCTTTAAAGATATTCATTGCCATCTTCATGATGAAACCTCAGGTGTTCCTTGCTCTCTTCAAGAGATCAAAGCTCAGTTCAGAACCTTTGTCAAAGAAGACTTGTTCAAAGAAGAATTAATTACCAAAGAGAAGATAAAGGACATTTGATCCCTTCAATCTGTAATTGTTGAGGCAAATAAAGAATACCTGGATCACACTGAATTTGATAAAGATATGGAAAAATGTCTAGGCACTTGGTCTCACGCCATTGCCAACACAACAATCCCACGAGGTATGGAGATAGCTGAAGCATTGAAGAAATTCAGATATCGGATTCTCAAATCAGTGGGCCCACCTCAGCCATAATCGGATGTTTCTTCTTCTGGCTTCTCTTTTTCTCCTTCTATTTTTAAGTGTTGAGCTCCTTGTAAATTAATTAAGGATATTGTATTGAGCATTTCCTTAATTAATCTTTTAGTTAAAAGAAACGGTTACCAAGTGTAACTAATTTGTAATCTATATAATGAGCTCTCCATGCCATTCTTAAGGGCTGGAACTCTGACTATTTTTTAAAGTGTAAAAGAGTTTAAAAAGCTATCAATACAAGAAGACTCCTCTTTCTGTTCTATCTGTGGTTATTCCTCCTTTCCTATCTGTTAAATTATTAAATCATTTATCTATTTCTACATCAAGAAGCTTTGTATTCTCGTGGATGTCATCTCTGGAACTTTGTGTCTATGGAATAACATCTTATGGTTTAACGTAAATGATTTTGTTCTATATGATCCTAAGTTCAGCATTTATAAGGAATTATTTTGCTATCTATATTTCCTGAGAATGCCACTCTTCCTTTTCCCACTTCCTAGTTCTTCTGTCTTTTTGCATTGATAATTGGTTATATAAAAACACTTCCATGATATCAGAGTTCCTCTTTAAAACTAAATGTTGTACATTTGTAAATAGGTTTTTTACCTTTAAATAAGGGAACCTCTCCCATTAAAGAGGAGGGACTTTTGTCCCCTGACTGTTGCTTTCATTAAAGTCCTTATTTGATAACCAACAGTTTTTGGTGACTCTACTGGGGATTCATTTTGGATGGATTCCAGTTTTATGAACAATTTCTTGATCATTGTCTGATCTGGTGACTCTAAGATTTACCTGCACGGTAGGAGGGCTCTTGGGATCGAAGATTCACAGTTTCAACTCTTGGAGTAGCAAGGTTTCCCTCTTCCTTCAATAGGGAGAAATAGAAAGAGCTCATTCTACAAGCACACCTCCTGTTGAAAACAGAACCCTTGTGAGTGGTATCCCTCAAGAGCAACTCAGCCCTAATCTCCATGCTTTGATTCTTGCTAGTGTTTCAGTTCCTCTTCAAGCAGTGTTTCCAAGGATGGCAGTTCCATTACCTTGGGGCCATCATGTTGGGCCTCTTGCCCTTCCTCAACCTTTGCATGAGTTACCCAGGGGTAACAGGAAGAACTTCCCCAAGTTCAGAGGTGATGGCAAGGTGCATCCTGATGAGCATATTGCAGCTTTCATAGTTGCATGTGGAGTCCTCGGAGTTGAGCATGAAGATGTCTCGGTGAGGCTTTTTGTAGAGACTTTGCAAGATAATGCGGTAGATTGGTTCTATCATCTTCCTGTTGGGGCCATTACCAGTTGGACCATGATGAGAACAAGATTTGAGAACCATTTCAAACCTGTAGAAGATGTGCATGCTTTGCTAGCTCAAATTTCTCAAATAAAGAAAGAATCACAGGAGCCCATGAGGGAATTTGTGGCCAGGTTCAACAAGTTGATTAACAAAATCCCACCAGATACCCAGCCTATAGATCAAATTCAAAAATGTTTCTTCCTGAATGCTCAACTACCTGAAGTTAGCTATGCATTGAGAAGAGCCAACCTTGCAACATTGGATGAGGATCAGAGATTAGTTGTTAGCGTTGAAGATGACTTGATCATGTCTGGTAAGTTGAAAAGAGATCCTTCCAAATCTAGAGCTTCTTCTTCCTCTTCTTCTACTCCTAGAGCTAATGCAGATCCATTAGTACAAAAGCTTGCTAATGACCTCATTGCCATCAAGAAACAATTGGCTCAGCATGCTCCTTATGCAGATGTTCCAAGGAGGAATTTTCAGCCTAGAAATCATTTTCCTTCCTCTCAGACAAGGCTGGCAATTGAGGGACCACCCATCAAGGTCCCTGTTAATGCAACTTGTGAGGTTGAAGAACCTGAAGATGAAGAGATTAATGAAGATTTTGAAGAACCTGAAGAAGAGGCTGATGAAGAACTGGAGGAACTTGAGGGATCTCGAGTTAATTTCTTCACCACTGAAGGTGTTGATGAAGAGGATGATTATGATGAAGTAGTAGCAGAAATGAATAGTGAGTCATATGTTGTTATGACTCAGGAATAGACAAATAAGAAGGAGAAAGTGATGCAGCCCACTAAGAGGTCCAAGGAGCATCCCACGACTATCCCCATTGTTGCAAAAAGAGGATCTCCTATTCCCACTGCATCCACACAGAAGGTGAGTTCTGCTAATTCTTCTTTTCCTAATTCTACTGCTAAAACTTCTTCTTCTCCAACTCCTAAACCTGATAAGCCTAAGATTCCTAGTGATGATAGCCCATCCACCTCTAGATCTTTTGATATCATTGATCACCTTAAGAAAACAAAAATCCAAATTTCAGAGGCTGAGTATTATCAAACTCATCCAAAAGCCTTTGCCAAAATGGTCCACTTTGTCAATTCCCATTCCAGAACTTCACCCAATACTTCTAAAGGTATTTTTCCTACTCCATCTTCCACACCCCAACCAAACCTTGTAGCTGCAGTCACCTCACCTAATGAGAAAATCAAACCATTTTATGTAACCCTCCTCTTAGCTGGCCATAAACTCAGCAACTGTGTCATAGACTCAGGAGCATCGATAATGTCATGCCTACCAAAGTGGCTCATGCTTTGGGTCTTACTCTCACATGCACTTATGGGTCCTGCTATTCTATGGAGAGTAAGGAGGTGCCTTTGGTTGGAAGGATTAAGGATGCACAAGTAGCTTTTTGCTGCTTTACCAGAAAAGAAGGTTTTAGCTACTATCTTGGTAGCTGATATCCCTCCTTCATATGGTATGCTGTTGAGTAGGAACTTCTGTAAGGATGTGGGAGGAGAAATTCAAATGGATTGGTCACATGCCCTTATACCAGTTAATGGAAAGATGAAGAAGTTGTTGCCTGAGAAGCAATCTGAGTATATTGTGCAAAAGACAGATGATCCCAAAGCACAAATACTTTATGAAGATATTGGGCATGGAAACTATATGATTATGTCCCAGGATGAAACAGAACATCCCAAAGAAGTACTTCATGATCCTAATGGCGTTTGGAATTTGGAATTTGATGGAAGTTGTTCCTCGGCTGGGTCTGGAGCTGGTGTGGTGTTGATATCTCCTGAAGGAAAGGTTCATCCTTTCTCATTCAAACTACAGTTTGAAAATACAAATAACATAGTAGAATATGAAGCTCTCATCCTTGGGCTTAACGTGGCAAAGGAGGAAGGTGTGAAGAATCTTCTGGCTCGGGGAGATGCGGAACTAGTTGTTAAACAAGTCAGAGACCTTTTCCAAGTAAAGAATAGAAGGTTGAAGCATTATAGGAATCTGGTTTGGGATTCTATTGAATTTCTTGATGCCTTCTCCATCGAGGTAGTCCCAAGGGAAAAGAACACCAGGGCTGATTCCCTAGCCATGTCAGGGTCTTTGCTCATACCTCATCCTGATTTCTCTCAGGACAAATTCACCATTGAAATGATCCATAGACCAAGTGTGCCAGATAATGCAAGCAACTGGCAGGTTTTCAATGATGATCAACATTTAATCTCTTTCTTGGAACTCAGGGATAACTTTGAACAATTATACTTCAAAGGAAGTGACAATTTTCCTCGAGAGAGTGTATCTTCCAATGAGGAGGGTGTCAAAGAGGAGATAGATCAAGATGGGTGCATCAGACTAAAAGGTAACAAGATCCCTAAAGGGCTGGTGAGTCTGGAAGAATTGTTTGATAAACATGATAGGTATGTTAAGGCTAAAGCTTCTAGAGGAGCTCAACAATCTGCTGAATATGAAAAGGTTAACATTGGGAGTTCTACTGACCCTAAAATGGTGAACATTGGGAAATGTTGCACACAAGAAGAAAAGAAAAAGGTAGTAAATATTTTGAAGAGGTACATTGATGTACTTGCTTATTCTTATGATGATCTGAAAGCCTTTCAGCCCAAAGAAATGTAACATTTCATTCCTCTCAAACCTGGGATTAAACCTTTCAAACAAAAGCAAAGGAAAGTACAATCCAAAGATTGTTGACACCATTTTTTAGGAGATACAAAAGTTGTTGAAGGCCAAGATTATCTTTCCCATTCATCATTCAACTTGGATTGCTAACATTGTGCCTGTTAGGAAGAAAAATGGTGAGATTCAGATCTATGTTGATTTTAGGAATCTGAATCAGGCTTCTCTGAAGGACAACTACCCCCTACCCATGATGGACCAGGTATTGCAAGCTGTTACAGGAGCTGAAATGTTGTCCATGCTTGACAGTTTCTCAGGATACAATCAAGTAGAAGTCAACACCACAGATCAACATAAGACTGCCTTTACCACTCCTTGGGGTACTTTTTCTTACAAGAGGATGCCTTTTGGACTCATTAATGTCGGTGCCACCTTTCAAAGGGCTATGGACTTGGCCTTTGGAATCCTGAAAGGAAAATGCATTGTCATGTATCTAGATGACCTAACTGTATTTTCCAAAGATAGAGCAGATCATTTTCAGCATCTGGAAAAGGTTCTTTTGAAATGCAGAGAACATGGGGTCTCTTTGAATCCCAAGAAGTCTATCTTTTGTGTCACAGAGGGAAAATTGTTGGGACATGTTGTCTCCAAGGAAGGAATCAAGATTGATCCTGAATGAGTTCAAGCTATTCAGCAGATTCCTCTTCCTACAAGTAAAAAGGGAGTGCATTCTTTCTTTGGTAAGATCAACTTCCTGAGAAGATTCATTCCTGATTTTGTAGAGCTAACTTTGAATATCTCCCAAATGATGAAAGGGAAACAAACGTTTGGCTGGTCCCCTGAAGGGAAGGAAGCATTCAAAGGCATTAAAAAGGCTATTGCTAGGACTCCTATCTTAGCATGTCCAGATTTTAGCAAAGACTTTATTATCTATTGCTATGCCACAGAAAGTACCCTGGCAGCTGTGTTAACCCAGAAAGACTCTGAAGATCACGAGCTCCCAATTGCATTCATGAGCTATATTCTTAAAAATCATGAGCTAAAGTATACTATGATGGAGAAACATGCTTTTGTAGTGGTTAAAGTTGTTAAGCAGTTTCAATTTTATATCCTTAACTCTCACTCAGTGATACTTGTGCCTGATACAACCATCAAGTCCATTCTTACACAACAAGAATTTGGAACTAAGAGAGGAAACTAGGGTCAAAAGGTTCAGGAATATGATATTGATATCAGACCAACTAAACTAGTCTGAGGTAAAGGCCTATGTGAACTCATCGCTGAAGGAGCTGGTCATGGGTTGCCCAAGGATGAGGATGATGTTCCTATTGTTTTGTTTCTCAGCTCAACAGATGAATGGTATGCTGACATTGCCCACTTCCTCACCTATGGTGAGTGTCCATCTCACTTAACTACTAAGGAGAAGAGAGCTATCAAGTTAAGATCAACACAATATGTGTTGTGGGAAAATGCTTTGTTTAAACGTGGAGTAGATGGAAGATTTTTGAAATGTGTTGACAAGGAGCAACAAAAGAAGCTTTTCTCAGCCTTCCATGATCAAGCCTGCGGAGGTCATTTCTCATCTATTGTTACTACCCACAAAATTCTGCATGTAGGGTACTATTGGCCTACTTTGTTTAAGGATGCATCAAAATGGGTTGATAAATGTGAAGCTTGTCAAACTTTTGTGGGAAGACCAAAGTTAGCCACTTTTCCACTTAAACCAGTTGTGATTGAAGAACCCTTTCAACAGTGGGGTTTGGATTTTATTGGAACACTCAACCCATCCTCAAGTGTAGGGCATACTCATGTATTGACTACCACAGATTATTTCACTAAATGGGTAGAAGCTATCCCAGTTAAAAGTACCACTTCAGAGGTAGTATGTAATTTCATCAAAGAGAACATCCTGATAAGGTTTGGAGTACCCAACAAGATTGTGACTGATAATGCTTCAAATTTTTCTTCTACTGAAATGATGGATTTCTGTTATGGATATGGTATTTCCCTTGCTCATTCCTCAGACTACTATCCTCAAGGGAATGGTCAAGCAGAATCAACAAACAAAAATTTGGTGACCATAGTAAGAAAGCTTGTTAATGAGTCTCAGAGGAACTGGCACAAGAAGCTCTATGATGCTCTCTGGGTGGACATGATTACACCTAAAAGAGAAACTGGGATGTCTCCTTTTCAAGTGGTGTATGGTGTGGAATCCCAGCTACCAGTGACAGTGGAGCTACCAGCTTTGTATTTGATGAAGGCCATTGAAGACACTAGTTTCAGTGATTCTCTAGATAAAAGGATCATGTATCTGCAAAAGTTGAATGAAGACAGGCTACAGGTTTTTGATAGAATATCTACCCATCAAGAGAAGGTGAAATCTTTGTTTGACAAGAAAACCAGATCTAGAGATTTCAAAGTTGGAGACATTGTTTTGTTGTGGGATAAGAGACATGAACCTTGAGGAAGCCATGGTAAGTTTGATTCTCTTTGGCTTGGTCCTTTTAGAATCAGGCACTTTGCTGGTGAAAATTCTTTCTATCTTGATTATATGGATGGATCCTCTCTCCCACTTCCTTATAGTGGGTAGTACCTGAAATTGTTCAAGTCCTAGGTGAAAAGGAAGTCTTATGTATATTATGTATAGGGTGTGTTTGCTTTCCCTTGCCTTTGTTGTTTTCCTTTCCTTGTTTTGGTGTGTTGTCTTCTGTATTGGTTTTCCCTTGACTCTTTTGCCCAATGGATAAAGCACTGGTCTTCTTCCCCTGAGTTTTTCTTGAGTTCTTGTCTTGCCTCGTTCTTCTGATCTAGTCAAGTCATCCCCAGAAAGAGCCAGTTTGTTGTCCTCTCAAAATTTCCCCTCTTTTGAAAGTCTAATTTTGAAAATTTTGAGTTGGCACCTTTAATAATGTCCTAGTGAAGAGAAAACTTGAAGAGATGGTGAAAATTGTGTTTTTTGGAGTCTTTTTGGTGATTTGTGGGTCTGTCAGACATTTTTGTCCCCCATGTCCCAAGTTCCTCTGGGCCTTCTATTCACCGATCAGGCCACTTTCCCCACAAAATTCCTTAACTGTCAGATTTTTTGGAACTTTTTGGCCCATTTGTCCCAAGTTCACCCAGGCTTCCTGTTACCCGATCATCTGCATCCACATCAGGTACTTCACGTACTTTTGTCCCATCTATCCCAAATGCATCTGGGATTTCTATTCCCGCATCGTGCCAATCACGTCCTCGATCGTCCCTCGTGTCCTCACATCCTTCACGTATCTAAGTTCCTGGACCACCCGTGCTCATTTGGCCCACTTTCCCCACATCACCCACATCATCCGGATCACGTCTTCGTGTCCCTCATGTCCCAAATGTACCAAAGACTTCCTGGGCCAGTTTTTTCTCACTTTTCCCACTTTTCATCTTTTTGAGTCAGTGCGGGGTGAATTTAATGCACATTTAATAACCTTCTCTCTCCTGAAATGGCTATTTAATTGGACTCCCCCTACGCATTTGTCACATTGCTCGCTTGCCTTCTCTTGCTCGAATCCTTGCCATTAAATCATTTGCTCATGCCCCTGTATCCCTTTGTACATCCTCATTGCGATTTTGATCTTGGAAGGATATCCCCTGCACATTGAAAAGAATGAAGATCAAGTTTCAGGGCCAAGAACATGTATCACCTCTTGAATCCTCTGTACCAGATATCAGAGATAGTGAGGTTCGACACTTAGATTTCACAGATTTTTGGGGAAGATTAACATGCTCTAATCCTGCTCCCATGGCACAAATGATTAGTGATAGTGGACTTGCATATGTGGCTAGTTTTCCTATCTCTGTATAGTGTGCAGACATGGTGCTTGCCTGCAGAGCCCATTTTAACCCAGATACCAAGGAACTCACCAATGTGCATGGTGAATTAATCACAAAACTAGATACTTCTGCCATTACTGCTACCCTGCGCATTCCAGAAACTGAAGATTCCATAATTCTCACTCGTGCCCAAGCCCAAATCATGTTCGACCAAGAAAGTGACAAATACAAGGCATGTATAGAAAATCATGGTTAAAGAACCCTAAGAAGGGAGCATCCTGACTCTCCAAGGCATTATACAGGGTTGATTTTAATGAGGAGTTGTCTGACTTTATCATTTTTCTCACCCGTATCATGGGGTTTCCTTCCACCAATGAGTTTCACTTTTGGATGTGCCCCTTCATCAACATCATCTGCGAGGGCAAGCAGAACATCAATTGGGCTGAGATTGTCTGCATGAATTTGACTGAGCAGTTGTCTAGTGTTCAACAGACTAAGAAGTTCTATATGACTTCTTATCTCATGTATACCCTGGCTGCATCCCGGTAGTGGTTTGGTTTCACCTACATAGAGGGCCAGAAGAATGAGCCTATTTATGCATACTACCCTTAGTTTACCCTTGAAACTAGCAATCACAATTTCAGAAGAGTCAATGATGCTTTCACCATGTACATTGTAAGACTCTTGGAGGGAAACACTGCCAGGAGATTTTTTGATGAAGCTATGAACCTGATAGCCAAGTATGGGGATTTCTTTATCCAATTCAGGAGGTTTTCATACATCAGGCTGGCTGGCTATGAGAGCACACCCCTCAAGCTCCCTATGTTCTGCGGTGATAAGATGGCCCTGGTTGAAATATGTAGGTAGCTTGATAAGCTACATAGGACATGTAGAGACAAGAAGATCACTGGCCTACATTTCCCTATCTCTTTGGGAAACTATACATGTAAGACAACCTTGGATGCCCAAAATGTAGAAAGGGCTATTACTTCTATCACTGTTCATTTCTTCAGACCCAGATCTTGCTTTGATCTGAAGAAGTTTATTGAGCAGAACCTCAGGATAAACTATCATCACAAGCCAGATACTGAGGATTACTGGGCTGACTGTGTAGATGATTTTGAGGCCAGGCGAAGGCACTATGGTAGACTCTCTCTACAACACATCAGAGATCTCAATATTTACCAAGTTCCTGAAGGACTTAAGGAGGATGATGAGGACTTACAGTCCTTTGAATATGAGACAACAATCAAACACACTCCTTTGGAGGATCTGGATTGGTACAAAAAAGAGAGGGATGATTTGGTTGAGATTATGGCCCATGTTCTTGTAAGAACTAAAGTTTGGCTTGATAGGAAGATTCAAGAGTTCAAGAAGAGTCAGGGTGGATCTTCTTCCAGAGACACCTCTACACTAGGGAAGGAAGCACATACAACTAGCACTGAGGTTCTTGAGAAAACCCCTCATTCTTCCTCAATGAAAGAGCCTGAGTCATCTACTCCTTCTACTCAAGTATACCAAAAGAAGATCAGAGAAGTCAAACAAGAACCAATTGATGAAGAACCTCTTCTTGAGCATCTAGAGCTACCTTCAGGACCAGAGAACATTATTGTTCTTAGTGAGAGTGATGATGGTGAAATACCAAATCCTGCAGGAACTCCTGAAGTAACAGTTGAAAAAGAAAAGGAAATGTCTAGTGCAGAGCCTCCTAGTACCACAGACTCCTCTACAAAGGAAGCTCCTGATACTCCCACCACTTCTCTGCTAGAGGAAACAGTGGTCAATACTCTAAGTGCCATGAGTTCACTTGCTCTTGGGCCCCTTGTTCCTTCCTCTTCTTCTTCTACTTTTTCTTGGGTGCAACCCATGGTTGACAACAGGAAGAAGAGAGATTCTTCTTAGATAACAGGGCCTAATTTTGATGTTGTGGCAGCCCTGCTAGGAACTACTCCTCCTCCTCCAGCTAAGAGAGCCAAGACAACTTCAAGGATAGTAACTGATGCTCAAGGCCAACAGTTCCTAGAGGTTGCAAAGCCCAAGGTTGATAAGGCAGAGCAGGATCTCTTGGTCTCTGATTTAGAGCTTTCTAGAATCCCAATGGGGAATCCACTCCTGAGAGTGAGGTTCATAACCTTCAAGAAATAGTGACAAAGGTTATTGAATGAGTAGAGAAGGGAAAGAAAACTATAGAATAGTTGGAAGAATAGAATCAAGTTCTTTCCAACTTTATCAAGTCACTATTGGCCAAAGATAAGGTTTTAGACCCTACCCCACTGGCTGATCTTCCGCCCCCCATGATTCTCAACCAGGATGAAGTTCAGAGCATCAAAGATATACATAAGTATTCTACTTATGGAAAGGCTATGGAAGCCATGGTTGATGATATGATTATAGCTGGCTTGAATTTCATTGAGGAAGCCTTCAAGGCCAATGAGAAGGTGATTAATCTACAATAAAAACTCACTTCCTCAATAAGGGCTATGGATAAAGAGCTGAAGCTCTGGGTTAGTTGTATTACATATCTTCATCTTATGGGCCAAACTGATGAGAATATCCTGTTGGTTAATAGTGTATTTGATGAGGCCAAGAATAACTTGTCAAAGGCATGGGTTTTTGGTGTAGAATGGAAGATGAAGGTTTTGGAAGAAGCACTGGGTGAATTAAATAATGTGTGGTAGAAAGGAGAATCTTTCAAAACTTGTGTTTCTTCTACCTTTAAAGATATTCATTGCCATATTCATGATGAAACCTCAGGTGTTCCTTGCTCTCTTCAAGAGATCAAAGCTCAGTTCAGAACATTTGTCAAAGAAGACTTGTTCAAAGAAGAATTAATTACCAAAGAGAAGATAAAGGACATTTTCTCCCTTCAATCTGCAATTGCTGAGGCAAATAAAGAATACCTGGATCATACTGAATTCGATAAAGATATGGAAAAATCTCTAGGCACTTGGTCTCATGCCACTTGCCAACACAACAATCCACGAGGTATGGAGATAGCTGAAGCATTGAAGAAATTTAGATATCGGATCCTCAAATCAGTGGGCCCACCTCAGCCATAATCAGATGTTTCTTCTTCTGGCTTCTCTTTTTCTCCTTCTATTTTTAAGTGCTGAGCTCCTTGTAAATTAATTAAGGATATTGTATTGAGAATTTCCTTAATTAATCTTTTAGTTAAAAGAAATGGTTACCAAGTGTAACTAATTTGTAATCTATATAATGAGCTCTCCATGCCATTCTTAAGGGTTGGAACTCTGACTATTTTTGAAAGTGTAAAAGAGTTAAAAAGCTATCAATACAAGAAGACTCCTCTTTCTGTTTCTATCTGTGGTTATTCCTCCTTTCCTATCTGTTAAATTATTAAATCATTTATCTATTTCTACATCAAGAAGCTTTGTATTCTCGTGGATGTCATCTCTGGAACTTTGTGTCTATGGAATAACATCTTATGGTTTAACATAAATGATTTTGTTCTATATGATCCTAAGTCAACATTTATAAGGAATTATTTTGCTATCTATATTTCCTGAGAATGCCACTCTTCCTTTTCCCACTTCCTAGTTCTTCTGTCTTTTTGCATTGATAATCGGTTATATAAAAACACTTCCATGATATCAGAGTTCCTCTTTAAAACTAAACATTGTACATTTGTAAATAGGTTTTTTCCTTTAAATAAGGGAACCTCTCCCATTAAAGAGGAGGGACTTCTATCCCCTGACTGTTGCTTTCATTAAAGTCCTTATTTGACAACCAAATAGAGAGTCTTGATTATTATAGAGTTATTATGTTGGTTTTGTTCACGCACATGACTCATGATGAAATTACTATGATGTATAAAGCTTTTGTGTTTTGTAATATTTAATATAATGGATCATATTGGCTGGGTATTGGTGTTAGATGTGACTGAATATGGTTCTTGCATGGTAAATCTCATTATAATCATTGTTTAGTCAATATTTCATATGGTTTAGATTTAGATCTAGCTTATGCATTGTGGATTATTTATTGTCTATTATAAATCTAGATATACACATATGCAATCATGTTAACATTAGAAATAAGAAATTCTAAAGAGGGACCCGATACCCTTGCGTGCTTTGGGTGAGCGCTCAGTTCTGGCTGAGTGAAGTACTAGCGCACCTCAAGTTATTTGTAGTGAATTCTAGGCTACATCAAGAAGAATACAACACAACACGTGGAAGAGCAAAAGGGCGTAATTAATTCCACTTACAATAGTGGTTGAGGAGTAATTAATGCAAATAAATGGAAAAAATTTGAAATCGAGGTTATAAGAGGAGCACATGTGAAGTTATTTCTTACCTTGCATCCTTTGAGTTATCGAGCTGAGAAGTGTGACGAAGTCCAGAGTGCAAAGAGCAATTGAATTAATGATGAACCATGTGAATTCAAGACACTACATTAATAGAGCTCCACGTGGAAGGGTATTTGAGCTTGTTGGGTGTGTGAGGAAAGAATTTTCACATGGTTAGGGTTTCAAAGAGATATATTTGTAGCTAGGGCACACTAGGGAAAGGGGTTTGAAGCAAAAGAAGAGATCAAGGAGTACGAGGGTAAGGTAGTGGAAATTTATAGTTTTTGAAGCATGTTATTGGTTAAACATAACGATGGCACAAAAGAGAGTTGTGGTGAAGGATCTTGTAACAGAAGAGGAACCACAAGAGTGGTTTGTAGAGATGCAATACCCGGTGGAATATATTGAAGTAAGGTCGTGGACGTACTAGTTAGAAAAATGCAATAATATCAATTTCCAACCATCGAACTAATCAAATCATGAAGGAATTAAAATAAGAGACCATCTTAAGGATGAATAGGAGGACTACATATGGGTAGAGAGTAATGGATAATTCGATCTACAAGTTATTTGAAAGTGTTGGGGTTATGTAGCTATTCAAATTGTCATCTTTTGGCAAGCCCAATTGAATTTACCAGTGACTCATGTCATGCGTGCATGAATATTTATTTTACTTTGCTGGGGGAAGAATGAGACTTATACCAAAAATTATTGGTAAAGTTACAGGGTTGCACAACTCTAGTATATATATTGTAGGTGATCTGTCAGATGATGATGCAATATAGGAAATAGCTATCGCCTTTAAGTATCACAAGGGAGATCAAGATTTTAATGTTGAAAATATACAAGACCTAGCTACAAGGGTAGCAGTGTGACTGGTTAGCTATAATTTGGGTGCCTTAGAGAGATGGAAGGAAGTGAACAAGTGTTGGTTGTACATAGTGCACAAAATGATGAACAGTACATATTATAACATCACAAGCTATGTTGTACAGGGTATAGTGGAAGAGGCAAACATCTAGGCTGATGCAGGTGAGAAAATTACTTGGGGTGTCATCTTAATTTTAATTGTGTTTAGTGAAATCAGTTTGCTTGACGGGTCGAAAGACAAGATGTGGGTGTACCCATAGGAATACAAGTCGGTGGTGAAAAAATTTATGGAATTTATTTTTTAATGCTCAATTTCTAAGACTTACAAACTACACTAATAGAAGTGGTTTTGGAGGATGCGCGACGTGTTTGAAGGAGAGTGGTGCATACCGTAAGAGTTTCTTGGTATATTAGAAGGACATACGTATTTTCTGACGTACCAACACTTCTGCTTGGGCCTCTTTTTAATGAAGACCATCAAGAAGAGCCCATAGTATAAGTTTCCATTTGTGTTTACTACTCGTTATATTAGAGATTCAGTGAATCGACTACATAATGCATGAAATTTTCAGTTTGATGTCGATAAAGTAGACACAAATATCCATATTTTGCGTAAAGCATATATCTACCCCAATAAGGAGGCATATCTAGAAACAATGGAGTTTGATAATATTGATATCACTCTAGAGGTTATGGTTGTAGGGAAGATTGAGCCTCCACACATGTATGTGTATCTTAGGCCGAGGTTTAAGGAAGGTAAAATTATTGCATATGAGGACTTATCGTTTTCGGGTCCTCCTAAGGGTAAAAAAATTGAGGGAATGAAGAGACCACTTGAAGAAACACCCCCAAGGTAGGAAAGGCCAGACTTAGAGATTGTAAGAGTGAGAAGAGGGAGAACATGAAGGTAGTACTGGACTTGATCATAGCAGGAGGAAATTACGTAGAAGACACGGTGGGCACAGATGAGGGTGCAAGTACTTCACAGCCTTTGTGGATATCACCATGCATAATGCCCATAAAGAAGGTTGAAGAAGATAGAATGAAAAAGGCATAAGTATGTGCCTGTAAAAGATAGTGATGAGGAGAAGTCATCACATGGGATCACACACAAAGATGCTTCAACTCTTAGCCTTGAGGCTCAAGAGGATGAAGATATCGGTGTAGACACCAAATTTGGTTCACACTTCCCTTCGTCCCCTTTTATCAGTTAATATAACGTGCTCACCTAACAATGACCCATTTACCCCACATTCATATTAATTTAATTGCACACAAATGAATTAATGCCCATCCTCAAATTATTTATTAATTTAATTACTTTAATTAAATTAATTTACACCTCACACAGCCACATCACCTAGACACCTCACCATGGACTTATTCTTAGTCTATTAATTAACAATGACTGAGTCTCCACTTATCTTAACCAACTGGGACTTAGTCTAACCCTAAAATCAAAGTCCTATTCCTTCTCCAATAGAACTCCCACTTATCTAAGCACTAACCATCACTTAAGACCCAGACTGACAAGCAGAGCATGCCAAAAATAGCCAAGATCTATTATTTTTGGTAAACGTAGGATATCCCTCCTTAACCGATGTTGGTTAACCCTCAACTGATGCCAGTCACACTAACCGTCATCGATTACCATATATACAGTTTTGCAACCTTTTTCCTAGGTTGTTCACTTTGAGTTTTGGAGAGAGCTATTTGCATTCAAGCGTGAACCAGAGATCTCTCAAGTATCAAGACGACATAATGCATTCAGCCACATGCCCAAGCAAGTACCTGAGACTGATCCAAAAGCATTAACCTTCATGGTAGCACTACCGTGGAACTGACCACCAAGTTCTTCATGGATCAACCATCACCTTCCTTCATCAACCAAGCTTTTAGATACAAGTAAGTGCATTTGGATTTGCATCATTTCTCTACTTACTAGGTTCTTTATTTTTTTGTTATTAGATCTTACTCTTCCCTTTATTCCTCCATCCCCACTTTCCAGCCCATCTACCTATCCAACCCCCATAGCCTTTTATCTCTCCATACCTACCCTTTATACCTTCATGAGTCTTCATCATATTATTATGAACCCAATCATCCCCCGTTCACTCTATATACAATCATAGAGAATCCCAAAATTACCTTTTATCGACTTTTCACCAAATTGCCCCTACCAACACTGGTTACCTTAACCGTCGTCAGTTTCCCCTTCACTGGCATCATTCACCAAACCGAAATTGGTTATTATATCTCCTGTCATAATTTCACCAATATGTCCCTGACATCCCCAAAACCTCACAAAAAACCTCACCACAGACCTTCCCAAACTCTCTGTGCAAACACATAGAGAGCCTGGACACCTGTTTCTGACATTTGGCCACTCCCACATAAACCAATATCGGTCATCTTAAACCGGTATCAGTCATACTGAACCGTCATTGGTCACACATTGACTGGTGTTGTTCTATGTGTCTGGTAAAATGCCTTAGACCAGCAAGCCTCCTAATTCCCCAAATCAATCTCAAGTTGCACCAGATCTTACCCTAACCCTACCTGTGACCCTCAGACCACCTACCCAGCCTGCAGCCTGACCCGGGAGCTTCATGAGTTTAATTATTAAAGCATTTAATTGGATTGACATTAATAGTAATTTGAGATACCTAAATCAGAACACTAGCATTATATTCTTGTATTTGCATGTTCATTTATTTTATATTGAATTCGTATATATATATATATATATATATATATATATATATATATCAATGCATTGACAAACATCGAGGAAGTATCACACTTCCTGGATCTAGCTCATGGTAGGCAATCCACTAACCTTTTGTTATTAACTATGTTTTGTGGTTATGTTTTGTATTTCAGGTAGTTCTTCCTAGCCAAAAGGGAGCTCATACAATCAGTTTGGATCATAAATCAGAACACGCGCCACTTAACCTTCAACCAACATATAACATGTATTCATCCTTGGCCTTCTACCCTTATTTGTTTCATTAATCTACTAATAATCTAGTGAAATATTTTAGCAAGCCCAGTTGGGACCCATCAGGGGTTCTTTTGCATTTGTTCATTCCTAGGTAAAAATTGTGTGTTTATTTCCCTTTGAAAAGTATTCACATTAATTTTCTTCTCTAGAATCTTCTCCTTCTTTCTATTGTCTAAAAACAATCGTGTTTTTGGTGCTTTAAAAATAAGACGTCTTCCTTTCTATTACATTGCATTAGTGAAAGAGCATCCCTCTTCCTGTTCTCTATTTGCTACATCAAACGTAATTTTGGATTTGGGCTTAAAACACTTGCATTTCATTATGGTTTATTGTATTGTAGCTCACATTAATTTTAGGGCAACCTATACACTGTAAGTCATGCCCAGCTAATGGTTGACTAATTCAATCATAGTTCACTTTGCACACTCTCTATACAAAACCACTTAAATAATTTACACATCTTCTTAAACATCATCCTAACTGGAAGAAGTTGCCAATGATCACACGATCAGAGGATTAATAGTGTGTGCCTAGTCAGTTTCTCTATCTAGACATTATCTCATAGAAAGGACCGCCCCCACCAAAACTTTACCTGAAACCATCCTTAGATCTTGGCTTTTCATAGGACACCTTCTATCAAACTAAAAACTCTGTTCTATTCACAAGTCATTCCTAAATAGCATAAGCTGATACATAAAATTCACCAATAGGATTTCATGTTTCTTAACTTTTGTTTGATTTTTGTTTTGAGTTGGGAGGTCCTGTTCTCCATTTTTATTTCTTCCTTTCACACTCCATAATTACAGTTAGTGTATTCCAACTTTTTCTGAGTGTGTTAGGTTCCATCATTACCATACTCAGGTTTTTGGGCTGGTATTTTAGCTGATCTAAGTCCACAAAAGTCATTTTTTCCATCTTTCCAAATTTCAAAATGACCGGCATCGGTCCAGCGACTATCATAGGTTTATGCATCTGACCATCATCAGTTTATCTTAACCATTGTCAGTTCCCTACTTTTTTGGTCATTTTACCAAAATAGCACTCATTAATTTTCTATTCTTTCTAGGGTCTCTCAGATACATCAGCATACCTCTAGACCTTTGAAATCACTGCCAAATCCAGATGTTGTCTCATTTTCATCAATTATTATCACATTTATCAAACTTCTTATCATTCCACAGTAATCGGTATCAGTTCCCCTAACCGACATCGGTTAACCCAACCGCCGTCAGTTCCTGTGTTTTAATTTTTAATTAAAACATCAACCATTTTTATATCCTGGAACATATTTTCTCCATTTACTTTTATTTTTCTATGTCATTTAAAGATAGCAGATTACTAGGTTTGTGGTAACTCGCCATTGTTTTGAATCATAGCTAAGCCAATTCCCTTGTGTTCCACGCTAGCCTTCAGCCACTCTCACCTAGCCCATCGTTTCCTTCCATCCTGTCACCTATGGATCCCACTCAGCCTATTATCATCGGTACCAGTGACGAGGAGCTCACAAGACTCCTTGACCAAAACCCTACTACCTTACAATACTATCTCTCCCATTCCTCCACTCGTGATTCATCAGGATAGTTGGTATATGGCATGCTTGTGTCCATTCTTCCTACCCTCTCCTCCACTTCCGCATCAGCTACTACTAGCTCGGCCTTACCTTCTTCTACCTCACAGCCTGTGGTATCCCAATTGGACCCCACATCATCTATATCAGCTACACCTATGGCATCTATTGCTCCCATGGTGTCAACCATTCCTTCAGCAGCTACCTTGAGCATAGCCCCGTCTACACCTGCCACCTCGTATGTACATATTACATCTCAACCACCCATGGTGTTGGCAACCCATACTCCATTCCAAAACATCATTCTCTCTATCCCACAATCCCTACCTCCAATCACTACAAGATTCGTTACATCCACCCCACCTACTTACACATATCACCAACCTCATATCTCATCTGTCACCTATTTAGGATATTTTCTTCCTGCATTTATTCCCCCTCGTAATTCTCATACTCGTCACCCCCATATACTAGGAAGTCTTCCTCGTCATACATTCATCATTTACCCCCTTATATTGTAGGGTGTGCCCAGTCATCACAAACTACCAATTACCTTATTAAAATGATGATGGAAAAGGTACAAACATTAGAAGCATCGGTTTCTGGCTCTCGTAACTCTTTAACATATGATTAAATCTGCAATGAGCCCATTCATCCATCTATACCTATTCTTCCATACCCTACGCGTTGGGAAATGCCAAAATTCAACTAGTTCAATAGAAAAGAAGACTTGCGGAAACACTTGTGGTCTTTCAAACATGGGTGTTATCTAATCACTCATGACGATGCTTTACTCCTACGAACATTCCCAATGTCCTTGATAGGACCTGCGTTGGATTGGTATTGTGGTTTACCTAGACATTCCATTTACTCATTCAACCAAGTGGCTTAAGCCTTCCTTGACCATTTTTTTATCAATATCATTAAGAAGGTCACCATGACCGACTTGTACTCAACACGATAATAAAAATATGAATCTATCGCAGATTTTGTCACTCGTTGGTGAAGCCTCATCAACCAGCTCACATTCCAACTCCCTCAAACCAAACTTATAGAGTTGTTCACCAGGGCTTGTGCCAAGCACATCTCACCAACTCTCCAAGTCCAAACCTTTTGTACGTTTGACAAGGCATTCACCATGGCTAGAAAACTTGAAATTCATGTCATTGAAGAGAAGAAGATTGATTTTTATAACAGAAAAGTTACATTTAAATCAAATGATGCCTCTTCCAAACCCCAAACCCCAAAACAACTATTCCAAAGCAAAAGGATCTGCCAACGCGATAGTTTTAAAGGTTGACCCATCTCACCCATCTAATCAATGAAAAACTTCCTCCAACCTTTCTCCCATTCAATATTTTCAGTTCAAGCGGGAGAAACGCAAATACACTCCTATAGGAGAGCCCTATTCTTTAGTCTTAGAAAAACTTCTTAAATCTGGGGCAATTGTTCTTCCACCTATCAAACCACATACTGGTTTTGACCCCACTCGTCCTATGCCTACATGGTATAAGCAACATGACTATTGCAACTATCATCGCGTTAAATTTCATAGCAATAGTAATTGTATCACCTTCAAAAACATTGTCCAAGAAATGTTAGATAATGGAGATCTAGTCTTGGAAAACCATAACGCACCGGCTAATCAGAACCTTCATATCTTCAAGAATTCGTTCCCAAATCATACCCCATCATCTAACCAAACTGGTGAACCTTCAACGAATGATAGTAATGTTCATGAAGTTCATGTTGTTTTCGAATCGTACCAGCCCTTCCTCAATTTCCTCATATCCCCTCCATTGAGGAGAATCTTGCACGAACTCCTTTACCCACGAAGGAACCTATTTCATCTACTCCTTCACACGGAGAGGAGTCCCCTTCATCTCCCCCTTCATCCAGGGAGGAGTCAACAATGTCTGTCGATGTCGTTTCACCACTCACCTCGCAACCTAATGAATAACCTATGGTGTTAACTCTCTTACCCATAGGAGATTCATGATCACCTTCCTCTCCACCAAAAGAGGAACTGCATGCACCCAAAATTACATGTGTGACACTGTCATAAAATGGTTACAAAATTCCCCAGTGATGATTCAAGTCCTTTCAAGAAGATGTTTGAGCTCTCATTTCCATTTGTAGTGTATATTTGTTGCCTAGACACCTTTACTTAGCCTTCGCGCACTTCTTCTAGCTTTCTACCTCTTTCTCCACAAGTTTTGGCCTTTAGTGCCAGGACTGCCACCATGCCTGGGCGACGGTTCTGAAACTGCCACCGAAGATAGGGTAGCGGTCTTGAAACTGCTGCCTTACGCAAGGCGATGGTCTTACCCGCTTTTTCCAGATTCTTCACGCGTGTTTTAACATGCGACAGTTCACTTAATTTCACTTTTTGCATGCATCTGTGAGTTGAATTGTCTAAAATTAGCTTTGATTGTTTGGTTCTCCTTCCTCCTATTTTTAAATAGATTTAATTAGTTAGAATTAGTCCTTCTTTCCTTGTGCATGGAGGCACCTCCCATCCTCCATTCCTATATATTCCATGCTTGTATTCAAGAAAAATGCCTGAGAATTTTGTGTATCTTGCATTGTATTGCTAATACGATCTTGCTAGGAATTACATAGCCAAGCTCTGATCTCTTGTGATATTTCTCTTCTACCTGCATTACATCTGGACTACCATTAAGCTGCCATTGCTCAAGCGCCATCCTCTTATTTTTGTTCTTGCATTCCCAATCCCTTGGACTCACATGAACACTTGGAGAAAGAAAGGAACATACTGAGGGGATAGATACAAGAACAACTAGATTTGCCAAAGCTCTTACTAGTCCAGGTTGGAATTGTGTGTTTGTTTACCTTGTGTGTTGAATTGTCAATTTCATATCAAATAGAGTAGAAAATCATTCATATCAAATAGAGTAGAGAATCATTCATTTCAGTAAGTTTTCCTTTTAACATTACCAGGGAAGTTGTGAGGGATGATAGCCCTTTCAGGGTCATGATTTGTTCTTCACCTCTAAGGTAGGGTTTGGATGATTTTGATCATATTAGGTTGTTTGATTTAGATTAGATTCATACATTTGCACAAGTAACCAGCTACATCTGGTTGACTACTTGTCTTTATTTTATTTTTTAGATTAGAACACATTGCTTAAAGATTAGAAAAGAACAAAAATATTTCCTTTGATAGATTAGTTTACTTTTATTGCTTTGATCCAAACTATTGTGAAAACTCCAAAAACATATAGTAGATCTCTTTCAGTAATTAGTTTGCTTATTAAAAGTCATTTTATTTCATTTTGTATGACCATCAATGGTCCACAATAGGAAAAGACATGCATTTGTGATCCATTGGTCCCACAACCCAACAAGCCAGAGTTAATAACTGACATTGACACCATCTTACGTTTGACAATCTTACGCACACCTGCAAATTTTGTTGAGAAGATAGAACAACTCAATCCACTAAACATAGCTGCTAATCAAGCCTATGACTATTAGACTGCTCCTAGAAATAGGGTTTGATTACGCGCATGACCATCCTAGGGCCACAGCCTCTGCGAGTCTTTGGTTTTGATCCTCGGGTCCCACAACCCAATGGGCCTGCTAGTCAGTTAGACATTGACGCTAGTTTGCATATATTAGTATTCAAATCTTCACCACTTCCACCAGATATTATTGCACAACTTTCCTTACTGAGCATAGCAGCCGACCAAGTAAAGACTTTCTAGACAAGACTGAAAAATCACCCGTAAATACATGTGGCTTCATCGTGCCTCTCATTCTTACTTCTATGACCTTGTCTAGAAATCTATACGAGGCACCCATAGGTCATTTTCTGCATGTTCAGAAACCAGTGAATAGAATCTCGGTCAAGCTCGACATTGATTGGAGTCTACGAGTGTCTATTATCTCAAACCAAACTATCACACTACTTCAAGTTAGGAGAGCATTCTTTGCTTTAGACTCACAGATCCTGACATTACATGTTGAAGATATAATATTTCCCAATTAGCTTGATCCCCATCACCACACTCACATTCGCAATCATTCTATACCGATTGTCTCGGCATGACCTTGGGAGGTCGGGTGCGAAGAAGGTCACGTGTTGATTTTCTATCGTACAAATTGGTGAACCCGATGTGAAGGATTAATTCCTTCTTGTTTCCTTTATGTCCTTGTTATTACCTCATTTTTCCATTTCTTCCCCTATTTTGGTAGGTATTTTATACCTTTTAAAATATGTCTGGAAGAGAGTTTGGTGGGCCATTTGGCTCTAATAGATATTACACCAATGTGCAACCATAACAATCCCCTTCTCTTTCAAGGTGGGGTGAAAATTACACAAGCAATGTCCGAACCTCCCCTAGTTACACTTCAAATCCCATTAGCTATGTAAGGATGGAGGAGGTTGATCAACCATTAGACATGCAATATAGTCAACCCAATGTAAACCACGTTGTTATCACAAATGGAACAGGTTCTTACCATAGAGTCTTGTCAAGACCTCACATTGTCATGAAATCAACAGAGGATGATCTATTTACATGAATAGCTAATCATCTTCGTCAAATAGATGAGTCTTTGGACAGAATGAAGGGCACAACATCTGATATTTCAAATACTTATCCCAAGATTCTTACTTCTAAGGAAGACAAGAATTATAACACTGAACAATTCATGACAGGGTATCATGAGCCTGCTCAATCAAACCCTACGCCATAGGCACCCCAACAAGGGACTCAATTCTCTCCCAACGATCTCATTTCCACTTTAGTGGGGAGAACTAAAGAACTAGAAAGTGCCCAAATTTCACAACTAACACATGCAGTAGGGCATAACATGGAGTATCCAGTTGACAACAAAGGATACATCCCTTCCAATGAGAAACCAACATAATATCATGTGCAATAAGGTTCTCTGGACTCATTAAAATCTAGGTGATCTTCTCATAGGGTTAGACACACTAGGGATGGGTCCTCATCCTTCTCAAGCTTATCCTACACAAGGGCTGGAAGTGTGTTCTTTAATGCCACCACAACAGGAAATGCGACGTTCCCTGGTTTTACGCCCACACATCCATATCCTGGTACTATCCCACCTTACATGCATATGTATTCAAAAGCTCCTCAGATGGACCCATATACAATTCCCGCTCCCTACATGCCATATCAAGGGACCCCATATGTTCTTGTCAATGCTTATCATGCATCTTATCCAACTCCTCCTCTGTTGCCTCCTCATCAAGCATCTTCGATGGTGGAATCTTACGCAATGGGTACATACGTTGAGTACTTAAAGGAGCCTCTTGAATTCACCATACATGGTGTCATGCTTCCACGCCTATTGTTGGATCTTCCAAAAATTAAGGGAAAAGGAGACCCAAATTCTCATATCAAGGCTTACGCTATTGCTATCATGGAATTACTTCCTTGGGATGTTGTAGCGGCTAAGATGTTTCCAAAGACTCTCGAAGGAATCTCATTGGATTAGTATTACCATATTTTAGAAGCTTCTATACATTCCCTTAAATAGCTTGTTTCTGAGTTCATCAAAGTATTCAACATGAACAAGTTGTTGCATACAGGGATTAGGGAGTTTCTGCATATTACACGGGAGCAAAATGAATTTGTCCACCATTTCATCTAGAGATGGCACCAAGTTCTCTATTCCTCTACAAGTGCACCCAACATGGACCGGATGGAACTTTGTAATCTTTTCCTTCACTCGCTCAATCGAGAGACTAAGGAAGAGGTCCAAAATTTTCCTTTCCTTAGTTATGAGGAAGTATTGGAAGGAGCATTTCAAATTGATCAAGCCTCTATAGACAGTGGGTGTAAGATCTATGGTCCCAATGGGAAATTGGTATCCCCAAATCAAAATAATGCAAATTATCAAAACAATGGTGCCAACAATCAAGGACCTAAGGGTGTGAATCAAAATCATGGTGCTACCATGAATAGTGCTACTAATCAAGCCAAGAACGTTGGTTGCCTGAATAACATCAACAATAACAATAACAATAACTCAGGAAATCAAAGAGGCCCTAACATTGTTTCTTCTGTCAACACGGTTGATGTAAATCATCCCCCACAAAAGAAAAATTAAACCCAAGGCCCAAACCAGTATCAAAACTCCGTCCAAAGGGCAACGAATCATGGTTATAACAACCAATTCCAAAATTATAACCGAGGTTATAATCAGCAACAACAAGACACTTATCAAATGCCAACAGATTACGAACCTAACCTATATTGTGATTTCCATAAGGTTCGAGGTCATGATGATAGGAATTTTCACGATTGCAACAAGTTTCTGCAAAGACTTCCTGAAAACCAAAGGCAACTCTTTGTAGACATATTCCTAGCAAATCCTAAAACAAACTCGCAATCTGACTATACAGGACATGTAGCTCCTCATAATGCTAATGTGAGCATATTTCGAGATCCGATCCCTTCACATTCTAAAAATTTCAAGGTGAATTCACAAAACACAAACAAAGGCATTCCTATAGGAAACAATGACCATAAAGCCTCAACTTCTGACAACTCTCGGGTTGCTCCTAACCTTGGTTCAAACGATGATACAAAAATCTTAGGATTAGTTGAGCTAGGGGTTGAGTGTGAAATTAATGCAACAACTCGGATGAAACAATATGTTTCACAACCCTTACCCACTCGTTCCTTCCCACAGGATGATGTTCCCACAATCGCTAAACCAGTAGGAGCCTATGACTTGATATCATATTTGAACAAGACCTTCTCTAACATTTTGTTTTTAGATTTGCTGAAGAATTCACCTGCGCATCATTATGCATTGCTCAATGCACTAGGTCTTGGTCATTTAATCCATGTTATGCCACCTCCTAGTGCTCAAATAAATCATATTGACTTTGACATACATCCTCCAGGACAAAGTGATAGGGATAGTGGGTTTGTTTTCGATATAGACAAGATGCCATCTGACGCTAAAATTGCCCGAAGAGGTAATCCTGCCTTTTTTTTACAAGTTTGGGTTTATAACAATTACATTAAGAGAGCCATGATTGATGATGGGGCTGTTGTAAATGTGGTTCCCTTCTCTTTCTTGTAGAAGTTGGGATATGGGGAGATAAATTGTTCCTCTATAAGAAATACATTATGAGGGTAAGAAAGTCTTAAAGAGACCTCGATTGGAACCATAGTTCTTCCAGTCACGCTTGGTCCAAAAATCATATTGACGGAGTTTTACATTATCAAAAGGGAAACAAGTTATAACATGATCCTTGGGAGACCTTAGATTCATCGAATGAAGGCTATCCCTTCTACCCTGTTCCAGGAGATTATATTCCTCCATTTAGGGAAGGTCTTCATCACTCAAGGGGATCCTAAGCCCTTCGCTATACATTTAGAAAACCTCAAGAAGAAGAAAGGAGTCCATACATAGTATGAAATTCCCACGAATTAATTGAATAAACCACCTCCATCAAAAGAGTTAGCCTCGATCACCTCAGGTATGCCAAAGGTTGAAGTCATTAACCCACAAAGATTTGAGGTGGCAAAAATAGATAAGGGTAAATCAATATCTGTGGAAACAGTGTCCACTAAAACCACAGCAGGAATTATGAAACTCTTAGAGAGTGATGATCTGATCTTCCTCCCATTTGAACAACAGGGAATGGGTAGTCTTCTTGGTTTAGAATCTCTTCCCTCTGATGACCTAGGTCTAGGTGTGAACATGATATAATTAACAAATGAAGAAGGGAAATTTGAGATTGAAAAAATGCCCATCAAAACCATCTCTAGGGGTTGTTCTATTCTAAACCCTAGTTTCGATCCATGTGCATCTGAAACTAATTTTTCCATATCCATGTGGTAAGGCCTCATCATTCAGTAAGAGTTACAAGTGAACACAATGTTCTACATAGGAGACAAGGTCGAGCAGCGTAGTTATGCTCACCTACACACCATGTCTCAAAAATGTGACAAAGAGGTGCATGAACGCCTCTTTCAGACAAATGGTTTTAATGATTGGACATATACACTTATGGGCAAGGGTTGTAAGTTTAAACCCAGAATGGTAGGCCCTTGTCAAGAGAACAGAAATTTTGAGGATAATGGTTCTCCGTTGTGAACTTTTAGGGGTGAAGAATTCAATACTCGTCAACTTTCTTCACCTTAGGCATCATGACATGTAGTTTCACCTGCATTTCATATATACATTACTGCATCTGCATTGCATTTTCATTTTCTAGTTCATCTCATAAATTTGTGATCAACGGACTTATTCTTATAGCAATTCTTAAAAAAATTCTGAAAATATTGGCAAAACATTCAAATCACGTCTCTTCAAATTCTCATGGTATCATCAATTTTTTTCAAATCATTTCATCAGTTCAAATAGGATAAGACAAAGTTTTAACCGTGATCATACCAGGGCCTGCATACTTGGTTTTGCTTATAGTCTCTTTCTATATTAGGTGTCTTTGCATATAATATGTTCTTGAAGCTTCATGGTGTCACATCTATCCCATAAAAATCTATTTGGAAATAAGAACATACTAAACATTTTTCCTAGATGAGTAAGTCAAATACAAATCCACATAAAAATTTTATTTTACACATTTCTTTACCCTACCTACCTTCGGTGTTGAGCCTACATCTCTTACTGGTGATGTAGGGTTGGGAAAGGAGAGAAATTCCCTTACTCACCTATTCCTTGTTTGTGGTGATGAACCCATGCTTCCTCCTTGTAGCATGGGGCAAGGAGTAGGGGTCTCGTTGACAAACTTGAAAGTTACAAATAACTCGTTCAAATGTTGTGAAATCATAGGTAAAAGTCAAAGTGAGTTAGATGTCCAAAATTCCAAAAGATTTTAAAACCTCGAATCCAGATTTTGTCAACCAAGTAGCCATCTACGGATCTAAGTCTAGATAAACTGGAAAGTAAATCACATTTCTAAGTTATGAAGTAACTTGAGTAGGGTGAAGTTGTAGTGTCCCAATTTGGTCCTGCCAAAGCATTTTCTTTCCCTTATCATTACTAGTCAAAAAAATCCGTAACTCATGCCCTTCCTGGCTCTTGGTGTTGAGCCCTCGCATCCTAATAGTTACATGGGGTCAGAAGTGGGGAAAGTACATCTTCTTATCATATCATTTTATTATCATGTTTTTTCAAGACAATATGAAGTATCAAAGGTTGCTTAAAGAAGCTAAAATTCAAATATCACATTGTGTTCACATTATCATGTATCAGCATTATGAAATATAAAAACAAATCATCTTGTTATCATTTCACATCCACTACATACATTTTGAAAAGCATAGAAAAATAGAAGTTCTAAATATCTATAGTACACATGAGAGATAAACCACAAAAAAATCAACTCAGATATGATGGGATACCAAACCAAAAATAAGATTTTGTATATATCATGGTGAATCAAGTTTGTATACAATGTCGCCACGCACTAGGCATGGTCAAAACGCTCGCACTGAGCCCGAAACATACAAAAACAAATCTTATAAATGACCAAAAAATGCCATCAAAGCAATAAAAATGGCCCAATGGCTTGTCAATCCCTATGAGATCCCTCGGATGGTGCTCGACAGCATCTGGGGCTCCTACTACGGCTACGACAATGCTAGGAGTGAACAGAATGATGTGAGTGCTCATGGTGGCGTCCGCTACATGTGGCCTCACTGTGAGAATGGCTTTGTCTCATCAAGCGCTCGAATGTCTCATACCCGACCACCTGGGTATAGAGGGAATTCACTATCTTCGTTACCTTCCACACAGGGGAAAACACGTTAGTGTGTCTACCTGCGGCTAATGGCTAGCTCGAGTTGGCAGCCAGTTTAGCTTGGGTCTTCCTCGAGGGGATCAACAGAGTATCCACACATACCCAAAATATAATCTCTCGCCACTCCTGTGTTGTCACTACAAGAAGAAAGTAAGAAGCAGTAAGTTAGGAAAACAAAAGAAAGAAAGAGATACAAGTCAACATTCCTAACTAACAAAGTCAAAAAATGGGGGGGAGAGTATTAAACTTACTCAGGTCTCCGGGCATCTAGGTAGGATCGACAACTATTATTTCCGTTGTTGTTGGTGGCTACAGGGCTTCCCCAATGCCGAAAGTGAATCGTTGTCCTACAACAGACTCATCATCCCCCTCTCCATCATGAGGAAGTGTCGACTCTAAGACTAAGGTCTCTCTCTCAGCACTAACCTCCTCGAATGTTGTTCTCAGCATCCCTGAGTATCATGCCACTCAGGGTCATTCTCCTCCTCCTCTACATGGGCTACCTCTCCAATCCCAACACCAACTCCCTCATCCTCTGTGTCCTCTCCAATTGACTCCTCCTTCGTCTCATCCCTTGTATCCTCCGTAGAGTCAAATTCAAGATCAATGGGCTCATCCTACTCCCTGTTGTGATTAGGAGCAGCCGCAATCTGAAGTAGGGGTCTTAAAGGGGCACCAGCTGCCCGACGAGCACATACCACCCATCTAACTGCAATGGGAACACCTAGAACAACCACTTTCTAACCATGATCCCCTCTAGGGGCCCTCTGAGCCTCCTGGATAGTCTTATAAACTAGAGTGATGAGAGGGAGCATATCAATGTATGGAAGGCCAAACTACTGGGGGACCCAATTAAATGGGTGGACCTCAAGTCTCCCTACTCTGTCAACCATTTGACCTGTCGAAGAGCAAGCTACTATGGTGGTCACTGTACGTACCCAAAATTGTAAGGTACTGTACTGCCGAAACAACGTAACAGGTGCCCCAATGATGATACAAGTCTCCTCGCAAGGTGTTCGGGATCCAGAAAATCTCTCCAAGTGTGCGTTAACATCCCACATGCCCCGCTTAGCCCCCATGTGCTTTGTTTTCCATTTTCCCCTCTTTTTTTGCCTTTTTCTCTTCAGTGATGAAACCGCCGCCCTACCTGGGCGGTGGTCTCGTGACCGCCGCCCTAAAGAACAGGGCGGCGGTCCTGTAACCGCCGCCCAAGCAGGGCGGCGGTCCTTTACAAGTTTTCCAGAAAGCTCTTTTAACATGACTCACGTAATTTCAACGTTTTACTAGCTTTCTTTCACCGCCATAAGCTTGCATTTATGATTCTGGTTCCCTGGAATAGTGTTTTGCCATTGTTTATAGTTTAAGAGTTCAATTTGGTTTTTACCTTGGGTAAATACAAATGCTATAAATAGATGGCTTGTGCTCAAGCAAATGGCCCCTCAAATTTGCCTCTAAATTTCTCTTTGCAATAGATTAGCCTTTCATTTTGCTTAGAGTTCTTAGTTTCTTTCATTGCATGCTTAGTTAGTATTGTTTTGCTGTTAGGAAGCCACATATCCATCTTGTGCAAGTGCTGTCGATATTTCATCCAATCCATTGGAGTAGAATAGTTTGTTTTCAATAGGAAGCCATTAAAGTTGTAGGTTTTGTTCTTTAAGCAAGATAGTTTCAGGTTCTAGACGCTTTATGTTGCATGACTCGCAATAAATCCCGCTAGGAATTGCATAAGCCAAGCTCTGTACTCTTGCGCTATCCCTATCCTACTCACATTGTATTCAGTCTGTATCCTAAGCTGCCTTTATCCCAATATCTACTTCTGTTGATGCTAGCATTACACGCTTTTCTAGATCCACGTGAACACGAAGGAACAAGGAGATCACACTGAGGGGACAAGAACACACACACCATCGGATTCGCCACTGTTCTGCAGAATCCAAGTTCTAGATTTCAAAGTTCTAGTTAGAAACATATCAAATAAAGTAGCCAATCACTTTATTTCAGTCAATTCTACTCTCGATATTGCCAGGGAAGCTGTGGGGATTGATAGTTTCTAAGAAACTATGATTCACTCCTCACTTCTGAGGTAGGATCGAGAGTCTTGCAAATAGATTAGATCAATTATTTCATTATTTAGAATAGGTTCACAATTGCACAGACAAATAGCTACACTCGGTTATCTTGTTTGTTTTAATTTCATCATTAGATTAAATTGTCAAATTCTAGATATGTTAAAGTAGTTTCTCTTTTAAGTTCATTCATAAAGTTCATCAGAAAATACAAAAAAAAAGAGAGAAATCATATATGTTATAGATATACTTCACATAGTTAAATTTCACTTTGCTGCAGTTTATTTACATTATTGCTTTTGTATGACAATCACGGGACCTAGAGAGCCCAGAGAATACGCATTCGAGCCAATCATGCCCCAGCCTAATCTCATCACAGCAATAACTGACATAGATCAAAATCTCAGGATCCAAGTTTTTCGAACAACGGTAAACTTACAACAAATTGATTCCCAGTTAAGCGGGTTAAACATAGAAGATGACAAAGCACATACGTTTTGGTCGAATCAACCAAACTACAGATTACCCTAAGCTCATATCTGCATGACTGTCGAAGGGTTTGAAAGAGAGCAGACCTTTAGTTGTGATCCTTTGGTCCCACAGCCAGGCGCAGGAGACACTCTTACAGATATAGATACCAGCTTAAGAGTTCAGGTTGCACGAACGCCTGTAAGATATTTTAAGAAAATCACATAGTTATTGATTCTAAATATAGAAGCTGAGAAAGCATACGATTACTGGATACTAGGGATTAGGGGTTGATTCCGCACATGACCATAGCAGGACCACAACAAATACGAATCTACGGTTGTGACCCACAAGTCCCACAGCCCAACAAGCCCATAGGTGAATCAGACATAGATGCTGGCCTACGTACAATAGTATTCCAGTATACTCCACTTCCACCTATCATCATTGAACAGTTATCCTTATTAAACATAGGAGCTAACGAAGCTAGGGAATTTTGGACTAGGCCAGAGAATCGCCCATAGAAATAACTATATCCATCATTCATTTTATGACCTTGTCCGGAGACATACACGAAACTATCCCAGGTCATTTTCCACGTATTCCACAACCCATAGATCGAATCACGCCAAAGCTTGATATTGATTGGAGCCTTCAAGTATTCATCCTTTCCGATCGATCTATCACACCAGTTTAGGTTAGGAGGGCCTTCTTTGCCTTAGATTCGCAATTTCCATTAGTGCGTATTGAAGACATCAGATTGCCTAACTAGTTTGTCTGCATCCCACACATATTCCATCCCACCGGCTGTCTCGGCACGACCTCGGGAGGTTGGGTGTGAGGAAGAGTTACTTGTAGATTCCCAAGCTCGCCTGTCACTTTTCCATCATACAGTCACCTCCAATCCCAATATCCCTACCATGTCCTGATAAGGTGTGGCAGTCATGTCTATCATAGTCAGGGAGGCCATGGGCTGGTGTAGCATCCTAAGTACTTACATACCTATTCATCTAGCTACCCAAATAGCCCCTAGATCTGATACTGGTACTCCCCTGTCATACGAGATGAAACGCTCATAAACCCAACTCATCACAAGAGTGGGGTGGCTCAATGATTTCCCCTGCCATCTAGCCACCTTGTATAGATCATGATAGGTAGTCCCCAAGATATATGTGCCCCAAGCATATTTGTGGCCATGTCCCTTGACTTGTGTAATGATAGGAGCTCGACAATACAAGAGGTTATCACCACCCTTGTCCCCGGTCAATCGAGAACACAAGATACCCATTATGGCTCTGCGTATGACAGGACTGGGAGTGGTGGCAATGGACTTGATGCAACCTAGAATTCAATGATACCAACCCAATAAAACCCCAGACACGCTAGCACATCACTCAGCCTAAACTGAGCGCTCACCTGAAGCGCAAAAAGGTACCAAGTCCCCCTTTTGGGTTGGTGTTGCAGGATGTTATCATGATGAAGACTTATCATTACTAACACATCATTCTACAAAGCATACCAGATCTATACCTAAGGAAAAGCAAATTTAGGTAATAACCATGATGAAATCAAAAGCATACTAGATTCAGATACACATAGAACCAACACTTAGTTTTAGCCAATATCCTTCATTATATTCAATGCAATAAGTTTATAGAAGCTTCATTATCATATCAGTAGTATGTGCATAACAAATTTAATAGCATATCTTTGTATATCTCGATCCCCCTTCATTACACAATTTACTACAAATATATAAGGGTGGGGACTTTCCCTTCACTGCTTATCCATTCCCAAAATAGGTCACATGTTAATCTTAGCCACACGCCTTTACAAAACTAGCCACACATTCAAGTGTGCTAACAATAGGCTACTACTAGCTAACTGATAGTATTAGATCTATTTCTGGCTTGTGTCCATGCAAAGTGCTTCGTATCCAATCCTCCAAAAATAGCCAATGTGTGGCATGCACGTCTCTCTCTTGTTTGTGTGCTCTGCATGCCATCTCTAAAAATAGACCTTTTTGAGTGAAAACAACTAAGTCCCGAAAAACTAAACTTCTATTCCACATGTGCGTTCTCCCTATCCATTCGCGCCTTTGAATATGACTTCCCCGCGTAGACTTCTTGTGTGATTTTTTCAAGTGTTCTTTGATCAACATTACCCCACACTAATTTAATTGTCGCCCCGACAATGGTCATCTCCAAAAACTAAAGTAAAGAATAGAAGAATGGAAAGAACGAAAGAATGCATGAAAGAATGTTTTTACTTTGTAGTCTCTTCTTCAACCTGAACAACTAATTCAGGATATTCCTGTTTTATTTCAGCCTCCAAGGTCTACCACTCAGTGAGTGCTTCCTCTACTTTTTCTGGAATGTCCATAGCAATGGGCTCCAATTCATCCCTCACAATCTCCCCCTTTTCATTTTACAATACCAACATAATGTTGGACATTACAGTCATCCTTCCCTCTAGTAAATCCATCTTCTGCGTAATGAGCTTGCCAAGCTCTTCCAGTCGAGTCTTGTGTGGTTCGCCTTGCGCTTCTGTTTAACCATTGATAATCTTTCTGTGTGGCCAAATGTTTTGTCCTTCATCACTTTCTGGACCTCATTGTTCTCCTCCAAGGTTTTTATGTCGATGAGCACCTCTGGAGCTGTGCAGATGTTTAATGTTTGGTCTGCTTTCTTCAGTTCTTCTTGTAGCACTTGCAACAGCCCTTCATAGGATGCAATCTTCCGCATCACTAAAGCCTTCTCTTGTTATGCCTCTTGTGTTGATTCCTTTGGGGCTGGCATGCATAGAGGCTCATCTTCAAGTACTAGGTCCACCAACTTTCCTACATAGAGTATTGCTAAAGGAAACATCTTTGGTACCTTTGGCTCCAAGTGTGGCCTAGCTCTTATGACATTGTCACCAATTTCCTCTGCGATGTTGATAAATACAGTGTTTGTTTTCTGCGCCAAGTCTCTCTCCTACGTTAGGCACGCTATTTCCCATCTTTAGTTTTGATCTCTTCCCTGAGCACCCTAATTGTGGTAGCCTTGTCCATATTCCGCCTTGCCACCTCTGTTGAGACTTTCACTAATGCATTGCTTACTTGTTCATCTGACATGACAGTAGGATTTACAGTCATGTGTCTAGCCTGAGGTGTTTTCTTCAACCTCCGTGATACGCATGACTCCTCACATACATCAAAATATGGCTCATCCATGTGTGTGTGCATGGACCATGATAACTGCTTCCTAGTGCGCAATGTATTCATATCTTCATCCATTAGTTCCCAGCCATATAATTCCTTTTGCGATAGTGTGCTCTGGAAATGGGCGCGAACAATTTTACCTGCGTCCTCTACATAACCCATGGTTGGTGGAATGTGCTCTCCACTTGTTCTTCTAGAGTGAGGCTGCTTAGGAACTTGAGCTTCCATATTTGGAAATTGTGTTTCCATGTCTTGCACAGTTTATGTAGTTGTCTCATCTGTTCCCTTTTCCTCCTCTTCTCCTTACTTCAATTCCTCATCTTTTTGTTCTACATTCTCTAGAGGTGTAGGAGAAGTAGGTGTGCTTTCCTTTGACTCTTCTGCCTCCTCATTTAACTTCAATTTCCTTCTCCTTTTCGCAGTTGTATCTTTTGGTGGAGAGAGCGTGGGTGACTTACGCACTGTTTGCAGAGTAGCACCTTGAGTCCTTGTTCTCCTGAATACTTGCTTAAATATATGCTCTCCTTGGACTGCATCTAAGTCCTCATTATCTCCCTCTTGTGGTTGAGGTGGTGTAGTGTCGCGCTCAACTTCATCCTTGTTCGTAGGATGTCTTCTACCTCTATGATCTAAACCACCACTATCCTTGTGCTCATCCTCCACTTCTATTGGCTTTGTGGGCTTAGGCATTGGGATGTTCTCCATCACTTGCTTACCCTTTGGTGGTGTTGGAAGTGTGAACTCATCTTCCACATACTTGTTATTCTCCATCTTGGGCTTCAGTTGAAGATATACCAATGCTGCTCCAATATCTCCCACAACCAAACTTATTGGTTTAATGCTCAATACATCTGAAATGAGTCTTTCAATATATGCACCCCGCCCTGGATACACATATTTATTCCTTATTGTGTGGTATTCACAATATACCTTATCTGCATTGAATGTCAGTCATCGTGCGTGTGAGAACCTGTGTACTGACACCTAGAAGTAGTTTGTTATGAAGGAATATGGTAACTTACACCAAGGGCTCCATACTCCATCCTTCATGGCAAACCACATTATACAGAAATGTTGGTATATAGCGAACTGAACTGCCTTTTCAACCATCGAAGGCAAGTCTTTGGGGATGTTTCATTCTTCTTCAAAGGTCGCGCAGAGCCTATCGTACCATTTCTCAGCCCTTTACTTGACCTGTTCAGTCATGGATCCCTCACACAAGTACTTTTTGAAGCGTTCTGCAGGTGACTTGTGTTCCATGGGATACTCCCATATCTTCTCCTTCGGTCCATCAGGTACCCCAATCTCCATGAACGACAGTGATAACATAATAGCTCCAAAGCTGATCTTTCCTCCGGTGCGCACTTACTCAACGATTGTTTCTGCAATATACCGCGAAATGTTATAGACTACCTCTTCAGACATCTTTTTGGCAATGTGCAGCCACATGGTATTCACTTGTGACCACCTTTCTTGGTCATTTATCTTTGTAACAAGATGTGTGGCTGCTTGCACAACTGGATACTTCTTTAATTTGTCAATGTCCATGTCGCGTGGACCCTTTCTGTACCCCAACTCCTTTTTGGTCTCCAATATTGTGGTCTTGTCTATTAAATCATCTTTCAAATCTTATTTTATGTCTTTCAACCCCGTTACCGTGGAGATGAGCGCGGCTTGTTGGCTATATTTTCTGCATAGCACAAAACCTAGGCAGTCATGAGATAAATCTCCCTCATCTACCAGTAAGGCTCCCGTGTCAAATTTCTCAATTAAAGTATGCTAGTATCTATATGGGGTTTTACTTTAACTGTTCGGCTCATGAACCATAGTTGTACAGTTCTGCAGCAAGTAAGTAGTTGTTTAAGAAAGAAAATATTTATAGAAGAAGGGAATTATGTAAACACAAAGAAGAAATGGGGAAGATGTGCATCCCAATCAATAGATAACAGAGTTGATTGCATGCACATAGAAGAAACCAATAGATATAAACATAGAATTATAAGCAAAGGTAGCTCTAGATCTAGATCTGAAATAACACAAAGTTTACTAAAAGATCTAAGATATAAAAGCTAGAAACACAATACATCGAGACACAAAGTTCTCCAGAAATCTGCTCATGTATATTCTTTTGCTTCAAGAGGCTCTCAAGGGTTTCAGCACAAAGTCTTGAATACAAGGTTGCTGCTTACAAATTCTGATCATTAACCCAGAGGTTCTTCTCCTACTTATAGAATGTAGGAGGGAAAGTACAAATGGGAAACTCAACTGAACTGAAACATAAACAACAAGTAAATATGACATTTAGCAATCTTCCTCCACTAAATTCTCCTTAAGTGACACATGTATCACTTAACTAATTGAATTATTCCACATAACTTTAAGTAATGGTTTCAAAACCAATAACTTTAAAGTTTTACAATTTCATCTGAGAACGTGGAAAATAGAAGAAGAAAGAATAGAAGAAGAAGTCAAGCTAGCTATAACATTTATGTCTTCTTTTTGTTCTAATATTGGATATACTTGTCGAACATGTAATTCAGCATCTTCCCATCTGTTTTAGCCACCGCTTCCTTTTCTATCCTGAACTGCAATAACCCTTCGTTCAACACCTTGATACATGCTTCCACATCTTCCAAGCTTGGCCCGAACCTTACAATATCGGCCTACAGTGCCACCAGTTTGCTAATGGAATTCATTGTGAAAGGTTTAGTAGCTCCATCAATTCTCTTTTGTACCATCAGAAGAGAACCTTCCAAGGAATTAGGAACTCTACTAGGAATAATCCGCACGTATGAAGTAACACTTCCGACCACTTCCTCCTCAGTGAAAGAAATGATAATGTTTGGTAAGGACGATGTCCTACTCTCAAGTGCTTGCATCCTCTTCAGCAAAACTCTGCAGATCTCTAAACGGAAAGATACTACAAAATCCAGCTGTTTCCCCTTCTCAACTGATCCGTCCGGTACAATCTGCTCCATAAACAATACTTCTCCTGGCAGCTTGTTGATTTCGGCCAAAGTGCTTAGGTTACTCTCAGCAACTGTGTTCATATCTACTATGCTCGTCGCTAGTTCCTTTAGCTATTTTTCTACATCATTCATAACCTTCCGGTGGGCAGGCACCTCTCTAAGTTGTACAGAAGCTTAACGAATAATCAGATTCTTCCATTCATCAATAGCTTTCACCTGATTGCTTACATCCTCCATCTCCTGCATAAGATGATTACTCACTTGTTCTGAAATGGGCTGAGTGGAAGGTTTAGCAACCTTGGCTATGATCTCGCACAACTAAGATACCTACTTCTGAAGCTCGTCTTTCTCCACCTTTTCTTTGTCAAGCCTAAGGAATAAAGCATCTATCAATGTCTGTGTATCCTGCTTCAATCCTTCTGTGGTGGCTTGACCGATGGGTACTCTGGTTACTGTTACATCTTCTATCGTGAGCTCGTCTTCCTTCTCTCCTTCTGCTGGAACTGACATCTCAGCAAACTTCTGCCCCGACTCCTCGATGATTAAACTTGAAGTTACCTTAGCAACTTTAGGTCTTCTGTCTTTCTAGAACCAACTGCGAAGCCAACCATTCTGAGAAGTTACTTCTCGGAGAATGAGAAGTTGTTGAGTGCATTACTATCTCCCACTCTGTTTCCTCTCCATCAGAAAGTGCTCCAGTGTTATGGCTGCCATCTTCTGAACCATCCAAGGACAAAGATCTTTCGAACTCTGCCATTTGCAGCTTCAACGTCTCTTCTGGAATAGGTGCTGAACAAAGTGGCTGAGGAGAGAAGATGAATGTTTCCAGATTCAGTGGAGTCATGGAAGTGTCCTGCTAAGGTGCAATAGTCAGTGGAGTACTGAATGCTGGAGAAGCCGAAACTAAAGTCATAGCCGTGGAAGTGATCTTTTCCTTTGATTGAGATCTTCTACGTACTTTTAACTTCTCGGACCTTCTGTTGCTTTCTCCTCTGTGTTTTCTTTTGAGGGAATCTCCTGTGCCGAAGTTGCCCATGACTTGATTCATCAATGCTTCATCAAGGCAGTATCCCTTCATCAGCAACAAGTTTGAAGTATTCACCAGAACAATGCCAGACCTTTCTTTAATCGTATGGCAGCCCCCTACATTATCTTGAAGTACGACTCTATCTCCTCCCATTTGATGGTAAGTGTCAAGTAACACATTCCCATCATCTTTAAGATCCGCAGGTATCTGCGCTAGTCCAAATTCGAACACTTGTCGTGTTGATAGCCTACTAAAATCCTTCTTTCTAACCTCGTACTCACTTTTGCACTTCATCCAGAAATCCTCTAATGAAGGCACATATGCGTACTCCTAGGAGATCATCTTCCTGGCTACTCCAAATGGATCGAAGTTTAGCCGTTCCGGGAAGAACTCTTGCTCATATTCGGACAACATCTCCATCTCCATCCCTCAAGCTCTATGAATGCTCTGGCAGCTATAATGTCCCACAGTGATCGGGAAGAAGCCCGTAGACTTGTGTCGTTTCGACTGAAGGTCGTGTATCTCAACAAGGTGTCTGCTCGGCTCCATGGTGATTAATCTATCATTTGGATATCTAGGCAGCTTAATTGGTTCTCTAGAAAAGCCAGTAACCCTGAGGTATGTGAAATATGCAAACTGAATGAATAGACTGCCAATTCTGGATACAGCTTCCCACACTTCCTTGCTCACCTTGTTGGCCTTTAGGTCCCTGTCTAGCCTGCAAATGAATTCGTAAGAATCCATCATTGACCACTTTGAAATCTTTCTCACGTGCAGGTACAGTAAGCTGTGGGTAGCACTCAAAAATGGGGTCCTTAGAAAGAACGCCACATCTATCCAACTTGGAGAAGATTCCTTGTGAAGCTGCAACGTACACTAAGTAGGAAGTCATTTTGAAGCTGAAAGTACACTTCACATTCCGGAGTTGCTCACCAATGTTGTCGCTAATGATTTCCGACCAATTGATTACGGAATCAACCTTGTTGACTTCAATGGTCCTAATGAAAGCATACATCCATGTACGGAAAGTGTGAGTGTTCGCCTCGCCATTAATCATGCATAACAATTTGGCAACATCGTCTACCTCCTGCACCAGATTGGACCGTGGAAGAGTTCTTGGGAACTTAGAAGGAGATCTGGGCTTCTTCATGTATCTGTTGTTTATTATGTTCATGTAGTCAAATCTATGTTTCTCCCACCTACTGCCGGCATCCTGAATGCTAATGGAAGTCACCACCTTTCGAGACGAAATCTTCAAGCAATAATTGATGAACTCTGTGTCCAACCAAATTATTGTTTTCCCCGTAGCATCTCGCACTGAACTGGATGAAGGATGGTAAGACCTAGCACACTCCATAATGAACTCTGGCAACTGGGCTATGTATGGAAAGGCTGCAGCTTGAATAATTCCACTGCTTTTAACTACACGCATGAGTGAAGTCTTTCCTGCTCTGGATCTATCAATAAATTCAGAAAGAGGTTCCGGACCTAGATCTGTGTCTCCTATGTCTGAAAATTTGGAAGTGATGCATGACTCCATTGTGCTTTCTTTTTCATCCCTTTTTGTCATGGCTTTGTCTATCTTTGTCTGAATAATTCTTTTTCTTCTTATTCGGCCGAAATTCTTTAAAACTGGTGCAGATCTGGATAATTCTTCAGATTTGGAGGATATATTCAATGTATTGGACATTGATTAAAGCTCATTTTCTTTTGTAAAGCACCTCTAACGAATTCCTGCAGTTAATTTAGACAAAGATGGCAACCGGAACATGAACAGTGAATTTTAATTATAAAAATCTGCATAAATCAAGCCTGCTGCCCCAAAAATTGATGTTTTGTTTGCATGCTAAGTGAGCATGAATTTTTCCAACTTCACCTAAGCACCTGTATCACTTATGTAAACAATTATCCAGACACAAATCAACTTCCTTCAACCTGTGCGCCAAAATTGGAAGCTTTTAGCATTGATTTCACCTTCTTTTGAGCAAAAATCCTCTTCAAATGGGGCGCACTTTTCCTCTGGGCTACACTTCTTTACCTGTGAATTAATTAATTCATCCTTATGGCAGCCCCTGCTTATATAACCCTTGTGATTCTATAATTAATTAATGCCTTTGCAATTACTGGCAATTAATTAATTAATTAATGAGCTTCACTCTTCAAATGGGGCGCCTATTGTGTGCATGCTTATGGCTGCCATTAAATAAAATAAATTTATTTAATTTTAGACTTATGCTTCCACTTAACTCAAGCCTCACAGTGTGCTTTGACCTTAGCCACTGAAAATAGGAATTAATTTAATCATTTAATATTTTTAAAAGTATTATTTCTCTCCCAAAAGGGGCGCATTTTTTGACATAAAGGGGCTGCCATTAAATAAATTTATTTATTTAATTTTAGAACAGTCTATTTTCAACCACCTTTTTTCATTTAACTTCAGTTGACTTTTCCACAAGCCTGGGCGCCAAAATTGGATGAATAATTAATTAAATTAATCAATTTAAAGGTTGCCTTTACTTCTCCAAAGGGGGCGCACTTTTTGAAATAAAGAATTCTATTTTTAAGAAACACGTGACAATGGGATTTTTTACCCTGCAAGGCAGCCCTGAAAATCCCATGATTCACTTGACTTTCATAATGGGATTATTTACCCTGCAAGGTAGGCAATAAAATCTCATGATTCACTTAAGTGATCTTTCTTTTATTCCACAATGGGAATTTTTACCCTGCAAGGCAGGTAATAAATTTCCGCCTGCCTGCTGCCTCTAATTTTCCCATTATCACTTAAGTGGCATTGCTTTCATGGGAAAAAGTACCCTGCTAGGTAGGTACAAAATTCTCACCTGCCTGTTGCTCCTAATTTTCCCATGATCCACTTCAATTCTTCTTTTTCCAAAAATGCGACCAGCCCAAAAGAGGCTTTTTGGTGCACGACTTCATCTTTTCCCAGTGAACCAGACCACTGATGGCGACTTCCTTCTGGCATAACATGCATATATGATCCCCAGTTACTCCAGGCCAAGAATTAGGCCAAACCGGCAAAGGAATTGATCTAGAGAAATTTCACAGAAAATGAAACGGGAAAAACACAAAAACACAAAATGTTGCCAAAAGTCACAAATAAAGTCCAGAATGCATTCCTGGTTAAAACCCTACTGGTATATGGGAATAATGATATGTACAATCACAATAGAGTTAAACCGGAGCACAAATTGCCTCAAACGGGGCTCAAAATAATTAAATACAAATTTCCCGCAGACAAATCCCGACGACAAAATATAACAACTTTGGGCATCTGGGTATTTGGCAAAAATGGCTAATATGGCTCTTTGAGAATATCTTGACGCAAGACAAGAACTTTCTGGCAATAAAAACACAAAATGACCCATTATTTTAAAAGTATGAATTTTTTTTGAATAGGGTAGTCACAGATTTCAGGATGAAATCTGGGGACACCACGGCTGAAATTCTGGCTCGGCGTTCTGCAAAGTAGAAAAAATCTTTGTGCACTCTGCTCATGAGCCATTGGCATAAGGGGCTAATATTTCCTAAAGTAAGGGAGTTCTTATAGCTGGTAAAATCCTATCTTCTGTAAGAGCTTCTCGCCAGCATCATCATGTACTCGACATGTCTTCCACTCGTGCATTTATTTGTCTTTGTGTTTAGCAAGGCATCAAGATCCTTCTTATTCTCTATGGTAACGATGGTTGTACTCACTCACCTTTCTTTTCCTTATGTGAGAATCCCACTCTCTGGCCTACGATAACCCCCTCTAGATATTGCATCTTCTGAAAAATTGCTTTCGGGAGAAATCTCCTCTTATTTTTTTACCCACCTTCTTCTTTCCCTTCACTCCTATTGCAACTACTTTCTTGGGTGCCATTTCTACCTTAAAATCCTTTGTAGATCCCTCACCTCTTGAATTATGTAATGTGATGAATCAAACCCTAGCTCAATTCAGCATGCCCTAGGTGAAACTACATACCCTTGCTCCTCTCTGTCACCTTGCTTTGCTCAAACCCTTCACCACCATGGGGACACAATCCCTTTATGCGCACATATCTCTTCATCACGACTGGTTACACACCTCTCACCACCTCAATACAATCACTCGGCTCTTCGCACTTGGCTCCTTTTCAAATACTCTTTATCGCAACAGTAAAAATGAACTTGCATCCCATCCTTATATAGATTTTCAAATTTTTGATGCATTCATTGCTCCTTCACCAACCAAATATCCTCTCATTAATTGACCACTTCCATCCTTTCCCCGTGTTACATCTTCGCGCCTCAGCTATAACCTTCTAATACGCCTTCTTACCCTCTGGTCACCAACTTCTCTTCAACACGCTTCCTTGCACCTATGTACCTCATTACTACACCTTCTACTAGTAGTTGTTATGGCCTCTGTTTACCTCGTGTTATAATTTTCCTTCATTCATCTCCATCTTTGGTCACTTTTAGAGGCAATCTTTTGAATTCAACAGCACCCGTAGCAACTTATTCCTTTCACCTTTCAATTCCCATAATCTTGTACCTGGATACTGACAACCACCCCACACTAAAAGTATGTGCAGTCCTCTACGCATAAACATGCTTCATGTAGTAATTAGCTTCATGCGCACAAGCGTGCTTATTTCACAACACACCAACTAAATTGAAAAGGTTATAGCGATAAAGAAGGAAACACATTAAGGAAATATAGAATTGAAAACCTAATCTAAATGGCAATACTGCCTTATTACAAACACCAAGAAGACTTATTTATAGTAGGGCTTCAGCCTACTCCCGTTGAAGTAACCGGGTAGCCGTGTTCCATCAAGTGCTTCTAACTGGCAAGCACCTGTTTCAAGGATGTAAGTGATAACATACGGCCCCAACCAATGTACCTTAAGTTTTCCTGGATGGCGCAAGAACTTAGAGTCATAGAGAAGTACCATTTGTCCAATCTCAAACTTCTTATCCCTTATGTTTCTGTCATGCCATGCTTTCTGCTTGGCCTTTTCTTGCTTCTGACTCCAACGTGTTATGGCTCATCACTCATCCAAGTGAATTATCTTTTCAATCCGTTCTTCTAAAGCTTTCTCATCAGCTAGACCTCCAGCGTGCGCAATACGCAAAGAAGGTAACATAAATTCCATAGGAAGAACGACTTCTGTGCCAAACACTAACTGAAATGGTGTGGCTTTGTTCAACCTTTTATATGTTGTTTGATATGCCCAAAGTACTGTAGATACTTTATCATCCCAATCCTTTCTTCCAACATCACAGATTTTTGTCAATGTGTGGCCCAAAATTTTGTTGAAAGCCTCAGCAATTCCATTTTCCTGAGGATGATAGGGTGTAGTCTTATGGTGTGCAATCATGAACTCATCCAATAAAATTCTGATTGTCTCATTAAGAAAATGTGTGCCCCTATCACTGGTCAAACTCAAAGGACATCCATACCTTGTAATAATATGTTCCCATAGAAACCAAGCTATTGTAGCCATTATACAGTCCTTGGTAGGTGTTGCTTTTTCCCACCTTGTCAGATAGTCTGTGCAAGTTATAATGTAGCATGATCCAGTTCTACACGCAGCTAGTGAAATAGGACCCACAAAATCTATAGCCCATTTCTCAAACGGTTCTGCGCTAGCAATAGGTCTCAGAGGCATTTCATCTCACTGACCTGGTCTTCCAAGACATTGACAATGATCACATGCCTTACAAAATTCCTTACAATCTTTATAGAGGGTCTCCCACCATAATCCAGCGAGTAGAATCTTACGCATTGTGGCATCACCTGCATAGTGGCCTCCTAAAATTCCACCATGAGCTTCTTCCATAATGCCCATGTGCTCATGTTCCAATACACAACGGTGCAATACTTCATCCTTTCCCATTTTGTACAAGTCACCACTAATTAACATATAAGGTGCAGCACGTATAGCAAGTTGTTTCTTCTCCAAGGATTTCATTCCTTCTGGTGCCATCCCTATGCGTAAAAATACAACAATGTCCTCTAGTTCTGATGGCGTGTGTTGTAACCTGTATAACTATGCATCTGGCATGGTATCCTCAATTGCCTGTGCTTCTTCTCCTGACTGTATTCTTGATAAATGGTCTGGTCCAAAATTACTTTTTCCTGGTTTTACCACAACTGTGAAATCAAACTCTTGAAATAAGAGCACCCATCAACATATGCACCCTTGTAAAATAGGCTTATTTACCAAATACTTCAATGCCATGTGATCTGTATAAAAGATGAATGGTGTAGCTAGTAGGTACTGATGAAATTTATGCAACGCATAGATCATTGACAAAGCTTCGCACTCTGTAGTTGTGTAATTCTGTTCTGCAGGAGTCAAAGCTTTCTACTAGCAAAATAGATAGGATGATCTACAATACCTTCTCCAGGTTGAGCCAACACTGCATCCAATGGCCATGCCAGAGGCATCAACATGTACATGAAATGGTTTTTCCCACGAAGGAAAACACAGAATAGGTGTGGTAGTAAGTTTCTCCTTTAATGTCTCGAATGTGCGATGCTTGTTCTCCCCAGTAGAACATTACCTTTCCCTTTCAGTAACTCTTCTAAGGGTGCAGCAACTTTGGCATAGCCTTTGATAAAAAATTTGTAATATCCTGTATGTCCCAAAAATCCACGCACCTCACTTTGACTGGTAGGCTCCCCTAGGCCTATAATGACTGCAACTTTTGTTGGGTCAACTAACAAACCCTCCTTGCAGATTATGTGTCCTAAAAGTATCCCAAATGGTGTAGCAAATATGCACTTCTTGATGTTCAAAGAGATACTCAACTGCCTACACCATTCAAACATTAAGCGCAGATTGTCACAGTGGTCCTTAACTAATCCATACACCATCCAATCGTCTAAATATACCTGTAAGAAGTTGTGAATAAATTCCTTGAATGCTTGGACAACTATGCGCAAAAATACAGCAGGCGCATTTTTCAGACCAAAAAGCATGACAGTATAGGTGAAGCTACCCCATTCAGTAGTAAATGTAGTCTTTTCTTGATCCTCCTGGGAAATCCTAACCTGATGATACCCAGAGAACCCATCTGTAAATGAATATATTTCGTGCCCTGCAACTCCTTCTAGTATTTCCTCAGTAAATGGCGTAGGGAATGGATCAATTACACATGCAACATTCAGCTCCCTGTAGTCCATGCATATTCTAATCCATCCATCCTTCTTGATACTGATCACCATTGGACTAACCCATTCTGACTCATCAAGGGGCTTGATAATTCCAGACTTCAACATGTTATCAATCTCTTCTTTGACCTTTTCGCACAAATTGGGGTTCATTCTATAAGGCCTCTTTCTAACTGGGTGTGCACCCTCTTTAAGCTTTATCTTCATCTCCCCTAATGATTCATGCATGCCTTTAAGTTCATGGTACCCCCTAGGAAATAGGTCCTAGTAGTCCCTTAGTAACTCTATGATTTTTTCCACTTCAGAGTCTGACCAATAGTCTCCAATTATGGCTTCCTTAGGCTCAGTATCTGTTCCAATATTCACCCACTTTGTCTTCATAGGTTCATGATAGGCGTGTGTGGTCCTATCCGCACTATCCAATACCTCACGCCTTCCTGTTGAATGGTTTACATCTAGATTATCTACTTCTTCATCATCCACTAGGTAGACCATTTTTCCTTTCTCTTTCTCAAGGCAAGCACGTTGAAGTAATGTTGCATCGGCCCCTGGTTCTTTATCAAGATGCACTCCTGAGTCCTCTTTATCTAATAACTCCTGGAAGGAGTTCTTCAGCCTTGGCACTATCCCCCATAGTTAAGCGCTTGATAACTTTCAATGCTTCTTCTACCAGAGGTTTTGTAGAGAAGAAGTCAAATGTCTGGGCCATTCCTGCAATTAAATTCTGCCAATTTCCAGTTTCTCTATGGAGTTTTGCATATACATACCAAACACGCGCACAACCTTGTAAAGTGGAATAAAACCAGTGCACCCATAGTGAAGGTGGTAAAGCTTCCTGCCCTTCTGTCCAGAGTCTCTCACACTTCTGAACATGGTGTTGAACAGGTTGATCACCGTGATAATTATATTTGTGTAGGTGCATTGCTCCTAAAGAACCTAGTAGTAAGAGCAACCCCAATTTCATTCCATTTGACAAGATTATCCCTATGGACCACCCACCAATGTGTTGTTGTCCCACATAGTGTATATGCTAGCATATTTCTCCTCTCCAGTGGGTCTATCCATTTTTCTTCCATGGCACGTAGGAATACCATGGGATCCCCTTCTCCTGTGTAACAAGGTACCGAGTTGTTACCTATCCTCCTGACATAACGCGGTTTTGTGCCTTAAGGGAATATGCTCTTTACTTCACCCTACCAACTCATAAGTGTTGTGAGCCCAATTATCACAAGAAACACTTGTAGTATCGCTAATAGACTGTGCATCCTCCCACTGAATTAGTCCTTCTTTGGTTGGTTCAATCATCTCTGGATCTCGGATGGCGCGTACATAAATCCTATTCAGATCTTCTTCACTTAAGGGCTCAACATAAGGCATAAAATTTCCATCTGTTAAAGGGATAATGACCCTTTCCTCTTTATTTTCAAAACTGATATAGCCCTTGTTGAACCGAAGATCAGCATTATTTGCATAGCACCAAGGATGCCCTAATAGAGCTGGGAAGCTATCTGATTCTGCCAGCACTAAAACTTCAAAGTCTCCAGTGAACTTGGCTCCTTGTATGGTAATGGATGCATCTTTTAAAACTCCTATGGGAGTGGCCTTAGTTTGATTAGCCATGAATAATACATTAGAGGATGGCTTCAATGGGGGTCTCCCCATTTGTACCCATGCATCCAAGGTAAGAACATTGACTTCCGTGCCTGTATCAATTAGTATATTACTCAACAACCACCCATCCACAACAACATTCAGAGTGATTTCCTTGTCATAATCTAGGCTATGAGGAGGGATATTTGCATGCAGGATCTGTCATCTAGTCTCAGTACTTGCACACAGAGTGTTCCCTTTTAACCAACTCCCTAATAGTGGAATGATGTTCTCCTGGCACAACATTTTGCACACTTCTCTCAAGTCATCTATATCAGTTTGGACCATCTCTGATGCTTTCTTCTGCTCCTTTAAAATTGTATCTCACCCTGAAGATTCCTTAGAACTTCCATGGTATCCTGATAAACCTCCTTCTGATAGGTAGGATCTAGGTACCGTGCATGAAGAACCTCATCTTTAGTGATGGTAGGTTTCTGTTGTAATGCCTCCCTGGCACGTGCTACCTCAGCACGGGTCGTGATCCTCACTTGTAGTGCCTCAGACTCTGCTTCCATTTTGGGCATCCATTGATTGTCCACAGTGCATTGTATCCTAACCATCCCGATTGCGCCTTTGTTTTCTTGTTTATGTTGCTTACTCAGATGCTCATATAAGTCTGGGAACTCTTCATAGCTATGGTTCTTTCCATAAAAGAACATGTAATATTCTGAGGACACTTCGTGCCTATAGTGGTCAGGAGATCCGCATGTATAACATGTTCCGTGAGGAAACTCACTTCTTCCACCACCACGGCCTCATCCTCCGAATCCACCGTGGTATCCTCGACCTCTGCCACAACTGCCTTCAAAATGCCCTCATTCCGATCATAGCGCGCCTGATTGTGCTCCCAGTCCTGATGCTCATTCTTTCCCTTAGAGTTATCTGAAACTCATGTCTATCGTACACCAATATCTATAGCATCATGGATCTGTCCAATCAGTCGGACAGTCCTCTGTGTCATGAGTTGTGGACCTGCAGATTTTACAGTAGCTTGAAACATTCTTCCTTATCACACGTTGTAATAATGGGCAGTGGCTAGCATCATGGTTTAAGTGGCATATCTCACAATCCATCAGCAATGAGCGTACTGTTCTGTGAGGACAACTATCCTTTGTGTGACCCTCTACTTCACAATCTGTACACCAAATTCCTGAGCACATTTCATGGGCTGAATTCGCGATAATTTCTCTAGTTGTTTTTCCATAGCTGCAATCTGTGCCTCTAAGAATGGGCTAACGCCAATGTCAATACTCCCAACTACCTCAGCATAAGGGATGCTTCCAATGCCTCGCATGGATCAGTATATGTCTTATGTGACAACGTCCCTCCTAAATGGTGTAATCAATCCCCCAACAAACCATTGTGCATGTTGGCTTGCGTGAATATCATAGGAAAGTTTAGACAGAAGTGTTTTAAAATGGGCATCATACTCGCGCACACTCTCAGTAGTGCCTTGCTTAATATCCTTGAGTGCACTTATACTCTTCTACTCAAATTCAGGGATATAAAACTCTTTTAAGAATGCATCCTTCAATGTTGCATAATCCATGCAAGTTCTGATCAGGGTCAAACTTTATGTACCAGTTGTGTGCACACACCCTTGTAACATAGTAGCAAATTGGCTTGCCTTACGCTCAGAAGTTGTGATTCCTTTTGTGCACCACAATATTTCACACATATGCACATGTTCAGCAACATATTCTATGCCCCTATACTCTGGAAGACAAAGAGACATTTCCATATAAATATTATGGGGTTGGTGTGGACCTTGCCCACCTGATCCAGAACCTCTAGTGTTTCCCCTACCTCCAGAACCTCCAGATCCACCTGAACCAGAACTTCCCATGCCTCCTGATCCCAAACCTGTAGCTTGAATAGGTCCTATAGACGTACTCCCCTGTGCTCCGATAGTAGTACTATATTGAACCCCTACGGTCTGTGAAGTAGTTCCACTTCCAGAAGTGAATCCAACATTCAGTGCGCTCATATTTTGTGTAGACGATGCACCTGAAAACACACCTCCAAATAACAATGAAGCTTCATCTACCCTGCCATTGATGTACTTGTTCTCTTACTTCCCACACTTTGCTTGTTGATTACTTGTCATACTAGATACTGGAAAACCAAGTGCAAGGGCTAGGTTACCAGGTGGATTCAAGATGCGTGCCCACGGCCCAGGTCAGTCTCTATTGGCATGCTTCTTTGTGAGGCCGAGGAGGGTTCCCTGTCATGCTTTCCTAGATGGGGGAGTTCCTGATGCTCTGGCTCCATGTCTTCTACATGAGCTCCAAATCCTTCACGATCCATCTCTCTCCTCAACTCCATACTTTCTGGAATGGTACGCTTGCTTCTCTATCTCCCTCTCACGTGCCTCATTATACTTAAGCCACCTTTCCTCTCTTTGCCTTTCTGTCACTAGGTCTGCCATCTTTCACCAATCTGTCTCCTGCCCCCGCACGTGGTGGGGTTTAGTTAGCCATCGGTTTACTCTCCAGATTCAAAGTTACCATCAGGATCTTGATCGCCAGTGGAATTCCTTGTAGGTAAGCTCCCCATGGATGTCGTAAGAACTGGAATTCAGCTACCTCTGGACATGAATAAGTGGAAATTGAGTATTCCAAGATATAACTGTTCAAGACACCATGAAACCACGTATCCACAACTCAAGTCCAAATCAGATCAGCATCATAAAGGGCCTGGAATTCTTCCTATACATCCAGACAAGTGCACGATACCTCCAATTCCACTTAGATGCATAAGTAATCAGCCACTCGTACAATTCTACTGGAAAGATAGTGAAAAAGCTCTCATATAAACTGTCATACAGATTCTATTCCACCCAAGTGCATGCGTTAAACTCAGATCCAGTGTTGAACCGCCATGCGTATTCTTCTTCCAGATCATGTATCCATTCTTCAATACTTGCTAAGGTCAACCGGTATGTCTTCATTGTGAACCATCCTGAAAACAACTGAAAAAGAGGTCCCAGAAATGGAACCAATGATGCAGCCTAGAATTCAGTGATACAAACCCAATAAAACCCTAGATGCACTGGCACATCACTCAGCCTAAACTGAGCACTCACCCGAAGCGTATAAAGGTACCAGGTCCCTCTTTAGGGTTGTTGTTGCAGGATGTTAGCATGATGAAGACTTAACATATATAGTTCTATTACTAGCTCATCATTCTACAGAGCATACCAGATCTATACCTAAGGAAAAGTAGAATTAAGTACTAACCATGATGAGATCAAAAGCATACTAGATTCAGATACACACATAGAACTAACACTTAGATTCAGCCAATGTCCTTCATTATATTCAATGCAATAAGTTTACAGAAGCTTCATTACAATATCAGTAGTATGCGCATAACAGATTTAACAACATATCTCTGTATATCTCGATCCCCCTTCTATTACACAGTTTACTACATATATATAAGGGTGGGGACTTTCCCTTCACCGCTTATCCATTCCAAAAATAGGTCGCATGTTATTCTTAGCCACGCACCTTTACAAAACTAGCCACACATGCAAGTGTGCTAACAATAGACTACTACTAGCTAACTGATAGTAGCAGATCTATTTCCGGCTTGTGTCCATGCAAAGTGCTTTGTATCCAATCCTCTAAAAATATCCAATGTGTGGCACACATGTCTCTGCCTCGTTTGTGTGCTCTGCACGCCATCTCTAAAAATAGACCTTTATGAGTGAAAACAGCTAAGTCCCGAAAAAATGAACTTCTATTCCACGCGCGTGTTCTCCCTATCCATTCGTGCCTTTGAATATGACTCACTTCCCCATGCGGACTTCTTGTGTGTTTTTTTTCAAGTGTTCTTTGATCAACAGGACCAAACCTTCATCCCCTTCTACGAGCCAGATGATACAATGGCGTCTCCCATATATGTGGCCCACTGGGTCATCATGGCCCTGAACCCCATTGTCTCCAAAGTTAGTCTCCTCCCAAGTATTGAGAGCCCAAGAATACGGTATACATCCTCCAAGGTGATAGTCCACTCACCCTGGACACTTGCGAACTAGAAAGTGTTCCGGTCTACATCCCAATAGGAAAATAAATCACATAGAATGTGACTAGCATGAGCAACATGGGGAACCCGTGCAATCCTCCAAATATCGACCCTCTGGAGAAGATTTGTCTCATCCAATTTCAACTAATCCAGGATACTAGGGAGCCAATCACACTCCCTCTCCTGACTCCATCTGATGTATTGCTCATGCATTCACCAAAACACGGAAAAAGAGCAAGTTAATAACATATACCAAATAATAAACTCACCAAAAACATCACAAAAAATGAAAAATCCAAAAAAAAATCAAGTTAGTGAACATTTTGGTCATTATGTTCAGAACCGCTGCCCAGTACAGGGCGGCGGTTCTAGGACCACCGCCTAAGTAGGGTGGCGGTCCCGTGACCGTCGCCCTACTTTGGGCGGCAGTCCTAAACCAATTTTTCAAACGTCCCCTTTACCCTAAAAATGCTCAAAAAGACCAAAAGAAGACCATTTTCGACAAAATAAAAGCATGCCCTATGGGTGCCCCCCCTATAGACTCATTTAAGATTTAAAAAATTAAAAAATAATCCCCCCTAGGTGAAATTTTCAACATTTTTATATTTAGGGTATAAAAATACAAAATTGAAAATAACCAACCTTTGACTGTGTTGGTTGATCTCCTACACGTGGAGGCATGGTCACAATCTCATCACGGTCGTATCAGTTGTATTCTCATCGAAAATTATCGCCATGCGTCCAGAGCTCTGAATTCACCAAATCAAATAGCACAAATGAATTGAAAAATGAGTTGTTTTGATATATATATATATATATATATATATTATGTGTGTGTGTGTGTGTGTTGTTCTAACCTCATTTTGAGTGTTTGTGTTCACAGGGCTAGAGTGTTGGCACAAGTATATTTCTATATCCCCACATAGATGGTAAGTCCTCTTTTCGTTATGGTCTAGCGTTTATTTTTTGATATTTTATCTATCTGCACATGAGTCTTCTTTTTCCCTTGCAAGTAGCAGGATTTTGGGAAGTGAGATTTCAGTACATGGGCATGTCAGGTATAAACTTCTAACTCCCCATTTTAGGAATGCCATACTCGGACTCTACATTTTATGCCTTTTCATGGCTAAGACACTTCTCCGAGGGGGCAATATGTACGCACCCAAAATTGTATGTGCTACATTGTTAGAAAACAGTTACAAAAGTCTCTAATGATGATTCAAGTCCTTTCAAGAAGGTGTTCGAGCTCTAATTTCCATTTGCAGTGTATATTTTTTGCCTAGACACCTTTACTTAGCCTTCCCACACTTCTTCTAGCTTTCTGCCTCTGTCTGCACAAGTTTTTGCCTTTAGTGCCAGGACCACCGCCCAAAACAGGGTGGCAATTCTGAAACCGCTGCCCTACATAGGGTGGCAGTCCTACCCCTGCTTTTTCCAAATTCTTCACGCATGTTTTAACATGCAACGGTTCACTTAATTTCACTTTTTGCGTGCATCCATGAGCCGAATTGTCTAAAATTAGCTTTGATTGTTTGGTTCTCCTTCCTCCTATTTTTAAATAGATTTAATTGGTTAGAACTGCTCCTTCTTGCCTTGTGCATGAAGGCACCTCCCATCCTCCATTCCTATATATTCCATGCTTGTATTCAAGGAAAAGGCCTAAGAATTTTGTGTATCTTGCGTTGTATTGCTGCTACGATCTTGCTAGGAATTGCATAGCCAAGCTCTGATTTCTTGTGCTATTTCTCTTCTACCTACATTGCATTTGGATTGTCATCAAGTTGTCATTGCTCAAGCGCCATCCTCTTATTGTTGTTCTTGCATTCCCAATCCCTTGGACTCACATGAACACTTGGAGAAAGAAAGGAACATACTGAGGGGACAGATACATGCACAACTAGATTTGCCAAAGCTCTTGCTTGTCCAGGTTGGAATTGTGTGTTTGTTTACCTTGTGTGTTGAATTATCAATTTCATATCAAATAGAGTAGAAAATCATTCATATCAAATAGAGTAGAGAATCATTCATTTCAGTAAGTTTTCCTTTTAACATTACCAGGGAAGTTGTGAGGGACGATAGCACTTTCAAGGTCATGATTTTTTCTTCACCTCTAAGGTAGGGTTTGGAGGATTTTGATCAAATCAGGTTGTTTGATTTAGATTAGATCCATACATTTGCACAAGTAATGAGCTACATCCAGTTGACTACTTGTCTTTATTTTATTTGTTATATTAGAACACATTGTTTAAAGATTAGAAAAGAACAAAATAATTTCCTTTGATAGATTAGTTTGCTTTTATTGCTTTGATCCAAAATATTGTGAAAACTCCAAAAACGTAGATTAGATCTCTTTCAGTAATTAGTTTTCTTATTAAAAGTCATTTTATTTCATTTTGTATGACCATCAACGGTCCACAATAGGAAAATACATGCAGTTTTGATCCATTGGTCCCACAACCCAATGAGCTAGAGTTAATAACTGACATTGACACCATCTTATGTTTGACATTCTTACGCACACCTGCAACTTTTGCTGAGAAGATAGAACAACTCAATCCACTAAACATAGCTACTAATCAAGTCTACGACTATTGGACTGCTCTTGGAAATAGGGTTTGATTACGCGTATGACCATCCTAGGGCCACAGCCTCTGCGAGTATTTGGTTATGATCCTCAGGTCCCACAACCCAATGGGCCTGCTAGTCAGTTAGACATTGACGCTAGTTTGCATATATTAGTATTCGGATCTTCACGACTTCCACTAGATATTATTGCACAACTTTCCTTACTGAGCATAATAGCCGACCAGGTAAATTCTTTCTGGACAAGACTGAAAAATCACCCATAAATACCTATGGCTTCATCGTGCCTTTCGTTCTTACTACCATGACCTTGTCTGGAAATCTATACGAGGCACCCGCAAGTCATTTTCTGCGTGTTCAGCAACCAGCGAGCAGAATCTTGGTTGAGCTCAACATTGATTGGAGTCTATGAGCAGCTATTATCTCATACCAAACAATCACACCACATCAAGTTAGGAGAGCATTCTTTGCTTTAGACTTGCAGATGCCGACATTGCGTGTTGAAGATATAAGATTGCCCAATTAGCTTAAACCTTGTCACCACACTCACATTCACAATCATAATATACCGGTTATCTCGGCATGACCTCAGGAGGTCGGGTACAAAGGTGACATGTTGATTTTCTATCGTACAGGAACCTATCTCATCCCACCTGTCATCTCCTCTATCCATAGGGGATCCTTTAGAAGCACCTCTTCCTGTTGGTGATAATTCCCCATTATCCTTCCAAGACCTTGTTGATTTACTCTCAACTCTTTTACCCACAGAGTCTGAATCCAATCAGTTTCATGTCTCACAAACATACTTTACAAGGATTTCTACTAAATCAACATCATCTCCTCATACAACAGTGTTATTTTTCATGCATGGTTGACTACTTGGATTATGTTGATAATTCCATGCTTTTAGGACGTCTATGGCTACCCTTTTCAACCCAAATGCAAATGTGGCCTACTAATACCTCCACGATTTATCCAAAGGTGTTTCAAAAAATCGAACCAACCATGCCCATACCAGTCATAACTACCTCTTCTTCATCACCCTCGCCTACACCTAAACCTTTACCAACAACCAAACTTGTTCCTATGCCTAAAACCTTACCGGCACCTATGCCTTCCCCCGCACCTAGAACCTCTACCATATTGGGAGTCATGCCGACATCAAGACTAGTCCATCCTCCTATCAAACTAGATTCAGTCACATCCTTACAAACCCATGCAAAAATTATTCCCCCACCTAAGAGGAAGACCCAACCTTCTAGGCCACATACACCGAGTTTAACTACTACCCCTCTTTCACCTTCACCACTTCCATCTATCCTAGGACCTCACCCATCAACCTTGGCCAAGAAACCTCTTACCCAAGGTACACTAAAAACACAACAACCCACTTCCTCATCATGAGCCTCTGTTACACCTAACTTACCTACATTGCATACACCTTCATCGTCACCTGTATCGTTTTTACCACCTATACCCACTCCACTTCTAGCCTCCTCATCACTACCTATGATATTTCCTTCTATTCAACCAATACCTTCCACCTTGCCTCTCCTAAAAACCTTCATCACCCCTCTATTATCACCTTGGTTAACCCATCCTCTTCCGGGATCTTTCTTCCCTTCTACATCATGCACTATCTTCACCTTTACCCAGGAAGGTGCAACCAAAGTTAAAAAACCTACTACCCTCTGAAGAGGTAGTTGAACCTACAACACCTTCTATCACTAGTTCATCTGCTACACCTTTTCCCAAGAAGGCACAACCCAAACCTAAAATAGTAAAACCTACCAAACCAGTTTTCAAACCTATCCCACCTCCAATTCTACCTCCTGTGGCACCTCTCCAACCAAAATCACCCACACTTCAATCCAGAACCACACTCACCTCACATTTTGATCCATTGGCACGGTTTTACGCCAACATTCTAACTAACCTTTTAGAGACCTCTATCATCACATTGCCACCACTCAGACCTTACGACCCACTCAAACCCAAACCAAAATGGTTTGACGATACTAAAATTTGCACCTACCATCGTGTGTCAGGGCATGATGTAGAAAATTGTAAGGCTCTTAAAACCATTCTCCTCCAACTATGTCCTCCTGAAGAAAATTTTGACAAAGATGATCTTTTAGACGAGGACCTTGTTCCACCTTCACCTATCACCACACATTCTTACCCCTTACCTATTCAATGACCTGCATCTCCACCTCCACAACCTTTTTACCCTCCTCCAATATTCAAGATTAATAAGTTCTGGATTAGAGAGCTAGCCAAAACCCCACCCAAATTTCAATGCAATTCCTTCTTTTCACAATACTAGTATATGCCTTCACCTTACTATTGCTCATCCTGTCGCTACACATATCATGACTCAGTTGCTCCTTCACTCCATATTAATATGGTTAACATTGCCACTCACAACCAGAAATACAAAGGAAAGGAGAAAGAAACCATCCCATCCACCAATCCTGTGCCCAATATACCATCTGCACCCACACCAAAAATCATAGTTAGAGGACCCACATACCTTATTTCTGACACGGTCGTTCATCATACAATGATAAAATAATTGCACCAATCCCCTCTAAAAATTTCTTTGTATGACCTTGTCCAAACCTCTTAATCTCATCGACAGGTCCTCATGGAGGTTCTACAATCCATTAAGGTCTTACCTAACTACCCTATGCATGTGGCCTCCATTATCACCCCTCACCATGTGGCCTCTCTCACTAATTCATCCCCTTCCTCTACACTCACTACCACTCATCAAGTAACCACCCTCAGTTTCTCTGACGACGAGATTATAGCTCTCCAATCAGATGATATTGATCCCACCCTTTTCATTTCTGTTTACACTGATAATGTACGTGTTCAACACGTTATGATAGATGGTGGTGCCAGCATCAACATCATCTCCTCCCATTCATAAAATAAAATGTGCATCCCTACCAATTGCATTCATAATAACCTAGTTATGTTGTGTTCATTCAATGATGCCATCACTTCCAATCTTGGCACCATCATTCTTCATGTTCGCGTGGGCCCCCATACTATTCTGAAATTGTTCTACGTCTTAGAGGGGGAATTCCAGTACAACCTGTTACTTGGTTGACCTTGGATCCACGTCATGGGTTGTGTTCCTTCAACCTTACATCGTTGTGTAAAATTTGGACATGAAGGACATAACTATACCATTCCAATCTAACCCTTCATCATTCAAACTTGTAACATGTTGTATTGACCTAATGATGTCCTTATACAAGTTAAGGCATCTACCACCATTGCCACTTCTCCTTCACCCATAGCCCCATCCACCAATGTTGTCGCTACCTCTCCCACACCTAACTCCTCTATTCCCACTTCTTTTAGCCTCTGCAGCCGATCAGTAGCTATGCAACCCATCTACTTCTCAACCAACCAATGCTTCTTCTTCCCTGCCATCCAGTAATTCATCTATTATGGCTACCCACATATCGACTACCAATCCCTTAGAAGGTGTTTTTCAATGTCCTCACTCTAGGGGAGTACCACCTGTACAACATCAACACATTCCTTACTCCTCAAGAGTATGGTAACCTTCAACAACATCCCTGTACTATGATCATTGCATAGGTGAGGTCTTCCCTTATGGTCCTCCCCACCTTTGCACCAACTTAATGTATGGGGGACTTGATACTTCTACCTACTCACTCGAGCCACCTTCCCAAACACGACCATTTTCATCTGACCTTCAATATCTCACCAACCGTCACTTCACCCACACCTTTCCTCCATCATTGTGCATGGAATGGATTTGTATTTGGTTTCCATGAACAAGGTTTTCATACTGTCATCTCTATGTACCACTCGTAAACATAAAGACCATAAGTGGTATTGGCTTTGTTGAACCATCTTCCAAGAAGGCCCATCATCAAAATCATTGAGGATAACAAACCTTCTTCACCCCATTCACCAACTTCACCACCTTCACCTATGGAGTCTATGGATCCAGAATCCATTCCTCCTAACTTTTTTCGTAAACACCATTTCCTTAGGACCTCTAACTTATCAACAAGATGGCGAGGATCCCTCTTCCCTTCCCTTCTTATATCCTGACATGATCGATGACAATACACCTTCTATTAACATCGTTCAATGTCAGGACGATGGGTCTATTCTCACCTACCTTGGTGTGGAGGATTCTTATATTCACTCGGTCGTTACCTTCTGAGACACAAACCATGTTAAATGAATCAACCATCGAAATCAATATTAACACTTAGGACAACCGACAAATTCTAAAGATAGGCCAATCTTTAGATGTTGTTGAACAAGAATATTTTACTTCTTTTCTTGGGATCATAGCAATGATTTTACTTGGTCCTACGCTGATATGCCCATTATTGACCCAAACATTGTGGTCCACAATATTATCATTATTCCTGAAGCCAAACCCGTGAAACAGAAGCTACAGAAAATGCATCCTCGCATTTCCTTTCTTGTCAAAGAAGAACTCCAATGCACCTTCTTTTGGTTTCCTTCATCATACCCATTGATTATACCCAATGGATCTCTAAAATTGTTCATGTCACAAAAGTAATAGGGGGACTCTACATTTGCATGGATTTTTGTGACCTTAACTTAGCTTGCCCCAAAGAAGAACTTTCATCTACCTAGTATTGACCAACTAGTTGATCTTCACCGTTGCCATGAGATGTTATCACTCATGGACAGTTTCTCGGGTTATAACCAAATATTATTCACCCCATAGAAGATCAACACAAAACTGCCTTCATCACTCCTTGGGGGACCTTTTACTATCGAGTCATGCCCTTTGGCCTTAAAAACATTGGTGCTACATATCAATAGGCTATGACTTATATCTTTCATGAAATCATGCATCAGCATATTGGAAGATTATGTTGATGATCTTCTTGCCAAATCCAAACATCGGGCCAAACACCTTACAGTCCTTAAGGTCATCTTCAACGGTCTCATCAAGTATTGTGTTCGCCTTCAACCTAAGAAGTGTGTCTTCACTATTCTTTCTGGCAAGCTCCTTAGTTTTATCATTTCTTTGTGTGGCATAGAATTTGATCCCACTAAAATAAAGGCTATTCTTGAAATGCCTCCACTAAATAACCTTCGTCAACTTCGATAGTTTGCAAGGAAATTTGCAATCTATTCGTCATTTTATTTTATAGCTTTCCAACCGCTGCCACCCATTTCATCATCTCCTCAAAAAGGATGTCTCTTTCAAATGGGATGATGAATTCCACAAAGCCTTTGACGCCTTAAAACAATACCTCCTCCAACCACCTGTGCTCATTCCCCCTAAGGATTACCAACCATTTTACCTTTACATTTCTACTACTGATCATTCCTTGGGTACCATGCTTGCTCATCGCGACAAGCAACACAGGGAACAAATGGTTTATTATATAAGTCACACCCTTTTAGACTACGAAACTAGATACACTCACACTGAAAAAATTTGTCTTAGGGTTAGTTTTTTTCACTCACTAAAATTCACCATTACATACTCAAAAACAATACCTTTTTCGTCACCAATAATGACCCCGTTACATTACATGTATGCCAATTCCTACCAACATCAATGTATTTCATGTTAGCTCATGCTTCTTGCATACCTAGACCTTGAATTCACTCATCAAAAATATTCCAAAGGACAAACCATCGCCGACTAACTTGCAGATGTATCCCTCACCAGAAATCAATCCTCTAACTTCAATTTCCCTGACAAATCCATCACTACCCTCTTTTTGGATGATACCATTTACCAGATGAGCTTATTCTTCGATGGTTCCAAATGTTAGCATAGGGGTGGTATAGACATTATCCTCATTCCTCTTGATGGGGAACTTATGCCATTATCTTGAAAATTAGATTTTGATTATACTAACAATATCCCCGCATATGAAGCACTCATATTAGGTCTTCAAGCCTCCATCACCTTAGACGTTAAATCAATTAATATCTTTGAAGAATCTTAATTGGTTGCAAACCAAGTTAATTATATATACCAATATCATAACAGAATAATTCAAAAGTATAAGCATCAAGTAGACATAATTTTTACTAGGTTTGACTGTTATGAGACTTCAAACCACTCCACGTTGCACTAATAAAAATTGTGAATACCATGGCCTACCTTGATTCCTCAGATACCCACTTTGCCTTCCGACTCAAAAATCTTTGTCATAGTACAAAGCCTGTAATCACCCTCTTATCTATTTCGAGAAGTTAACCTTGTCAGAACTGTTGAACCTGGTCCATTTGACCTTTGGTATAAGTAATTTCTAGACTACCTTTTCTTTTCAATTCAACCTCTAGACCTTACTCATGCAATAGACAATTAGCACATTTATCAAAGGTGTCTCTCACTATGTCATCATGGGAGGTATTTTTTATAAACATGGCTTTGACATTATCCTCTTACGATGCCTTGCAAGATTTGAAATTACTTACACCATCAAGTTAGTTTAGGACAAAATTTGTGGAGGTTACTTTAGTGGCTTAACTGTCACTAAATGCATTCATTCCCATGGGTTATTATTGGCCAACCCTAAACTGTGATTTTTATGACTATGTCAAATGTTCTATGAAATGTCCAGCAAAATGATAATCTTCATCACACACCTAGTCATGCCTTACATGTTACATGAGACCTTTTCCCTTTCTCTCAATGGGGTTTATATATTGTTGGAGAGGTCAACCCTCATTCTTCACAATGCCATCAATTTATTATTACCATTACCAAATACTATACTAAATGGTTGGAAGCCATACCTCTTATTTATACAAAAGTCAAGAAAATATGTGAATTCATCAATCATCACATCATTTGTTGCTTTGGTGTTCCTCACCGTCTCATTGCTAATAATGGAAAAGTAGTTTTAAAAACAAAACACTATGGAAACTTTTTGATGCCTTCGGCATTCAACTCATTTTTTATTCACCTTACTACCCTCAAACAAATGGCCAAGTGCAATCAACCAACAAAACCTTCAACAAAATTCTTATGAAAGTAGTTGGTGATACTGGAAAGGATTGGCAGACACACATTCCTTTTCCCTTATGGTGTTATCATACTAGTATTAATTCCTCATCTATGGCCACACCCTTTTTATCTAGTCTATGGTACAAAGGTGAGTCCTACCACTTGAAGTCCATAGATTCCATCTCTTCATATCTCACTTAAAGATATGATCAACGGTGATGATTTTCACCAAGATCATTTGGCACAACTTGATTTATTAGACGAATGTTGTCTTAATGATCTCAATCATCTCCAAATATACCAAAAACATATCAATTGTTCCTACAATAAATGTGTCCATAAATGAACTTTCTAGTTTGGAGAACTCATCCTAAAGGAAAACCAACATGTAACAAAAGAGGAAAAAAGTAAACGGGGCAAATTTTCTCCTAATTGGCTTGGACCTTATATTGTTACTCATACCTATGGATAAGGTGCTTATCATTTGTCTTCACTCAAAGGTAAACCTAAACCTAATCCCCTCAATTCCTTACATCTTCAACCTTTCTATTATTGAATCAAGTCCTATATCACCTTCTATCTAGTAAACCATCCTCCCTTGAGTACCATCCACCTTCTGCTCACCTCTTTTAAGGATCAATGACTAAACATGAATCATGTGATTACCTATCACCTTTCTCAGCCTAATCTTCAATATGAGTACCACATCTCTACTCATGGCATGATTCTCATGGATACTTTTCAACTTTTTCAAGTTGGAATCCCATGATTGTTCATTCCTTAAACCCTCTCTTTCATAGTTAACCTTTGTGTGCTATTGTTTTTTCTTCAATAAAAGAGTGTATTGTTCTCTATAGTATTTTCCATGACTTAAAAGACCAAAAACAAAATAGTTTCAAAATTAAAATGGGATTCAACTCCTTGTGTCAAAATTCCAGCAAAAATATGACTGCCTCCAAAATGACATCTATTCTTTCTATCTCGTTGTTATACAAAGATTGCTCCCTCGAAGGACAACTATACACAACAAACCAAATCTACCCATATTTTATAATCAAAATAAGATAGTAAAATAAAATATTCTAAATATTCCCACATCAATTATCTTCACAAAATACCTCATGGAGATAATATACTCGTCCGATATAGACTTCCCGCATCAATCAATCTATTAAAACAAAAGCAAAAAGAAAAAAATAACTTTTTGGTCATGGACTTGCCTATTTTGATCTTGGGTCTCTAGCCAAATAGGCATGTTGTCTCACACTAGGTTACACTAAAACCAACCTACTTTCCCCTTGTCACATTTTTCACCCTAATTTCCTTCCCGCTCAAGGGACATGCCGTAAATGTAACATTTCGTGATCATGTGACTTTCTTCACCCTTAGAATAGTCAATCATGCAACACCTTTAGGGTCTTACATTCATAAGCCCATATTTGGTATGGTATACTTGTTATGGTTCTTATCAATTAGGTGACTTTTTTTGTCACATCTTACCATTCACCTCTTTTCTTCCTTATTGATCTTTTTATACAGGACCAGACCATCAACACCTATATTTTCAGAATTCCTCTTTCACCAAAATCACCTATACCTATGACCCACAATCACCCATTCCTCTTTTTATCTACAATCAACCATGCCTAAAACAACCTAAACTCAACCGTGCCTAAAGGACCTAGACTCAATCATGCCTAAAACCTACCAACCCACTCCCCTACCTTATCATATTCTTCCCTAGCTTAAAGGAGAACTACATCGGCCTGAGGCCCCTTTTTGTCGGGGCTATGTAGGCAACACTCCAAGGACATGGGGCCCTTGGAGGTTAGCTCAGACACTTTTTACCCTAACCAATTTTCCCCCATTTTTATATTAGCACTCTACCTTAGTGAGTTTTTCCCATTTACACAACAAACTGGGAAGTTCAACAATCAACGAATATGCATACCTACCATTTTATCACATCACCATATCGTACATTAATCATTTCACATTTCCCTGATATCAAATATTTCAGAAGTTTAAAACATAACATAAATATACATCATCATTTATTTCCCATCCTACCAATAACATAGAAATTAAGTCAAACCCAACAACATGACCAAATCATACCTAACTCACCTAGACTCCACCATGCCTATACCTGACTCCATCATGCCTAAATCACCTACACTTCACCATGCCTAACTGACCTAACTCAATCATGCCTAAATCACCTAAACTCCACCATGCCTAACTGACCTAACTCAACCATGCCTACATGACCTCGACTCCATCATGCCTAATTCACCTAGTTTCCATCACATACACAATAATAATGGAAATTAAAAACATAGATACATCATCCATCCAATAACTCTCATCATCTATATAAGTGGGAGAGTTTGTGTGTCAATACACATATACACATATACAAATAAATATCAAGTATCTCAAAACTCTCATATACAGCCTCACTATCTTTGGCACGCAGGCAATTATATAACTCTAAATCATGAAACTCTCATATACAGCCTCACTATCTTCGGCACGCAGGCCGGTATATATATCAAAAATCAACACATGGATCATATCAAGTGACTAATTTTCACCCCACCTGATATCCTCTAGGCCAGTCTCACCTGTCTCCTCCTCCCTCCCTGTCTGCCACCCAGCCAGCATCTCTCCACCCTCCATAGGTCTCAGTCTAATCTCCACCTGGCCCTCGGTTGGGCCTGGCTTCCATGAACTAGTACCCTTATCCTGACCTTGTCTTTGGACTCGTTTCCCCCTATACTCTCTGAGCTACGAGTGCAAGATCTAGTCCTCTCACTCGTTGCCTACTAGGATTTTTACTCAGCATACAAGGGAACATCTATCTCGACAGTCGTCAGGTGATCCTGATAATAAAATGCCTCGTTCAAGGCATCCTTGAACCTTGCCATCGACACCGTCTGAGGTGTTGCTATGCGTCTCACTGGAACCTATGAACCTTGTCCTGCTAATGTTGGCCTCGACCAATGCCCTGATGTTTATCCTCCTACATGTGTAGGTGCCTATAATATGGGACCCTATCCCTAAGCCTATGGGGGTACTTGTCCCTATGCTGCAACCTAAACCTATAAGGCCATAACCCATGCCTGTGTAGTGGCCAAGTGGCCCTGTAGACCTGTCATGTGTGCATATAACGTGGCCACCTGTACTCCATCACCATCACCGCCCTATGCAGGTACTTGTACTTATGCCAACTGGGCCTTTAAAGCCATCACCTGATCCTACAGTGTGGCCACCTGTGCATGTGCCCCTGTCAACTGACCATGAAAACTTGTGATATGTATTTGTAGGGTGGCCACCTACCCCTGCAATGCATCCCTTTGCACTGTGACCATAACAAGATCTAGTTGCCTTGGCCTTGGTGGTGTCACCCGTAGTTGTGTTTCCCACCACTGCATATATCCAGCAGTAACTCCAGTGTCATCAATCTGCCTGTCCATTGCTTGTTCCTCCTGCCCTGTCAACACACTCAAAAGTGGTAGAAACATGGGTCTCTCAACATCATCTCGGCGGTACTGTGGAAAAGGTGGCGGTACATCCTGTGGCAGCCCAAACTATCATCTAACTCTATCTATAAGTATCATCTCGTGCTCACCAACATGATGCCATTGTATCCACCTCAATAGTTGGAGCTCCTCTAACTCCTCTATTGTGCCCTTGTACGAGGGATAGCCAATGTATGATCTCCACACAATATCAACTCTTGAAAGCCCCTCTAACAACCGCCTATAGTAGGAAACATCATATGTGGCCCTTGCCACCCTTGGCTGCCTACCATCTGGTACCCAACGTCTGTATCCAACTCTGAGCAAGCCATCCCCGAACCAATCATGTCGGGTCAAACCAACTGGCCACACACATACGATGTGCATGTATGCCCAAAAATGTAATAAATATGTATAACATGTGCCAAACCTCTTCAATCTCCCATAGCTCCCTATATAATTGAACTAGGAAAGTTGGTGCCCAAGTAAAGCAAACCCACTCCTCTATCATATCCTCGAGCACTCCCATCGGTGCTTGTGGGAATCTCCCACCCTCAAAATATGGCAGAGCAAAACAACCTACCACCTCCATCACCAATACAGACAGCCTCGTCTCCTATGGGTAGACTGCATACATGTCTCCATATGTGAGACTCATGTTGTGATACCTCAGCTCACCCATTGCCTCACCAAACATAGCCACTATCGGCTTCACTGATGCCCCTAAAGAAATAGAATAAATTAGCTCCCCCACAATAGGAAGTCACAAGATCTGGTACACGTCCTTCAAGGTGACGGTCATCTCGCCTGTCGGTAGGTGGAAGGTAACGGTCGCGGAATCCCATTTGTCGATGAGAGTGACCATCATATTATGATCTCAAACAATGTGCCTATAGCATCAGACACCAATTAGAGCAATCTCAGTCATATGCTCCCACTCCTCTGCAGTCATATTAGACCACATTCATACCAGTAGAGGTGGTACTATGACTTGCATCCTCAACTGGTGTCTCATCTGCATTCACCAAAACACGACATGGTTAAGACATGACCACCCCAAAATCACCTATTTCCAACAAAACCATACCCAACCACACCATTCATGCCTACCCCATTTTACCTGATTTACCTATAAACTCATTAACCCTTATCATCATTTTCCACTATCTTAGTTCATTTCACCTAGCCTTTCTTACCCTTTTATTCCTTAACCTTAAAAGGCGTCAGACGCCTTGACCGTCATCAGTTCCATTTAACCGGTGTCGGTCACCTCATCCTTGACCGACATCAACCAAAGCCAACCAATGTCGGCCAAAGCCAATCAACGTCGGCCAAACCTTGACCGACGTCAATCTCTGTCGTGACGTTAAAAACTGAAAACCTATCCCCCTATTCTCAAAAATTGACACAAACTTCCTTGAAACCCTACTCTACCCATCCCAACCTATCCTAGCTTAATTCCCCAACCTATTTAACCGATGTGTGACCTTCCCACTCCTCATTTCCTTCCATTTTACCCATGATTTTACATTTCAAAATCCCACCCAATATTTTTCACCAAAAACAATTTTAACGATTCCATTTTCAAACAACCTAGGGATTCATTATGACTCCTACCTCATCTCGGCGGCGTGTACGTGGTGGTACCTTGAGTCTCTATGATGGTGGACCTCCCACACCTTCTCTCGCCTCTGTCATGTCAAACTCCACACCTCACCTCCAAATGGATCAAATCAATCGAACCGATCTCATGGACCTACCAAACGAATGCCAATCACCCGCAACGTGGCTCACCAACTCAGCTCAATGCCTTGTATTGTCATTTTCTAAGTCTCGTATTGTCATTTTCTAAGCCTCGCTTTCTCCGTTGTCATTTTCTACAAATGGAAAAAAGTCAAAATGAATCCATAACAATGGATTTTTCTTTTTTAAACCCAAAATGACATGACCGACATTGGTCATGTTGTGCCCTACTAAACCGACATCAATTACACCATAACTGACATTGATCACCCGTCATTACCATTTGACCCACATTTTACCCATTTTCACCTAAAAACATTACAGACCAAATACCTAATGACCTTCCTAACTCCTATTACACCCTACCCACAAGCCTAACTTACCTGTACATTTCCTTAATTGCATTTAGGGACATGTTATTTACCTATACCTCAGTCTTACTTGTGCCATGACCTACATACTCTGACATGCACCACCATTTGTGACATTGGAGTTTGTGTACTTGTTATACCTTATGATGTCGTCACCCGCGTTGTTTACCCTAATGACCTTACCTTGCCTATTATCGTGTTGTTTATCATGACCAAACCTTCGGTGTACCAAATCATACCTAAACATTATGGAACCTAACCTAAGTTGTGTTTCTAGACCATATCCTATACCCTGGATACCTGAATCACTTCGACCTTGTTTGGATAAACCTATCGACCTTGGATGATGTAGCATTTGCAATCTCTTTCACCTAGTATAGTGTGGTAGTCTATACGTGTGTGTGCATTTGATTTCCATTACCCATAACCCAATTTGACCCTTACCCATTACCCAAAATGACCATACCCTTACCTACACCCCACCTAATCTCATTTTCACTACTTACCCATTTATCAAAGCACTCACTAATTCCGTCTAACACCTCATCATCTCCTGGTTTGAGGGGGATCACCTCCACCCACTTGGGGTAACCTTGCCTTTAGCCCTACTTGGGGCAACCACTTCCTATTTTTGTCAGCATCGCTTACCACTACAAGCTACCCGACAAAAAGGGGCAAATGTAGACACCAAATTTAGGTCACACTTCCCTTGGTCCCCTTTTTATCAGTTAACATAATGTGCTCACGTAACTATGACCCCTTTACCCCACATTCATATTAATTTAATTGTGTAAAGGGTTCATCACATTATTTACTAATTTAATTACTTTAATTAAATTAATCTACAGCTCACCCAGTGACATCACCTAGACACCTTGCCATGGAATTATTCTTAGTCTATTAATTAATTAAGACTAAGTCTCCACTTATCCTAACCAACTGGGAGTTAGTCAAACCCTAAAATTAAATTCATATTCCTTCTCCAACAACATCCCCGCTTATCTAAGCGCTAACCATCACTTGAGACCCAGACTGACAAGCAGAGTAGGGCAAAAATAGCCAAGATCTGTTATTTTTGTTAAACCTAGGATATCCCGCTTTAACCAACGTCAGTTAACCCTCAACCGATGTTGGTCACCCTAACCATCATCGATTACCATATATACAGTTTGGAAACCTTTTTCCCAGGTTGGTCACTTTGAGTTTTGGAGAGAGTTATCTAGATTCAAGCATGAACCAGAGATCTCTCAAACATCAAGATGACAAAATACATCCAGCCACATGCCCAAGCAAGTACCTAATATTGATCCAAAGGCATTAACCTTCATGGTAGCACTATCGTGGTACTGACCACCACATTCTTCACAGATCGAGCATCACCTTCCTTCATCAACCAGGCTTTTAGATACAATTAAGTACATTTGGATTTGCATCATTTATGTACTTACTACATTCTTTATCCTTTTGATATTAGATATTGCTCTTCTGAGTCTTCCTCATATTATTACGAACCCAATCATCCCTCATTCACTCTCTATGCAATCATAGAGAATCCCAAAATCACCTTTTATCAACTTTCACCAAATTGCCCCTACTGACGTCGGTTACCTTAACCGTCGTTGATTTCCCCTTCACCGGCATCGGTCACCAGACCGACATCGGTTAATATACCTCCTGTCAGAATTTCACCAATCTATCCCTAACATCCCCAAAACCTAAAAAAAACCTCAACCAATCCTGGTACCCCACTTACAACCTCACCACAGACCTTCCCAACTCTCTATGTAGACATAAAGAGAGCCTAGACACCTGTTTCTGACATTTGGCCGTTCCCACAGAAACTGATATCGGTCATCTTAAACCAGTATCGGTCATACTCAACCGTCATTGGTCACACATTGACCAGCGTCGGTCTCTGTGTTTGGTAAACTACCTCAGACCAACAAGCCTCATAATTCCCCAAATCAATCCCAAATTGCACTAGATCTTACCTTGACCCTGCATGTGACCCTCAGACCACCTGTCCAGCTTATAGCCTGACCGGGACCTTCATCAGTTTAATTATTAAAGAATTTAATCAGATTGACATTGATAGTAATCTGAGATACCTAAATCGGAACACTAACATTAAGTTATCTTATTTGCATGTTCATTTATTTATATTGAATTATATATATATATATATATATATATATATATATATATATATATATATATATATATATATATATATATATATCAGTGGATTGATAACCATCGAGGAAGTATCACACTTCCTGGATCTAGCTCACGCTAGGCAATCCACTAGCCTTTTGCTATTAACTATGTTTTGTGGTCTTGCTTTGTATTTCAGGTAGTTCGTCCTAGCCAAAAGGGAGCTCACACAATCAGTTTGGATAGAAAATTAGAACGCACACACTCAACCTTCAACTAAAGTATAACAAGTAGTCCTCCTTGGCTTTCTACCCTTATCTGTTTCATTAATCTACTAAGAATCCGGTGAAACAATCGGTGGCAAAAAACCATTGTTTGATTTAGACATCCCCCGTGTAAGTACACATGAACATGAAGAAGAAAGTTACGCTGGAGTAGATACAAATAAGGAAGATAGTGTTGAACAACCGACTAGTGGACCAGAGGGAGAAATTGGAGAAGAGAATAAGGAAGGTGCTCAAACATAGGTAAATACAGGTGAACGCGCTAATAGGCACAGAGATGAAGAGATGATGTAAACAACAAACCTTGGGTACATCAACAACCCAACAAAGATTATATGTGCAAGGTTCTAGAGAATTATTGCCACATATCAATTATATGGATGGGATTTTATGGACTCAGAGATGGAAAACTCATGCACGAGGAAACAATTATCATGGAGTATGCAGACTCACATGGAGGAGCCTATATTTGACGTATGTGAGGGTTACTATTATGAGTAGGAATTATCATATTCTCATCAACAATAACCAAAGTAGGTCTACATTCAATTAGAAGAAAACAAAAATGTAAGCAATTATTAAGACCAAAAAAATAGAGACACATAGTTCTTTATATTCATCAATGTAGGACACAAAGTTCCTTTTTGGTTGTTCAAGATCATTATGCTTCGAAAGTTGCAAAGTAGAGAGAGTAGATGAACATAAGAAAATGAATAGAAGAATTGTATCTTTTATTACTTGATGTAGTAGTGGTAACCTTAACAAAATACATTCAATCAATAATTACCAACCCTTTGGAATGGAGAAGCCATTTCAATTTATAACATTACAATCAGTCCTTTCATCTACCCCCACATGACTCTTCACATGTCCTCATTACGTATGACCTTTCATATTCCTAAGAAGTTAAAAATTTTCTTATTATTGTTAAAAGGCCTCTTACGATATTTAGTTAAGGGTCACATAAGTTAATAGGATGAAACAGTAAAAAGTACATTCTTAATTGAAAATTAGAATATGGAAAGAGATAGAGGAGATAAAGAGAAGGGGTTGACTGGTTTGATGAAGAGAAGCTTTTATGATGAAGAAATTGCTGATTTGAAGCATGATAATCACAACTTACACCCTCTGCAAAATGTACAAACACTCCAGACTACTGAATGAGTGTTTAGAAACACTACTGTGAAGCATTACAATGTGAACCTAAGATGACTATTGGCATCACTCATGGTGGTTCCTTCTTGATATCACAGTGAGAATGAGGATCACTTTATTTCTCCTAAGGCTTTCACAAATGGCTCCAATAATCATGAGAGACAGCTCCATGATTCTCAAACCTCTTGATGTTTATCCATCTCTGACTGAGATGAATCCTTCACTTTGTAGATAGAGGATTACTTCTCGGATGATATTCTTGAGAAGCGGTCACCACTTGGAATGGACTGAGATGATTGTAGCATTCTTCCTTCTTGAGATATGCTCACACTACAATGCATTAGGTGAGTGTTTAAAAACAATACAAATTGAGTGGAAACAAATGAAACAAATATTATTTCCAATTCTTGAACACACAATTTGAGTGAAGATCAATTCCTTCTTACCTTTTTTCCTTCAAAATCTATTTATATACCTCCTATTCACATGATCCTCATGAGCATATTTCCAGCATTGAGAGAGATACATTTGGATGTTCTTGAAGAGAAGGAGGCTATGATGGATCCATCTAAAATGACTCAAGATTCTTTGTGGGATCTGGGATGAGCTTTACCTTCTTATGAATCCTCCTAGAATATGGAACCATTGTGCATTCTCTTTTCATTATCTTCTTCTTTGGAGGATTGTGTTCAATGGATCTCGGTTGCACTTACAATGCTTTATCCTTAGGGGAGTGACCCCACTAATAGGTGTTTAATTTATTATTTAAGAGCACTATGACATTAAATGAAATTGGGATGATTTCTTGTTCTTGCATTCATGATGCCACACATAAAGATCAACTCTTCGCTACTCTAGAGTGAAATATTTGGTAAATATTTACACAACAAAAACAAAATAATATAACTTCTTAGTATTTCATACGGAGAGACTACACAAATAAATAGGTGGATGCACTCCTATAAACTAGGAGATAGTTACAATAATACACCCAAACTAACTCTCACATCAAACTATCTACGCGAGTTGTTATAATTCAAAAAACTAACTTACTAACTTAAATTTTACCGCACACAATTACCATAGAGCACTAATAATTTCATAACATCCCCCCTTAGTGTGAACATGGGGAAAATCTATCTTTGTACTTGCACTTGCTTTCATGATTAAGGTGATTTTTACTGCAGGATTATCAAAAACTCATCGTATGGTTTTCAAACGATTAACCATAAACAAAAAATGGTGGTTTTCAATTGGAGTACCACATACCAAAAATGAAGGTTTTCAAGTAGTTTACCTACAACCACATCATGATGTTCCAAGTACTATTATCATCCCTGATCATCAATATCTCATTACAGGGAATAACATAGGAAAATATGTTGAATTATGCTACTCATACACACAAACTGAAAAGTGGAAATGGAACATTGGATCATGTTCCCCTAATGAATGTGAAACTTCCACTTATTGAAACATAGGAACACTGACAAACTGAAGCATACTGGAACTGGAACACTGAATAGACATAGCGGAAAGCACACCGCAAAAAATGAAAGTAAATACTCACACCACAAAAATGTCGCCACAGTTGATATGCGGCACCAACGTTGTTAGTGACTAACAAGAGGTCACTAACTGACCTCCAACCTCCATTTTCCTCCATCCTCCAGTTTGATGATGTTAACTTAACTTGATCTTGATTTAAGGATCATGGAGATCATTTCATAACCACAAGATGGACATCGAATTCCAAAAGATAATGCGTCCAGCTATTGAAAACTGAGTCAATTTAAAAAAAAATTTTGACATTGCACTGATGCTTTTGACTTATTAATGCCAACTGATACACTTTGAAACCCAAGAAATAAAAAAAGAATATTAGACATAAACCCATATTAAAGTCATTTAAATGTGATTCTTGACTTATAGACATAAATGACTAAACTCGAAGACTCAAAATGGATTATCTAATACACTACCGATCGACTCATAAGAATGCAACTACACTTCTAATGGTATAATATATATTATAGACTCGAATGCCACAATAAAAACTAATACCAAATTTGCGGGCACGTGCATGTGTGACCATATGGTTCAATTTCATTTGGAAGAGATGTCATACCTTCACCTGCATACGTTGATTTCTTGCTTTCACATATTTTTTACACTCATTCTCTTGTTTTCTTTTTTCTTCTTCTTTTTGGCTCTATTGGAAAATAGATGATTTTTTGTAACATTTGATTTCTCTGGAAAATAGTTGTTCAATTTATTTTTCTCACACCCTTTTTGCATATGTTCCCTTTGTTTCTCTAAGTCCTCAATTATTTTCCTTTGTGGCCTCATCCCCATAATTCTCAAATACATATCAACAAAATACAATTGACACAAAAATAATGTTTTATGAATGTTAAGAATATAAGAATGAGTTATCTAAAACACCACTCAAACCTGAAACAATGATAAGAAATTCCTCAAACAATGATTGAAAATAAAACAAAAGATACAATAAGAATGACCTATCAATGTAAAAAAACATATAAAGTACTCAATTATCATGATGGAATGACTAAAAATAATAACTCATTACAGGAATGTGTAGAAAATAGTGCAGTTCACATGTAATGTGGAACCAAAATCATAACCACTTATTGACCCCTACCTCAAGGTATCCCCATGACCACTTATTGAAAGTTTATAATGGGATCATTGAGAATGGAGACTGGCTTGGTGATTATAAACTCACTTGTATCTCACCATTATCCCAAGCCCTTTAGCCCTTTGTTCTGAACTTATTATACTAAGTATTTTTATTAAGGGGAAGCTATCGTTACTACCATTCTCTTTAATGCTTTGTATTATCAACAGTCTCCATGACTATTATTAGTAGTGTAGTTTCTACATTTACATGTTGGTATTGTTACTTTAAATATCATTGGGTCAAGTTAAGGTTGAATTTAAAAGAAACTGTTTAGTCGAAAATCATGTTTTATAATGACATACATAATAGATGATTAATATGTCAACCATTCTTATAAGTAGTCGAAAAAAACATGAAAGAGAGAAGGATATCACAAAGGAATTCAACTGCTTTTGGGATATATCCCTATGTGAGCACATCAAGGAAGACCCGTGTACTGATAAATAATATCTTAGTTATTAAGCTAAATATGAAAATATATGCCTAATATGATTGTTATTGTAGCAGTAAATGAATAAATAATTAAGTACAGAAATTAACCTAAGCAAACTAAGCAATAAAATGTGAAACTATAGTTTCAAAGAGGGTAAGAAGAGACTTAGTTGGTTTGTAGTGCCCCAAATCTAGACTGTGCCAAAGTGTTGACCTAGTGAACAGAGAGGGTAGAAGTGTCGCACAAAGCCTCAAAAAAGTGTGTGAGTTGATGATCCGGATGGACTATACAAATAAATAGGGTGCCTAGAGAGGGATGGGATGCCTGAGGGCACCCTAGACCTATTTTTGGGTGCTTGTGTCTGTGGGAATGCTCAAGAAACATCCTCTAAGTGGTCATAAGGTATTCGTTATTGTTCACCTTTGGTTGCTATGAGGTCGCACAATGATCGCCGAAGTTATTGGAAACTTGCAATGAAATAATGACCTGTAAAACCCTCAAAGCGACATCAAGTCCTAAAAAAGAAAGATGCAGGATGTGGGGTCAAATTGTCCTCAGCTGTCACAATGGTGATCTTACAACTGAGTGTTGTATTACATCTCAGACCCAGTGTAGTTCTATGTGTGTGTTTACATAATCGTGCCCTAGGTGGCTCTTGTGTGTGTCACACTTGATAGCGAGAAAGTAAGCTAGATGTAAAGAAATGTAATAGATGTGTGCATGGAATAGAATGAACTTCCCTCCTATGCAATTTATACAGAATGACCATCCCTTGTGTCCCTTGGATGGCGCAAGATGGAAGATGCAACCTTAGGTGGTGATAGCTAATGCTTAGTGTTTGGTCCTTTATTATGATCACATAACTTTATATTTATATATCTCCTTTGCTTAAATTTGGTAATTAAGCTTGAAAAGGTTGACTACCAAAAATATAAGATGCTCAAATGGCTGGAAAGGACTCAAAAAGTGTGAACAAAGTATACTGAGGTCAGGGACACCCATAGGGGATGAGGGCACCTGACGTTAGCATCCTGGTTGGGTGTTGCTGTTCAGGATGATAAATATCGAGGTATAAAAAAGTAGACTAAGCAAGTAAGGGTGAAAGACCAAAAGTGGCAACAGAAAGAAAATAAAGGTGGCCAAAGGCATGGGTTGATTATTACTTTTCTTACTTATGAATCATATGAATAGCAATATGTAATCAGGACTAAATAGTTACCCAGAGTGCGTGATTTTGTGTCTACATTTGCCCCAAATTTATATTATTAAGAGAAAGCTTGATAAAAATAAGTAGATAAGAGATGTGTACCGATAACCATGTAGATCGATGATGAGGTTAAGTTGGAGGACAAGACAAAAGCATGGAGTGATAAAAAATGTGAAGTGTGGATGATAAGGAGGAGAAAGTGAAAAAAGTGACGATGAATCAATGACCATAGGGAGAAAACGCATGTGTAGATGTTGTGATGTGCCTGTTGTCAATTTTGATGTTGATGTGATTGTTGTTTTTGATGATGTGAAGTGACTATTGCTTCCCATAAGGACGGACCTGCAAAAGAGAAGAACGAACAAGTAGTCAAATACACATGTATATGATCAAAAATGTTTAAAATGTATTTAAGGAAAGTATGTAAAATACAAAAAATTAAAAAGGAACATGTGCACCTGATCTATGATGAGTAAAAGGGGATAGAAAGGATCTTTAACATGTTATAGAAGAACGAGTTTTTTAGGTGATCTCACACCCCAGTTGCGTCGGCTACAAGTTTTTGGGGAAATTTCATGCCACGTCATGGAAGAAGTGTAGGGAGAAAATTATGGTGTTATCCTCCAAACTTTAACTACTTCCCACAATGTAGAACACCACTATAGATGGTGTGTAAAAAATTTGAACAATTCAATCTAACGCAAAATTTAAAAAGTGTTGTGTAGTACATGCATGCCAAGTAAAAGACATTGTGTGGAGTTCTATAGAATTTGTTGAATTGCCCAATGTTGTGTAACTACCTCTTGGTAATAGGCATCCAGGAGGGTCAAGGGTGCCCGGGTGCTACTATCCTGGTTTGGGCATTGGTGTCTGTGTTGTGCTAAGGACCCCAAGTCTGATATTGAGCCCTGTCTAATACTAACTATTGTGTTGTATCGGTATTGTGTTGTGTTGAACGGTGACTATATGATATTATATGGGGTGACTGATTCACCTAAATGATGCCCCCCTCGTTTAGGGTGTATGTAATGTCATTAAAGGAGTATGCAGCCGAAAGGAGGATTGACCATTGTGTTAAAATTGTGCCCTGCAAGGGGAAGGGAATGTGCCTAGTAGAAACCAAGGCACACACAAACAAAGTGGCTAGGAGACAAGTGTTAGTACAAAAAAAGAAAAAACACATGTAACATGTAAAAGACAAAATGTAAGCTAAGGCACAAGAAGATTATGTAAACATTGTAGATCAAGAATTACTGTGCTTGTTACCTATCCAAGTTAATGCACCAAACTAAACACAAAAACCCTGAAAAACTCAAATAGAGTCGATACCTGATTAATTGGACAAGATTCAAAGACGTAGACGGAAAGAAAGCCTGATGGAATTGAAAGGAACGATAACCAGATCGTACCAATCCAAGAAGATGTTAATCAAGCACCACGATCAATAAGATGAAAGCAATTCGCCATAATAGCTTTACATAAAACCTTTGCAAACAAATTAGCAGTAATATCATATATTATTATGGAACTCAATGCAATACATTGAGAATGGGCCTTGCTTAAATAGGCAAGGAATAACAATCTAAAAACCAGTCAAGGTCGTAGATCAAGCCTTAAATCAAGGAAATAACTAGTCATCAAAGAACTAGTCAAGACCATAGATTTAGGAGAGAACTAAACATCAAGGATCTAATCAATACCATAGATCAAGGAAAGAACTAGTCAATACCATAGATCAAGGAAAGAACTATACCTAAGAACTAGATAATATCTCCTAATATCTAAATAAGATAAAAGAAATATCCACACACATAAGTGGGTGAGGATAAATACAATAAAGGTAAATAAAGTACCTAGGTGAGCATGAGCTAAGGTAAATACCTACTCTAACACCCCCCCTCAAGTGAAGTTAGGGGCCAAAATAGAAGTGGCATGTCCACAGTATGAGTCCCGGCAACTAGGCCTGATGAGGTACTCGTGTACAATAACTAGGAAAAAAGGGACACCGCAAGGTACCGAAAACCAATAACAACAAAGTAAAGAGAGTAAAGATCCGCTCCAAGGCATCCCAAGAAGCTCAGCTCAAAAAACTCATACAATGCTAAATAAGTTTGGTGTGCATTGTGGTCTAAATCCACTACTCGATTACAAAACTCAAAAACAACTGACACTGGGCTCCACCAGAATAGCTCCATATAAGGAAACTGTCAACAGAGTGATGTCAAAAGTGCAAAAAAACCACCAAACATAATTCGATCAACTACTTCAACTAGGTGTGCCATGATCCAAGAACAATAACCAAAGCAATAAGGCAAGGACACAAACTTCAGAGTGTCACAATCCAAGAAAAGCCAAGGTAACAAGGCAAGGACACAAAACCCGAAAAAGCAGGATCAACACCACACCCTTCCATACTGCTGAATGGGTGGAGTGACGCTACAAATCTGTATGAGTTTCCCAAAATCAACTACTTGAACACTGAAAAAATAACACTGGACTTCACCAGAATAGATCCCCCACAAGAGATACTGTCAACATGCCAAAAGTGTCGAAAATACAAATACAAAATCTCTCAACAAACAAGAGAGATACACTACACCTGCTAAAGAAAAATGATCAAAACAAGAAGCATCACAATGCATGAGGTATAGAAAGTGGAGCAAGAGGCCGAATGGTGGAGGGAGCCACGCCTATAGATTTCTCTCAACGAATGCCTATGTCACCGCCACAAATGATCAGATATCCACCCCAAATCAACACGGATGGATGAAGAAGATGCCTACATATGACTTGGTGTAAAATGCATAATGGGTGCATGCAGAAGAACATCAGAATGTGTGTTAGGTTGATCATGTCTATCAACTGAAATCTCAAGTTTCTCAAGCCTGAGTGAAGGTGCAGTACTCATGTGTTGCTCATGATCCTCAGAAAGAGTCAAGCAAACAAAAAAAGGAGCTCTATCAATGTGTAATCCCAATGAAGTATCTACTCGAAAACCAATGTCATTACGAGAATTCCACTTAACATGTGGAATAGAGGAAACAATACCCTATGAATGTCTACCATTGACTCCACTAGTGAGACCCATATAACGGAGCATGCGAGATCTGAATGTAGTGGTATGCTTTTCAAAACGGTCATGCAGTTGAGCAGAAGTAGGATACACAACATGTTGTACTGTAATAGGCACAGATGTGGAAAAGCATGCAGTAACAAACTTCATAGGTGTATGAGCATCAAGAGTAGGAACAGACTCAAAGACTAACAGATCAATGTCAGTGGGTTCAGAAGCAATAGCTGCAAGTGGACTAGGAGCATGGTTGTGGTTGTCCACAATATGATGGTGATGTTGTAGGCTAGCAAGTTTGTTCTGTAGGGAGTGTATTATTGTATCCTTATTGTGAATGAGTGATTGTAGAAGAGAATTTCACTTCTTGAGTGATCTATTTTCTTCCACAAATTTTGTAATATCCTCTTGAAGTCCACACACTTAAGAGAAAAGCATATCATTCTCAGAATCCATGATAGGTACAAACTGCAACTCCCAAAAGTTTAAGACGTCGGGCTCAGCTGAAATTACGTCCATAATTGATTACAACACTCCTCCATATTTGGCACTTTATAATTATAGTGCAAGTCTCAAAATAAATGTTTCCAATGGAAAGAGACATGAAAAAACAAGAACTTTCATAAAAAAAACATCACTCAAAACCGAGTTACCAACCAAAAGTTACAAGCTTTTTAATAGTTTGCTCTATTATTTATTTTAGAAAATAAATTGTTGTTGCCTTCACCACATAAATAAAATTAAAGGGGGCTGAAGTTAAGCACCTACTAGTAAGAATCACAAGCTTTAAGCCCTCATATGACCAAGGGCTAAGGATTTTAATCTTTTCTGGTGGCCACCAATCCCGGGGTGATCCAGTGTGCTTCTCTGCAACAACAAAAAAATGGCTGTATGCAGAAACGACCGAGTTTATAGTCAATCTTAGGGGTTTTCACACCTTCCGGATCCAATGAAAGGCTCTGTTTTGCATAAAAACACATGCAACAACAAAATACGACCAAATCCCAAATATATGAATATACAATAAATTTATTTACAAAATAAAAAGTACACACAGATGTCAACAGCAATCTCATGCTCTGATACCATGAAATGAACGATAAGAAGATTGTTCCAAGCCGCGATCTCAGATGATAATAGCACACCACATTAGATTTGCAAAACAAAAGAGCTAAAATACCAGATATGGAAATCCATCATAATCCATAATGCTCAATACATTACAATAGAATGACTTGAATTATTCAATAAGAAAGATGTACATATATGAGGAGGGAAGTGCAACTACTACCTAAATCATTGGTTAAGAACTCCCACTAACTGATACTGGTAGTTAAGTTAACTTCAAAAGACTAGTAAGCTAACTTCACATAACTGAGAAGTTAACTCAACACAACTAGTACACATAAGCAAGCTAACCCAGCAAGTGTAGGGCTAACACAAGTGTAAGAATTATCCTAATAAATAAATAAAAGGATAAATAATAACCTACACAAAAGAGCTAAAATACCAAATATGGAAATCCATCATAATCCATAATGCTCAGTACATTACAATAGAATGACTTGAATTATTCAATAAGAAAGATGTACATATAGGAGGAGGGAAGTGCAACTACTACCTAAATCAGTGGTTAAGAACTCCCACTAACTGATATTGGTAGTTAAGTTAACTCAAAAAGACTAGTAAGCTAACTCCACATAACTAGTACACATAAGCAAGCTAACCCAACAAGCGTAGGGCTAACACAAGTGTAGGAATTATCCTAATAAATAAATAAAAGAATAAATAATAACCTACACTAACACCCTCTTGTAAGCATAGATTAGGTGGGTGGAAAAGAAGGTGGGTCCCGGCAACAAGGCCTGATGAGGTACCCACGTACAACAACTGGGAAAATTAGACACCGCAAGGTACCCAAAACCAATAATAACAAAGTAGAGAGCAAAATCCTACTGCAAGATATCCTCAGAAACTCGACTCCAAAAACTTGTACAATGCTAAAGAAGTGTGGTGCACACTATGGTCTGAATCCACTGCTTGATCATATAACTCAAAAACAACTGACACTGGGCTTCACCAGAATAGCTCCATGCAAAGAGATTGTCAATGGAGTGATGTCGAAAAGTGAAAAACAAATACCAAACATAATTTGATCAACTGCTAGAAATAGGTGTGCCACGATCCAAGAAAAACCAAGGCAACAAGGCAAGGACACGAGATCCAAATAAATAGGAGTGCCACGATCCAAGAAAAAACCAAGGTAACAAGGCAAGGTTATGAAACCTGAAGAAGCAGTATCAACACCAAACCCTCCCATACTGCTGAATGAGTAGAGTGATACCACAGATCTATATGAATTACCAAAATCAACTACTCAAACACTGACAAACTAACACTGGGCTCCACCAGAATAACTCCCCCGCAAGAGAGACTGTCAACATGCCAAAAAAGTGTCAAAAATACAAATCTAAAATATCTCAACAAACAAGAGAGATATAAATGTATACACTCATGGAAACAAGAATGCAACACTCAAAAGTTTAGGACATCGGGCTCAACCGAAATTGCATCCACAAGTGATCTCAACACCCTCCCAAATTTGGCACTTTATAATTGAGTGCATGTAAATATTACAATGAGTAACAGTACCTTTTACATTTGAAATATGTGTATAAAAATGTCACCAATGCGTAGATCTCAAAAAAATACACAATTCAAAAAAAAGATCACCTTAATCCGAGCTATAGATCAAAAATTATGAGCTCTAGAAGGTTTTGCTATTAAAATAATAATTTAATGCTGATTTTTTTTTAAAGGTACATGTGACACCCAAATGTCTAAAGGGTAAAAGAGTGCATCCACACGATACATGTTTGCGACCAAAGGATAAAAGCCTGTGCCCAAACCCTAAAATGTCAAGAGGGTAAAAGAATGCATCCATAAGGTACACGCTTATATCCAATGGATAAAAGAATGCACCAAGAGGGTACAGATCTGCGTCCAGTGGATAAAAGACTGCATCCAAAATTGAAATATCCAGAGGGTAAAATAATTCATTTGGAAGGTAAACGCTTTTATCCAATGGATAAAAGAATGCACCCAGAGGGTATAGATCTGCGTCTAGTGGATAAAAGACTGCATCCAAAACCAAAATATCCAGAGGATAAAAGAATGCATCTAGAAGGTACACGCTTTTATCCAATGGATAAAAGAATGCACCAAGAGGGTACAGATCTGCGTCTAGTGGATAAAAAACTGCATCCAAAACCGAAATATCCAGAGGGTAAAAGAATGCATCTGGAAGGTACACGCTTTTATCCAATGAATAAAAGAATGCACCTAGAGGGTACAGATCTGCGTCCAGTGGATAAAAGACTGCATCCAAAGGGTAAAAGACTGCATCTGGAAGGTACACGCTTATATCCAATGGATAAAAGAATGCACCCAGATTTGACTGACTCAAAACATGGTCGAGTTTACAGCCAATTCTATGGTTTTGACACCTTCTAAATCCAACGGCGCACTCCATTTTGCATAAAAACGCATGCTGCAGAAAAGTACTAACAAAATCCGAATACATGAAAAGATAAACCCTTGTTTGCAAAGAAAAACTTACATATGGATGTCTACATCATCTATCGCTCTGATACCATGAAAGGAATGATAATAATATTGTTCCAAGTCATGATCTCATATGATAATAGCACACCACATTAGATTTGTAAAGTATAAGAGTTAAAATACCATATATGGAAATCCATCATAATCCATAATGCTCAATATATTTAAATATAATGACTTGATTTACTCAATAATAAATATGTACATATAGGAGGAGGTAAGTGCAACTACTACCTAGATCAGTGTTGAAGAACTCCCACTAACTAATATTGGTAGTTAAGTTAACTCCACAAGACTAGTAAGCTAACTCCAAATAACTAAGAATCTAACTCAACATAACTGAGAAGATAACTCAACACAACTAGTAAGCTAACTCCACATAACTGAGAAGCTAACTCAACACAACTAGTAAGCTAACTCCACACTAACTAAGATACACCTAAGTAAGCTAACCACACACATAAGTGGGGTGAGGACTAAAAACAAGTGTAATAGATTATCCTAATAAAGTAAATAAATAAACAGGAGCTAAGGTAAATAGCCTACACTACTAAGAAAAGTCACAATTAATAATAAAAGGAGTTACTTGTAAAATTGTAATACTGGTCATTACTTAGTGATAGTTCATGATTTCAATGATTCAGTCTAAAGCTATTAGGTCTTAGAGATTCTACAATCCATATGGAAATTGTTGAGAAAGTATGTTTAGTAATTATTTAGGTTTTGGAGTGAGGTGGAAGAATTAAAGGGTTTACTGAAATTTCTAATGAACCATAGATCAAGTGTCATAACCTATAATTGTCTTATTACAATCCTCATTGACGAACTTAAAGTAGCATGAGAGCATTTCCTAGCTAATATACTTGGACTCATGCACACTAGTGAATAACACATAGTAAGTGAGTGAAATACATATGGAGTTTTTTAGTCGATTCAAATAATCAAGAGGATTGTTCATCATGAGAACTGTGAAGGAATCCTAGAAAATCTTGAGGAAAATAGAGTGCAATCAAAGGAATCATGAGGTCTAGTGTCAAGAACTGAAACATAAAGAAGGCTTCATCGAGAGCCAAAACATGAAATATAGGAATGATTGAAGTTAAGAGCATGATGAGATGAATGTTGAAAATGAGTGATGGTGCAAATCATCTCAGGCTGACATAACAAGTGCACACTTTATGAGTGATTCTATACACTTGAAGTCAATGTTTGGGTACAATAAACACACATCTAAGAAGGTCATTAAGGTGGAACCCTAAGTGAGACAATAATAGCCCTGGAGGTCAAGAAAAGAGGAAATCAGGTCTCGAACATTGGGTGAAAGTTGTCATTGGGAGTTGGATCAATGAAATCTAAGCATGAGGAGCTAGAACCTATCTTAATAAGGTATCTAGAAATTGATAAATACTTTGTGCATGAAAGTCATATAGCATTGTTTCATATTCAGGTGAGATCCTAGGCAGGATTTGAGGTGAATTATAATATTAAGCCTAGGAGACCATCATGATTGGAAGAGAATGAAAAGTGAGGCTCAATGACTGAATTGATGATCATCATATCCTGAGTCTTGACCACTTGTGGACATATATCTTTAAGTTACAAATCAAAAGGTATCTGAATATCTTAAGCTAGTGAGGCATCCAATTCCTTTTATTTTTTTCTATTCTTCAAAAAGTCACATCATGTTCATGAGAGGGCTACTGAGAAAGAAGTATATGGAGTTCCTAAATAGTGAATTCCATAATCAAGGATGATTGTGTGTAAGAATGGAAAAGTAAGATTGATCATGTTTATATAGAGATGTTGTTATGTGCAAATTGAAGTAACACCCTAGGATTTAAAACTTAAACCATGCAAATCTCTACTTTTTGCTAACAATGTGAAATATCTCTCCCAAGTCTGTGGGACTTGAATCCCTACTCCGAGCCTGGACCTTCCTCTTGTGTTATGATCACTTTGTTCCTCTGAAGGTAATCCTAATGCACTGGATGAACATACTCCTAAGTTTGCAAGAAAGGTTTTAAAACATTCATCTAATCCTATCCTATTGAAGTGTAGTACAAGGGACCATAGAGAAGGAGAAAAGCCTAAAAGAGGGAAATTTTGGCCTATACTAACAGAGCCTGATAGTGCATCCTCCGAAGGAGGTGTGTATGGACAGTTCACAAGTGATCTAAAAATGGTATTTGAAAGACTGAAAATGGTGTTAGGATGGATTTTAGGAATCACATACCAAAGTTTTGATACAATACAGGGATATTCATTAAGCACAACAATGGGCATTTAAGGTGCATGTAATGAGAACAATAAAATTGTGAACAGTATGACTTTTCTGACTAAATATAAAGAAAGCTCTGTAAGGAGAAAACAAGAAAATACAAGCAGGAGGTGGAGAAATAACCACAATAACTCTAATTTATATTGCTCCAAAGTGTTGCATAATACATAATATTGAATAATAGAGGTCGCCGAAGGTCATCATTACAGAGCCTAGATATGATGCTTGGATACTCTCTATCAACTACCGAGTAGCTGAGAAAGAGAGTTTCTAAACACCAGAAATGTCCAACTGTTTGGTACAAAATGAGCTCTCTTTACAATATATGGAAGAAAGAATGAGAGGGAAAAAGAAATTCACCTTCTAAATTCCCCTTCAATTCCACCATGGATAAAATTCATCAAAATGGTGTTCTCTGCAATGGTATTAGAGTCTTCTTCGCAATGGTGAACGACCTAAAGAAGACTCCTAAGTTTTATAACCCCAATTCTAAGTAGATTTATCTTCTAAGAATCCTTGTGGGCTGAAGAAATTTGCACCCATGTATTCATATTAATGCTCCAAAACTAGCCTGTTAGGTGATCATTGATAGGGATATGATGCATAGTTCTTATCATACACACCATTCTTAAGCCCACTTAACCCTATCAAATAAGTGTTAGGAGGATGAAAATCAAGTTGTCTCCATAATGTAATCTAGATCTGAAAACGCCTGATATCCATCCCAACATATAAGCTTTAGGTCAGAAAAGGGGATCACGTGGGAGTTAGAGATAGAACTATCGGTTCATGGAGTTCGTTTTTGCTTAAAATGCTATTTTTCATCGGCCTTGGTTCTCTATATTTGTCCCCACAGTTTGCAGCATTGGTTAGTTTTCTTTGTTAATATCGACCTTGGAAGTGGGGCGAGGACACCAAGGATTAGCATGGAATGTAGGTTAATTTTTCACACTAGGGCCTGATATTTCCGATTCTCCGCATATATAAGCCGCCTAGCAATAGTTGATCGGATATCCTCTATGTTAGTGGGGAACTATGTTCATCCATGACAGTCTTTATGCATCCACAGGCCTCTGACTTGGTCAAGCTCTTTCCCAATTCACCACCTTCAATGTGGCTCAAACGACCCTCCTAACAAGGTGGGCACCAAGTTCCTCCCAGTGTGTAAGGATGATTACCTTGAGGTGATCAATTAATTTAGTGAGATTCTCTGAAAGATATGTCTCTTTGAAGGCTCCACACCAAGGACCATTACAGACCATTTTGCAGATGGTAAACACACTTTGGTCATGTTTAGGCCCCAAATTCTATTCCATCTCAGCCGTAATTTTGAAGAGAATTGAAACTGTCCCCCTGAATTACCATGTTAGGAAATGTAAGGGCCCTACGGAAATACCATTCAAGATCCACTTGTTCAGACATTGGTTACCTTAGTGTTTCGTCGAATGACCGATTTCACCACAATGGTGACTGTAGTCGGTCACTCTTAGATTCTGGGGAGTCTCCCTCAAACCCAGTTCTAGTGGGAAAAAAATGTGCAATCTGATTTGTGTTCCATGTGACAATCACTAAGAACCTAACAGATACACTGCAGAGATCCCGAGGTCTATGAACCCATTTCTGAAACATACTTAGAACCTTTTTTGGATTTCAATTCATCAAGGACAAAGAGCTAATAATGAACATGATGATAAAATGATCCCCAAGCCACTGGTGATGGTAGTCAATCTCGATCTCAAAAACAGTGCATATCTCTTGAGATTATTTCTAAACACTTAATCAGCACTTGGTGATGTGCTCAAAGCTTGCAAGTCAGAAAGGTGGCATTTGCAGTGCTTCAATGCAGTTTGGAGATCAAGAAATGGATAACTCATTCCATAAAGTCTCATTAAGGTTCAATCCTCCTATCTGGAGGAGGAAACCTATTCTCATAAGAAGCAATCGAGAAAAAATATTTCCATAGGTACTTTAAACATGTTTCCACTCATGTAACATCTTGGTCAGGAAGGTGAACTGTGAGGTTAAAAAGGTTTCATCATGTTCAAAATTGAAGTGGAAAGTTCATGGAGTAAGTTGAGGATCATCATATCCTGACTATGTCATTATGTCCAAATCTCTCCGAGAAACAAGTCATAATGAGCTAATCAAGCTGTCAAGGTACTCAAGACCATCATGTGTGAAGGATCAAAAATCCATATACTCCCACGAGAAACATGTGAACAGGAGGTGCATGAGCATCTTAAAGTTGATTCCATTCAAGGAGGATTTTGGATCTAGGAAGGGCAAGTGGGTGATTTCCATGTGAAGTACCATGTTTACAAGAATGGGCAATCATCTTAGTTTCACTTGATGTCATTCATATGGTAATGTTCTTAAACACTCATTCAACACCTTGTAGTGTCATCACACCTCAAGGAGGAAGCACCTTGCAATCACCTCATTTCAACCCAATAGATGGTCATAGGAAGAGAATATCATTCAGGGAACAATCCTCTATCCCCAAAGGGAGGACCTATTTCAGTGAGTGAAAGACAAACATCAAAAGGTTTAAGCATCATGGAATTGATTCTTGGTCACAAAGGTGAATTTTGAAAACCTTGATAAGTAAGAAAGTGATCCTCACTCCTACCTTATAATCAAAAGAGATCATCATATTCCCATCACAATGCAGATCTCATAACAGTGTTTCTAAACACTTATTAGATGTTTTGGAATGTTTTCATACCTCACAGAAAAAGCAGATTCTGATCACAATGCTTGTAGTCAGCAAGTTGTCCAACAACAAAGGCTTCAACTTCATCAGATTGGTCAACCCTTCTCTCTCTTTGTATCTCTTTTCCTTCTTCTCTCTCCATATTTTAATTCTCCATTAAAATGTACTTTTTCCCTATTTTGTCTTATTCACTTAAGTGACCTTCAACATAACATTGTAAGAGTTATTTTTCATCAATAAGGAAAAGACTCACTTTTATTCCCTAGGAATATGGGAGGTCACAAGTGATGAGGAAAGGTGAAAAGTCATGTGGAGGGAGATGAAAAGATAGTTGTAAAGCTATAAATTTGAATGGCTTCTCAATTCCAAAGAGTTGGAAATTGTGGATTGTTGTATGTTGTTGATCTTTGTATCACTAGTAAATCAAAAAATAAGAGCTACATTTCCTCTATGCCCATTCTATGTTCCTTTATCCTCTTTACTTTGCAAGTGTGGTGATCTTGTATAACCAAGAAGGAACTTTATGTACTTGATTAATGAATATGCAGAACTTTGTGTCTCTAGTTTGTTAGTCTTACTGATTGACTTACATTGTTGTGTTCTTTTAAGTAAATGTAGACCTACTCTGGTTACTATTGGTGAGAATCTAATAGTGCCTACTCGCAACATTAACCCTCTCCTACTCCTCTTTACCTCCATTCACAGTAAATTCCTCCCTTGTACATTGTACAAGCACTTTGCCACAAGTTTAGTGGAATACTCTTGTGTTATCCCCGGCCTAATGGTCACTCACTGTTTTTAGTTAATTTACATTCAATAATGGGAGCCTCCCCATACACAAGGAGGGGTTTAGCCTCGTGACTATTGGTGGAAACCAATAATTTGCACTGCAACAAATTATTTCACCAACAATTTATAGCGACTTCGCTGGGGAAGATCTGACCCTTTGTGCACCCTTAAAAGATCTCTGAAAATCCCAAAAAATGCATATTCAAAAAATCCATAAAAATTGAAAAATACCAAAAATACTAGTTGAATGTTCGAGAGCCTTATTGTAATCCTATTGAAAAATAAATGCATTTTCTAGAGTTTCATTCCTTTCTAATACTCTGAAAAAACTGGCAGAAAGAAGATACACTCAAGTTGATCATGCAAGTGGTATAATTGACCCAACATTTGAAGACGCAACAAACTGATTTCAGGCTTCCCATTATTCAAATAGCAAGGCAACCCGGTTAATTGAATACTTACCTGAATTTGATCCTAACTTTTCTCTTGAAGGTGAAATTGCAGAAGCAATTGTAAAACCACTAAACCTGCATTCCTCCTAAAAAGGAAAGAGAAGAAGAACCATGGGAACCAAGGAGAAATAATGGTTGCACCTCTGTCATGGGGACAAAATACTAGGTTGTTGGCCTTGGCTCCACCACTTCATGAAATTCTGAAAGGATCAAGAACAGAAATTTCTCAACTATTCTATGGAGATGGAAAACAACATTCTAGATGATCACATTACAGCTTTCATCACATCCTATGACATTCTTGGAGAAATCCTCTCCTAAATGCAAGGTTCCTCTGCCCAATTGTAGTGGCTAAACTTTCTGACTTGCGGACCTTTGATTTGGGCTAGTGCAATGCACTTAGTGCCTTTCCAATGGTTGTAATAGATTTGCATACTTATATGCATTAATTTGATGTTTTTAGTGACTAATTTATGCCCTTGCAGCTTCTATTCTTGTCATATTGTCTCTTTGTTTTGTCATTCCATGTTATGTGGAGGAAGAAAGATACTTGCATAGTTTAATCTCACCGTGTCAATTGTGTAGAGAATTAGAATCTAATTTGATGCAAGGTCGATTGTTGCTTGTATCTACCCTGCTTTGCACTATGTTTGTTCTCTTTCTCATCATCTTAGGGAGAGATATCACTTTCTATTTGAAAAACAATGTGCATCGCTACTTTTAAACAAATTGTGTAAGTGCAATTCCTTCTTCCCTTTCCTTGTCAATTCAATAGATTAGTTGTTAAGAATAGTTATAGCATTAGGTAGTTGGTATGAGGAAGTCAGCCTTCTTTAGAAGTCTGTCCCAAGGTGCCAAAGTCCCACACCTTGAGCACATTTTCATGTTATCCTACTTAAAGATACACAAGTTTCTCCAAACTTGGCAATCTTTCATGGGTAGCGCACATAAAGAAATAATGACAACAATAAGTTCATAGAAAATCCTTAAACAATTGTTGCAAATATGACGAATGTTTTAAAATAAACTGTAGATGTTACAAATTTTTTGTACACATGTTGCAATCATTTCCCAACCATCTCATTATCCCATCTGATACTCCCTCTTCATACACAATTCTTCCTACAAAATTTGGTAATGGCTATTGTAATGAAAACTCCTAATAATACACAAAATAAAATGAAAATGGCTGTTCCCAAGGGTTACAAAAATCAAATAGTAACAAGATCACTTTTAGTGATATTCTTCATAATCTTTCGGCATCGTTCGATTAATCCTAAAAAATAATGGCTATTGTAATGCAAACTCTTCAAATACCAAAATAAAATGAACTGGTACACCTTTGAAAGGTTACAAAAATCAAACACTAAGAGGATCACTTTCAATGATATTGTTTCTTATATTTTGAGCTCATGCAAAGACTTGCCATTAAGAGATTGCAAATATGACGAATGTTTTAAAATAAACCATGTATGTAAAAAAATTGAAAACTCAGGATTAAGCCATTTCCCAACCATCTCATAATCCCATCAATATCCTCTTCCCTGGACACAAACCCTTCAAAATTCAGTAATGAGCTATTGATAATGCAACCCTTCATAATATGCAAAATAAAATTGAAAACTCCTTTCCTAATGGTTACAAAAATCAAATAGTAAGAGGATCACTTCCGATGATATTCTTTGTAATATTGTGGCTTGTGCAATTCTTTCTCACTATTTCCTCAAGTTTTGTTGAATCGAAATTTGAATTGTTTAATATAAAAGGATATCCTCCACATCATATTAGATATTTATGGTTTTTGTTTAGATTTTGTTTGTGATGATAAATTATTGAGTGATAATTTTTCCTTAAGAGTCTATAAGATATATTGGTTTAGTTTGTGTTTCTAAGTAGATCTATTCATTGTTTCAAAACCTTTGAAATTGATTTCTTGGCTCACTTTTTACTTAAAATTGGCATGAAAGTTGCATTTTTTAAATTGGCTCAAATTAGACTAAGGCAGCAATCAAAATATTAAAGATTGTGTTTAAATAATAGTTACTAAATGCATAATGATCCACCAAAGAGTGAACTCCACAATTTTTGTTTATAGTTTGCTTTCAATTATTAAAGATAAAATAGTTTTCAATTTTTGTTCTTCTTTTGACTAGCTTTGCACTTTTTCTAGATAAATTAAAATTAAATTTTAGGATTCAATTATTCTCATGTAGTACTAATGTCCCTTTTAATTCTTCGAACATTCAAAACAAGTCAAAATTTTAAGAAAATGAGTAATGATGGGTTTTCAACTAAGAGTAACTCTAATAACACGGTTATTGTTTTTATTGTTTTGAACAACCATCTCAAAAGGTTTTTTTTGGTCTAACAAAGAGAGAGACAAAAATGCTCTAAGCTAAATGACACTCCACAATAAATTTTGAGAAAATTACATTGATAATAGTATGATCACCTCACCTCATGGGTGACAACTTGATACTTCAAGATGTTTGTCAAAAAAGAAATTACAAATGCATTTTGTGATTATCATAAAGTCCAAGGACATTCACCAGATAGATGCATTGCATGAAAGCTTCATATTTAAGATTTAATCGAGACCGACCAAATTCATATAAAATGAGAAAAAAATGTGAATCAATAATTTTTTTTCCAAATCACTGCTGTTACTCCTCTATGTTGAAAGGCATGAATGGTGCCAGAAAGTTCAAATTGTATGGAAGAATTGGCTCCTGATAATGGATGGGGATGATCACAACAGGTGACATATGCCAGTTAAAATTATAGAAGGTTTGACTCCCAAAACAACATTACATGCTTCTGGGGTCGAAAAAGGTACTCTCGATGTAGGGAAAATGCGCTTGGCGGGTTGATAAGCAAATCAGAAAAATGTTTCCAAAAGGATTTGGCGGACTTTTTCTACCCTTGGTGTCCCCTTGGATTAGTCCCATGAGGTTGCAAAGGGGACAAGGGGGACACTAAAGTTGTTGCTCCCCCATCCATTTTGATGTTAATCGTCGCTATAAAAACAATGACTTGAGGTGTTAGGTAGATAACAATGGAGAAGTGCAACCAGAGTCAAACCAAAGACTTCCCATGATTTAGATTTGACCCCATGGCACATTCTTGAGCACATGTTGTTTAGCCTTTATGAGTATTCACTGCCACCAAGGTGCAAGGGGGTCAAGGGGGAACACCAACAGTGCGCTCCCTCATTGTTGACACAAACTTTTCGCAACTTTGAAGCTCACCTCTGTTAGTACCTAGACTCCTCACATATTACTATGCATATGATTCCCAACTAAGCCCCCTTACTCATGAGTTTGGACCCATTCTTTGGCGCACCTTTCTCACCTTTATGTTGTCCCCTTTTGGTGTTGCACCCTTAGGTGCAAAGGGACCCTTTTTAGTGCGCTCCCCATGAAACATCCTACACTCCAGCGCAACTTGCCATGATCAACTTTTGGCGGCCCTAGGGAACCTCTTTGTACTTTGTTCAAACAAATCTATCTCCATGCCCCCTCTTCTATGACGTTTGACCCTCCATGGTAACATTTTTGGTCAGTCGGCCATGCTACCGAGTGCAAAGGGGGACAAGGGGGGACACCAAAGTGCGCCCCCCATCCTATCCATTTAGCTGTTGGTCATGTGAAAATCCAATTTTTAGCGCCCAAGCACTAAGCCATTAGCTATCAGCTCCTAAGGTTGCATCTCATTCACAGCTGAACTAAGAAGCTGCCACTTGTCACCAATCTGGTGCCATCTAAGTGACACAAGGGTTGCCCCATGTACTCCCCCTTGCACCTCTTAGCAGGAAACTTCATTTTTTTCCAGGGTGCACGCATCCATGACAACCCTCTTCCAACCATGGTTAAGTTGCTCGGGTATCAAGCAGTGACACGTTAAAAGTTGCACCTAGGGCACAATTCCGCATTACTGGTGTCCACAGATTTCACTCCTGAAATCTGAGACTACCCTATCCGTTAAAAAATTACGTACTTTTAAAATAATGGGTCATTTTGTGTTTTTATTGCCAGAAAGTGTCTGTATTGTGTCAAGATATTCCCAAAGAGCCATATTAGCCATTTTCGCCAAATACCCAGATGCCCAAAATTGTTATATTCTGTCGTTGGGATTTGCCTGCGAGAAATTTGTATTTAATTATTTTGAGCCCCGTTTGAGGCAATTTGTGCTCCGGTTTAACCTTTGTTGTGATCGTACATGTCATTATTCCCATATACCAGTAGGGTTTTAACCAGGAATGCATTCTGGGCTTTATTTGTAACTTCTGGCAACGTTTTGTGTTTTTTGTGTTTTCCTCGTTTCGTTTTCTGTGAAATTTCTCTGGATCAATTCCTTTGCCGGTTTGGCCTGATTCTTGGCTTGGAGTATCTGGAGATCACATACACACGTTGTGCCAGAAGGAATTCGCCATCAGAGGTCTGGTTCTCTGGGAAAAGACGAAGTCGTGCACCAAAAAGCCTCTTCTGGGCTGGCCGCATTTTTGGAAAAAGAGGGTTTGAAGTGGATCATGGGATTTTTGGAAGCAGCAGGCAGGTGAGAATTTTGTACCTGCCTAGCAGGGTACTTTTTCCCATGGAAGCAACACCACTTAAGTCACAATGGGAAAATTAGAGGCAGCAGGTAGGCGGGAATTTCTTACCTGCCTTGCAAGGTAAAAATTCCCATTGTGGAATAAAAGAAAAATCACTTAAGTGAATCATGGGATTTTATTGCCTGCCTTGCAGGGTAAATAATCCCATTATGAAAGTCAAAACGACTTAAGTGAATCATGGGATTTTCAGGGCTGCCTTGCAGGGTAAATAATCCCATTGTCATTTGACTTTTAAAAATAGAAATTCCTTATTCCAAAAAGTGCGACCCACCTTGGGTGAATAATAATGCATTAAATAAATATTTGTTAATATTTATTCACCCAATTTTGGCGCCCAGGCTTGTGGAAAAGTCAACAAAGGTAAGTGGACAAAAGGAAGTTGGAAATAGACAGTATTCTAAAATTAAATAAATATTATTTATTTAATGCAGCCCCTTCATGTCAAAAAGTGCGCCCCATTTGGGAGAGAAATAATACTTTTTAAAGTATTAAATGATTAAATTAATTCCTATTTTCAGTGGCTAAGGTCAAAGCATACTGTGAGGCTTGAGTTAACTGGAAGCAGAAGTCTAAAATTAAATAAATTTAATTTATTTAATGGCAGCCATGAGCATGCACAAAATAGGCGCCCCATTTGAAGAGTGAAGCTTATTAATTAATTAATTAATTGCCAGGAATAGGAAAGACATTAATTAATTATAGAATTGTGAGAATTATATAAGCAGGGGCTTGCCATAAGGATGAATTAATTAATTCAAAGGCAGAGAAGTGCAGCCCAGAGGAAAAGTGCGCCCCATTTGGAGAGATTTTTGCTCAGAAGAAGGTGAAATTAATGTTGAAAGCTTCCAATTTTGGCGCACAGGTTGAAGGAGGTTGATTTATGTCTGGATAATTGTTTGCATAAGTGATACAGGTGCTCAGGTGAAGTTGGTAAAATTCATGCTTGCTTTGCATGCAAATAAAACATCAAATTTTGGGGCAACAGGCTTGAATTATGCAGCTTTTTATGATTAAAATCCATTGTTCATGTTCCGGTTGCCATCTTTGTTTGAATTAATTGCAGGAATTCATTACAGGTGCTTTACAAAAGAAAGGGAGCTTAAATCAATGTCCAATACATTGAATATATCCTCCAAATCTGAAGAATTATCCAGATCTGCACCAGGTTTTGAAGAATTCTGGCTGAGATAAGAGAGAAAAAGAATTGTTCAGACAAAGATAGACACAACCATGGCAAAGAGGGATGAAAAAGAAATCTAAGCAGAGGCATTATGCATTACTTCTAGATTTGCGAACATCGGAGACACAGATCTAGGCCTAAATCCAGATCCAAATTACATAATTACAAAGGCTTACGGAACAAAAAATTCATCCTCTTGTTTCGAACGAGCGCGTGAAGAAGCCAGTGCGTGTAAAATTTCTTCCAGGATCTTGTGCATGTGCATGTGTATGTGCTCAAATCTTCTAGTTGAAGCCTTCATTAAAGTTGCATTCACCCAGAGTGATTTCCAGAATTTTTTAATTGCTCATATGCAATTAAAAATAAAAAAGACGAGTTATTCATGGCAAACATTTGCACTGATGCATGTACTAGGAGAAGAACTACAAAAGCTTCAAGGATAAGAGGGAAGACATGTCAAAGGCAATTCCAAGAAAATCACAGCCGCTTGCCAGATCCAGCTGCTTCCAAATCCAGTTGCTCCAGTTTGGTGAGAATCAAAGGAAAAAGAATCAGCTGCATGCAGAATATGAAAAAGGACAAGATTGCAGCTTTCCTCTTTCTTCTTCTTTCTCTTATTTCCTCCGACAAAATAATTGAGTGATCAATTAAATTATACAACTTAAGTGATTGGTTTAAAAGCCATTACTTGAAGAAGTCAACTACTTGGAGATAGGTGGGCAAACGTGCAAAATAGAAGGTTCTATCTTCAGTTGCAAATCATGCATGTCATGCAAAGAGGAATTCCAGGAGGGAGATTGCCAGTTGTTTCCTTTCCGACTTCCACATGTGCCAGTTCAACTAAAAGCTTTCTACTTGTAATTGCCCCTCTACATTCTATAAGTAGAGGAAGAACCTATGGGTTAAATGATCACAATTTGTAAGCAGCATTCTTGTGTTCCAGACTTTGTGCTGAAATCCCCTGATAGCCACTTGAAGCAAAGGAATATAAAAGAGCAGATTTCTGGAGAACTTTGTGTCACGGTGCATTTCTGTTTCTATCTTTTTTTCTATCTTAGATCTTCTAATAAACTTTGTGTTATTTTAGATCTAGATCTAAAGTTTCCTTTGCTTATAATTCTGTGTGTTGATATCTATTGGTTTCTTCTATGTGCATGCAATCAACTCTGTTATCTATTGATTGGGTTGCACATCTTCCCTATTTCTTCCCTGTGTTTTATTGGTTTCCTTCTTCTATAAATATTTCCTTTCTTTAAACAACTGCTTACTTGCTGCAGAACTATACAGCTATGGTTCATGAGCTGAATAGTTAAAGTAAAACCCCCATATAGATACTAGCATATTCTAATTAATAAATCTTACACGGGAGCCCTCACCGGTAAATAAGGGATATTTATCTCATGACTACCTAGGTTTTTAGCTATGTAGAAAATGTAGCCAATAGTTCCTTTTTGTAGCTTCTACTATATGGTTTTTTGCATTTTTTCAGTGTTGCCACCCATGCTTGGCTTTGACATTATGATCCCTCATCTCAAAATTCCATATCCACGAAATCTATCCCATGGGCCCCTATCTAGGTGATTTATGTATTATTATAATGATATTCCTCTAGTGTTTCTTTTTAGTTTTGTTTCTCTAGGGTTCCAGCAGCATGGATTGCGCCCATACAAAGCAGGATGATTGACACTATTACGTACACATTGGTAATTAAATTAGGTTTAGGGTGCCCACATGCACCCTCGTCCCTCTCTAGGTACCCTGGTCCAAGCAAATTGTCAACTTGCACACTTTTATGAGGTTATGTGTGACAATTCTCCCTCTCTGTTCAGTCGATCAACACTTGAACACAATCCATATATCTCTACAAATCAGTTAAGGATCTTCTTACCCTCTTTACAACTAGGGTTTCATATTTGTTTTCTTAGTTTGCTTGAGTTAATTTTTGTACTTCACTACTTATTTATTTACTACAATATTGCATTTAGATTAGGCATATATTTTCCATATTTAGCTTAATCATTTAGTGAACCCACATTCGAATACTCTTGGATCCTTCTTTTTCTTCCATCATGGCTCATAAGGTTTCTCAAGTTTCTTTGCTTTAATTGCTTCAAATGCACCCATCTTGTAAAGATGCTCTTCATAAAACCCTAGACACTATGTATATGCCTATCAACATGTTGCCTACACAAGTCAATGCTATCTTCAATCGTCTTTTTGACGACTCTCTTAGTTCTAACTCCACTCAATCTATTTACAAATCAATCCAAGCTTTACATTATTTATTTCAACACAAATTTTAGGATATGGAATCCATGATTACATCTCTCAAATATGAAATCCAACATCTTAAGGACGTTTCTTAGGCTCGTGTTTGTTATCCTTCTATATCTCATCTTCATTATATATCTTCTATTGTGTGCATATAAGTAAACCCCAAGTCTTACCATTCCCCGCACCTCTCAGGTTTAATATTAATGTTAAGCAACAAGATATTCTTCTACAACTCGTAACTCATCAATTAATCAGCTTGCCATCTACTCATTATTATCCTCCTTATCGGCTCATGAAGAATTAATGGGCATAATTACAATGATTGCTATGTTTTAAAACGTAGTATCAAACTCCATGAGTGTCAAGGTTTCCTATCATTCGTTGCATAACATTCTAGTACATGCCCAACTCTAATTGTAAAATTTCAATGGATTCCTAAATTTGATCCATCTATGTCTAATGAGCATCACACTATCACTTCGAATGGTTGTTCTACAGAAAGTCAAACATCGTCTAAACAATCGCCTCTGAAAATTGATATAACACCTCCTCCTCTCAAGTCATCCCCGACATTACCAAGTCAAACTACGCAACTGCCTCTCAAAATCAGCCCACGTTATTCTCCTATCAATTCTTCTACAGTGTCATCAATACCACCAAAGCTATGACCATTTAAGATTCCTCCCCATCCTACTCCACTTCCATTTCCAATTCATTTTTTCAAAGAAACTTCTCCTTCTACTGATGGCCAGGACACATTTCAACCTCCGCCATCATCACATGGTCCTACTGTTGCTTATGTTGACCATTATGCCGACTCTCTCTCTTATCATGACATAGAAAACACTCTCCCACAATGGTACGGTATCTCTCGCGTCGTTGCATAGATCTCCATCTTCATACACATGGTGGGCATCATACCTATTCAACCCCCCCTTTTACCATTATCAACTATCTTGCATTTCTACACATTCACTCTACATTTCACATTTAGTCTTCCACATACATCATACACATCTTGATACAATCTTATATTGTCATTACCTAATGACACAATCTTGTGTCGCGGTTCACACTTGACTGTTGAGGGCATCCTATATGCATGAACCTCACACGCTATATGCTACACACTTGACAAACTCACAACACATACTTCTCACACATATTCATCACTATCCAGTCAACACACTTACGACACTTGCTTCCTAATACACATTTCAAATACCCATGTTATGCACTAAATACAATCACAACGCACATTTCTTGCACCTATTCATCACTATAATAAAAAAACCTATTTAAAACAAACATACAACATGCTTGACAACATATTACACAATCAACACATTACCAATATACCTCTCTTACACATATCTCTTGCGCACAATCAACACAACATAATCAACACATTCAAAACACGCTACACACTCAGTGCTTTCACAAGATATCATACAACATGCTTCTCTTACATCACATGCCACATATTTCTTACGTGTAATTCACACAAACATCTTACACAATCTTCATAATACACCACCTACTGCAAATTCGATACATGACTCTCAATACACATCGCACATTCACCAAGTTTACAATCAATATTTCGAACTGACATTCAACGCAATATATTGCACATTCAAAAAACACGCACAATCTAAAACTTCACACATTTATACATTCACGATATATCTTTCTTACATCTATTACTATGTGTTGCACTCATTACCCTGTGACACACTCTAGTTCCACGGTCCATACTCAACTGTTGAGGGTCTATATATCAAATGGACCTCACCACACTCACATGTTTACTCACTCACTCACACACTTACATCCTACACTTAGCACTTTGACGATCACATCTTTTTAGTACACACAAGTCAAACCATTTCCCAATGACGCACTCTCGTTTACGGTTCATTCTTGACTATTGAGGGGGGAAAAATAAATGAACCTCATTACATACATACACATTCACTCGGGGGCATATGGCTCCTATCATTCACACTGCATTCCATTCCATCTCATCCATAACATACTACATATCTTGGTCGCATTTAATCTTGCTTACTTATGCTTTTACATGTACACTTTTTACACATGCTAGATAGATATCTTGTATGTCGTTATCATACACACATGCACGTTCACTTCCTTTCTAGTTGTGATCGTAGATTATACAGATCTATTACACACAACATGGATGTTTGGCTCAATACCTATTACCAGTCCCATAATGGCTCTTAGGGGCACACTACTTTATTGGATTATACATGCTTTGACATACTTGTTATTTTTCTAACATGCTAACAGGTGCTTCATGTGCAACATTTGTTATGCAGGTCTATTTGCTTCCATGGTTGTCTGTTAAATTTCTTGTTCTTGATTGTCATTGTTTGCCACTGTTTGCAGGCTTTTTCCTTTGTCTTGTGTGCACACTTGTCTGCTTTTAGCCTAATCATCCTTAATCGTGAGTGGTGTCCCATGTTTGTAACCCACTTATCATGGTCTATATTGTCTTCTTGCATGTTTACATTGTCTTCTTACATTTTAGATTACAAATTGTTTGCTTGTTTACTAGCTTACATTTCACATGCATGTTTGTTTGTACTATCACTTGTCTCCCAACCACTTTGTTTGTGTGTGCATTGGTTTCTACCAAGCACATTATCTTCCCCTACAGGGCACAATTTTAGTACAGTGGTCAGTCCTCCTTTGGGCCACATACTCCTTCAGTGACGTTGCATGTACCCCAAATGAGGGGGGGGGGCGTCTGTAGTCACAAAATCATGCACTTTAGGCATTATTTAGCCCGGTCTCATACTATTATTTAGAAGGTTCTTAAGTGAAGAAAGTACTAATTAATCCCACCTTTTGGCCATCTTATTTTACCTGTTATTTCATCATTCTAGTGTATTTTCATATATACATAGTTATTTCGTTATTGTCCTGTCATTTTAACCTAAACCGGGGCGCCCTGGTCCCACCTGGGGCGCCTTGATCCTTGTTTCACTTTCCCACCTCTTTTGGGGATCTTTCTAGCCATTTTCATCCTTATCTTTTCCTAGTCACCCATGTCGGGATTGATTATGAAATTAGAGCAAGAGAACCCTATAAATATAAAGTTACGAGGCCATAATGAGGGTTCTAGCATCATATACTATTATCGCTCCATCTAGACTTGCGTCCATTGCATCACTTGCATCCACATAGTGTCATGCATCAAGGCTAGGATATTTGCATCAACACACACAACATAGCGGAAGGGATTCTATTTTATTCCATGCACATATATTATTACATTTTCTATAGTTATTATTGCTCGTTACTTCACAAAGTGTGACTGGCACAAGAACACCTAGGGCACGACATGCGCACACACACTAGAACTACATTTGGGTCAAAAATGTAGTGCAACACTCAGTTTAGTAAGTACACTATTGTGGCAACTGAGGTCAGTCTAACCCATTCATTTTACAATTTTATTTTTAGGGTTTTTGATACTTCTTTATCTTTTTCAAGTCATTCCTTCATCCTATATCATTTGCTACATCTAGTGCAGCTCGACAGATTCAGTGCGAAAGACAGGGAATATTTTAGGGTATCTTATGACACTGAAGGAACTAGATCCTGGGCTTTTACAGAGACCAAGGTGTCTATTCTGCAGACCAGGGCACCCCGGGGTGCCCTAATACCTTCCTGGGTGCTCCAGTCTCCTCAGATCTCCCAGATCTGACCTTTACGAGACTTTTAAGTGATTGTTCCTGCTACTGGAATCCACAGTCAGGCCTGCATCACCTTGTGATAGTCTTTGGCAATCAACTAAGTTGTTTCCTTTTACATCTTTGCATACTTAGGATTTTATTTCATTTAAAATAATTATTCAAGGTTATTCCATACTGTTTAGCGTATTTAACAATGTTTTGGTCCTCCTATATTAGATTAACTATTATTATACTTCCCTTAGTTTAGTTTAATTTTAGTTAATCATTTTGGTGAACCCCTCATTTCTTCATAGCACCTTTTAGGGTTTGCATTTCATTTAACCATCATGAGTATCTCCATAGACAATTATTTGCTTACTCATCCTGATTTACTTCATCGTGTTCGACATATTTTTGCTACTACAAATGTTTCTATTAACATGCATCTAGATTCCATGTATAACACATTTTTCGATGCATTCTCGCAACATATTGCATTCAAGGCCAATCCTCCTCCTGACATCCATCCCTTTGACAATGACCCACCCCTCCATATTATATGTTGCATTTACAATGTTGGTGTCAAACACACTCTAATTGATAATGGTTTTGATCTTAATTTGTGCCCCATGGCATTCCTTCAAGATTTAGGTTTGTCTGCTCATGACATTAGTCCTTTTATTTCATTGCGTACTTACGATGGTACCGTTCGTCCATGTCTTGGTCATATTACCTTGCCCATTACTATTGGTACCAAAACTCTCCCTACAATTTTATTTGTTATAGATTTTCCCGTCTCATAAAATTGTTTGTTGGGTAGGCCATGGCTCCATGCCATACAAGTTGTCACTTCTACAGTCCATCATTGCATTAAGTTCTTAAATGAACGCATTGAGTATACTATCTTTCAGGACCATGACCCATTCCAATATTGTGTCCATGACCTTAACACTAGTCTTCATATCCCTCGCCTTGATACTACAGATGAGCCTCAACCTATGGATGACCCACCTCATTTACCACCACTCGAGGGAGCTATTTGTTTACTATATGTTTTCCCTTCTCCACCACCTACTACTACAGCTATTATTCCATAACAGTCGCTTGTCCCTTCCATGGACATTGTTTTCATGTATTCATCTTCATCGTCTGTCCACCCACTATTCACTTACACACTCTTCATACATGGATCATACTGGGAGCACATCCCATTAGATCCTACTTCACCTGAAACTATATGTATGCACGAGGGCTTAGCCCACTTAGGTTTTCCCATCACCGATGTTTGTCCGCAACCATACCACCCTCATTTATACCATGGGTTGGTCTATGTCATAACTGTTTATGGACTTCATGTCTTTCATTTTGATGTTTTTCTTGCACATACTCCTGCTCCTGCACCACTCACATTAGGACAGTCCTAGCTAGACTATATTGGGGACACCCTAGATCCAGATCATATAGATATATCTTTTCCTATGCCTTTTGGACGTACTATCATCTATAATAGCTCTTTCCTAGGTTATACACAAAATCTCACTCGTTGGTACGCACATGGTTGCCCCTTCTCTCCATTCACTGATGAGGAATATGTTATGGGCATGTATCACGTACTTCTCAATTTCTCATTACATGATCGACCTAGCACTATAGCCTACCAAGTTACTAACGCATATCCATTCGATTTTGATCCCGAGGATGATGATCTTCTTGACGAGTTTACATAGTCCCTTGGCACACTATCGTGGGGGGGGCATATCACATTAAACACTCCCCCCCCTCATGTTTCTATATAGTTACATAGTTCTACATCACACTGTCCTTTTCACATAGACATATCATTCATGCATCCTGGCACTGTCATTACCTGATGGCGCACTCTTATACTTCGGTTCACACTTGATTGTTAAGGGATTAGTATTACACTAAACCCCACACACCGCACTATAGGCACTACACTTTCTAAAACACATGGTACATCATACATCACCCATTCTACACTTAGTCTACATGTTATATTATACTACATTCTCATCATACAAGCCATTAGGCTATTTCACATGGCACATTTATACATCCTTTATATTCTACATACTGTGCTAGCCTACATTATATATGAGTCTAGTTTTACATTTCATCCCTACATTCTACATTATACTACTCCTTACCTTACACACAACACACATTATTAGGCTATACACACATAACCTATACATAGTCGCACCATACACTACACATTTCCACATACATTCTACATACTATGCTAGGTTACATTACATATGGGTCTAGCTTTACATTTTATCACTACATATTCTATTTCTATCTACACCTATCATCGCATATTACATATTACATATTCTACACACCCTATACATCCTATATTGCATTGCCCACACTGTGTATTTACAAAACCTACTCATCACATGGTCGTTTATTCTCACTACCACCTATACTACATTGTTTTCTATGCTCTGCACTCACTACCCTATGAAACACTTTAGTTCCTCAGTCCATATTTGATTGTCGAGGGTTTACCGATAAAATGGACCTTACACTCACCATGCGACATTTATAACTTAGTGACTTACGCTTTAGGCTAAATCATCACCTATTCTATCATTTTGTAGTGGTATACACCTTAGATTACATCACCACTCCCTCCTTTCATCTAATAGTGACATACACTTTAGGCTAAATCGTCACCTATTTTTATCATCATGTAGTGATATACGCTTAGTGCTAAATCATCACTCATCCTATCATCATGTAGTGATATACGCTTAATGTTAACTCATCACTCATCCATTTCTCTCATATGCTTAGTGCTAAATCATCACTCATCGTTTCATCTTATAGTGATACACGCTTAGGTCTAAATCATCACTCATTCATTCAACAAGTCATGATATATGCTTTGGCTATAGGGTTCACGCACATCTCTCCATATGTCACATCTCATCACCACTACACATACACATTCATCGCACCGCGCTAGACACAATGAACACTACTCGACCATTTCCTGGTGATGCACTGTCATTTACGGTTAATTCTTGACTGTTGAGGGGGAAAACAAAATGAATCTCATTGCATACACTTCTATACACTCAAGGGTCACGTTGCTCCTATCATTCCATCTTACATTTCATTCCATCCATCCACAACATGTTGCGTTGTCTTGGTGGCATTTACTCTTGTTTACTATTGTTTTGCATGATCACTTTATTACACGTGTTAGATTGATTTCTTATATTTCATTATGTATATCATACACATATGCGTGTTCATGACTTTGTTTAGTGTGATCGCAGATACAAGACTTTACACACGACATGGATGCTCGCCTTCTACCCTTCCTATATTGGTCATTGGGGGCATCCACAATTGTCTCATCCAAGCGTTATTGTTTCATTTTGTCCTTAACATCTTATATTACTTGTTCATATATGCTTTGACATTTGGTTATCGCTCTAACACGCTAACGAGTGTTCCATGTGCAACACTTATTTTGTAGGATTATATGTCTTCATGACTCCTTGTTTATTTGTTTCTAATTGTTTGCCTTTATTTTCCATTGTATGTGGGCTTTTTCCTTTGCTTGTGTGCCCACTTGTTTGTTGTTTGCGGAAATGATGGCCTTGCTTGTCTTACGACATCGTGGGTGATGTCTCATGTTTACAACCCACTTTGAGCAGTCTACTTCTTTTCTTGCATGTTTACACTACTTTGTTTTGTAACTAATATATTGTCTGCATATTTTACACTTGTATTCTTGCATGCATGTGTTTTTGGACTAACACTTCTTTTTGCTAGCCATCCCCTTTTGTGTGTGCCTTGGTTTCTACTAAGTGCTTTACCTTCCCCCTGCAGGTCAGAGTGTGGTAGGTCCTCTTTTGGGGCCACATTCTCCTTTCAGCGACGTCGCATGCGCCCCAAAAGAGGGGGGTACATTGAGGGTTTTACTTACTAACACAATGTCTTTACACTGGTTCAGTACAATGCACTTTCCACCCTTGGCATTTTGGGTTTACATACAACGAGTGAGTTAAGACCAGTCTACGAACTCCACACACAACGACCTGTTGAGGTTAGCACACTAGTTATACAGATATATTAATCAAATCTAAGCATAAAAGTAATCAATATCAGAAATAAACAAGAAGAAACAATACACAAGATTTAACGTGGTTCACCCAGTGTGGGCTATGTCCACCAAGAAACAACCAATTTACTATCACAGAGGAAATACAATGAAGATTTGCAATCTTCCACACCTTCTTGGATGTCTTGTACTTTCTTCTCTACAAATTTCTCTTTTCTCTCAAAAGGAAACTTCTCTCTATTCTCAATTGAATTTTCCTTCTAAACCCTAGCTTTATGCTTATATATGCATCTACAATCTTAGGGCACTTTAGCTATGCAATTACAACCATTAGATTCACTTTACAACTAAAGATAGATCTAATTCCCACAACTTAATTATAATAGTCATGCACAGGAAACCGATGTCGGTTAGCCTTAACCGAATGTCAGTTAGCCCTAACTGATGTTGGTTCCTCCTTGCCTTGACTAATACCAGGTCCATGGGTGACCGATGGTGGTTCGTCAACCGACATCGTCAGTTACTGTGTATTCCAGCAAGTCTGTAAAAGCATGTCAGTGAAGCAATTAAGCTCCACAACTCAACAATCTCCCACTTGGAGATAAATTATTGCACTGTACCATACAACTCCATTCCTCTGATCCTTTCCTTTGGCATGTTTCTCCCTCTTCAAGTCTCAAACTCGAAGACCAACAAAAGTGGAGTGTAGCTCCAACTTCTCCTTTTCCAATGACTTCATTAGCATATCCACAGGGTTCTCCTTTGTATGAATTTTCTCCAACTTCAGCTTCCCATCCTCCAATACCTGTCGTATGAAGTGATATCTCAACTGAATGTGTTTCGTTCTAGAATGAAACATGAGTTCTTTTCCAGATGAATCACACTTTGACTATCACTGTACAATTTGCAATCCTCTTGCTCCTTTCCCAACTCTTCCATGAACTTTCTCATCCATATCATCTCCTTGCTAGCTTTTGTAGCTGCAACATACTCAACCTCTGTAGTAGACATGGGCCACAACCTTCTGCAATCTAGAAATCCAACTAATTGTCATGCCACCTACTGTGAAAACATATCCAGTGGTGCTCCTCCTGCCATCCAAATCACCAGCCATGTCTGAATCCACATAGCCACGTAAAGAAGTATCTGACCCTCCATAGCATAACTGCATGTCTGGATGTCCCTCTCAAATACCTGAGAATCCATTGGACTGCTTTCCAATGCTCTTTACCTGGATTAGCCATAAATCTGCTCACAACTCCCACTTCTGTGCAATGTCTGGTCTGGTACAAACCATAACATACATCAAGCTCCCAACTGTTAAAGCATACAAAACTCGTGCCATGTACTCAACCTCCTCGTGTGATGTAGGACACTAATCTTTTCTCAATTTGAAGTGTCCAACCATAGGTGTACTTACAGGTTTTGAATTTTACAAATTAAACCTTTCCAACACCTTATTGATATAATGCTCCTGAGACAAATACAACTTCCTGTTCTTCCTGTCTCTATGAATTTTCATGCCAAGGATTCTCTTTGTAGCTCCCAAATCCTTCATTGCAAATGTGTGAGCTAGCTTTTCTTTAAGCTCACCAATGTCCTACATACTAGATCCTGCAATAAGCATATCATCCACATACAGTAACAAAATAATATAGCTCCCATTTCCAAGCATCTTGAAATAAACACAATGGTCATATTCACATCTCAAATAACCATGCTCATACATGAAACTATCAAACCTCATATACCATTGCCTTGGAGCTTGCTTGAGCCCATATAGGCTCTTTTTCAATCTACACACAAGTTTCTCCTTACCCTTGACTTCATACCCAAGTGACTGATTCATATAAATATCTTCCTCTAAATCACCATGAAGAAATTTTGTCTTGACATCAAGTTTCTCTAAATGTAAATCCTCTACTACAACTAAACTCAATACAGTACGAATAGAAGTCATCTTAACAACATGAGAAAATATTTCACCAAAGTCAATACCTTGCTTTCTGTGCAAATCCCTTTACTACAAGCCTTGCCTTGTATCTCTTCTGTCCACCCTCTTCTTCCTTGATCCTGTAAACCCACTTGTTCTGCAATGCTCTTTTACCTACTGGAAACTTAACCAAATTCCATGTCTGGTTCTGCTCTAAGGAGTCCATCTCCTCATCCATGCCATGCTCCCACTTTTGTGGGCTTTATCCTGCATTGCTTCTTCAAATATTTTTAGTTCACCACTATCAGTCAATAATAAATAAGACAAGGAAGGTGAAAATATTTCTGGAGGTCTACTTACCCTTTTTGACCTTCTCACTGAGATTTGGGGTGTTAGAGGCTCAATCTACTCATCTGTAGATTTGTATCTACTTCTGACAGTGACTGACGTTGGTCACCTTCTACTGACACTGGTTCAGCTAACTGACATCGGTCTGTCTCTTCTGTAACCGATGCCAGTACAGGAGGGACTGATGCTAGTCTGATATTGGTCAGGGGTAAACCGATATCGGTTACTATGTAAACCTGTAGGTGTTAATTTTGAATCTGAGAGTTCATTTTCATCCACAAACTTCTCCACTGGTTCACCTTTGGGTACCAAAACTTGATCCTTGTACATTCTCTTTTCATTCCAATCAATGTCACGACTCCTAATTATCTTAGAACCTTCTAAATCCCAAAACTAGAATCTGAAATCACCAGAGCCATAACCAATGAAAGTACATCTTTTGGATTTAGCATCCAATTTCTTTCTATTTTCCTTATCAATATGCACAAAATCTTCTGAGCCAAATACTCTAAGAAAAGAAATATCTACCTCTTTTCTAGTCCAAGCTTCTTTTGGTATTCCACCATTCAGTGCACTTGAAGGTCCACAGTTAATCAAATAAACCATCGTGTCTACTACTTCCACCCAAAACTGTAAGGGCAATCCAACATGTATCCTCATGCTTCTAGCACATTCCATGATTGTCATGTTCATTCTCTCTACAACACCATTCTCCTGTGGTGTTCTAGGAACCATCCTTTCTCTATGTATTCCATTTACTGAACAATAATCATTGAAAGCCTTGTTGTAGTACTCACCACCATTGTCAGATCTAAGGCACTTTAACTTTGAATTTGATTCATTTTCCACAAGGGCTTTCCATCTTTTAAAAGTTTCAAAAACATCAGATTTATGATTAATACAATAAACCCATACCTTTCTTGTGGCATCATCAATGAAAGTAACATAGTATTGGGATCCTCCATGAGAAGCTACCTGGGCTGGTCCCCACACATCTGAGTGTACAAGCTCCAATTTATGCTTCTTCTTTGTTGCCCCAACTTTGAGAAATCTCACTCTCTTCTGCTTTCCAAAAATACAATGCTCACAAAAATCAAGATCTACACATTTCAGATCTGATAACTTACCCTTTTCCTTTAAGATCTGCATTCCCTTTTCACTCATATGGCCTAGCCGATTGTGCCACATGCTTGTATCTGAATCTGAAGTAGATAGAATAAAAAATGAATCAGTAATACAGGTAGACAAATACAATGATCCTACCTTCTTGCCTCTTGCTACAATAAGAGATCCCTTGGTAACTTTCCAAGATTCGGCTGTGAGTGTAACCATGCAACCAATTTCACACAATTGTCCTGCAGAAATTAGATTTCTTTTAAGGCTTGGAACATGCCTCACATATTTCAATATCCATGTATTTCCATTCTGCAATTTAAGATGAACTTCACCTCTACCAGTAATATTACATGGTTCATCATCTCCTAAATAAACATGCCCAAAATTACCCTAGACATAATTTCTAAAATAACCCTTATTAGGGGTTGCATGGAAAGAAGCTCCTGAATCTAAAACCCATGACTCAATTTTACTTATCCAAGGAGAGAATTAGGGCATCTTGCATTACCTCTTTTGCAGAAACATTTTCCTCTTTACCTTTCTCTGGTACATTCTCTTTGTTTTCCTTGAACCAACAATCCTTCTTTGCATGACCTTTCTTTCCACAATTCCAGCAGATTATACCTCTACCTCTGGATTTAGATCTGTCATTCTTAGACTTTGATTTCCCATTATTCTTGCTCTTAGATATCTCCTTCTACCTTCCCCTGCTTTCTACATTCAAAGCATTCCTAGATGATGATTCTCCTGTACTTTTCCTACGTATTTCTTCATTCAGGATTATACTAACCACATCATCAAACTTTAAAACATTAGTAGCAGATGTTGTATTACTAACAACCATTACCAAGTTATCCCAACTATCTGGAAAGAGCATAATAATAAAAGTGCTTTCACTTCATCCTCAAATGGAATACTAACTGATTTTAATTGATTTACAATAGACCAGAAATCATTCAAATGACTTGATGCAGATCCACCTTCTTGCATCTTTAAATTAAACAATTTTTTCATCAAATAAACTTTATTTGAAGCACTAGGTTTTTCATATAGATTTGCTAAATATTTCATCAACTCTACCGTAGATCCTTCTTCGGTAATATTTGAAGCCACAGATGCTGTCAGGCTCAATCTTATAGATCCTAGAGCCTTTCTATCAAGAATTTTCCATTCTTCATCAGTCATCTTTGCAGGTCTTGCCTTCTCATCCAACGGTAAGTATAAATCTTTCTGATACAGATAATCCTCCACCTGCATCTTCCATAATAGATAGTCACGGCCATAAAATTTATCTACTCTGAATTTTCCTTCTTCTCCCATTGCTTTGCTCCCACTCAATCAGAAATCCCTCTGTGAGTAAATCTGTCAACACACACAACCCTCAAACAAAGATGCTTTGATACCAGTTAGTTGGGGTTAGCACACCGGTTGTACAAATATATTAATCAGATCTAAGCATAAAATCAATCAATACAGGAAATAAACAAGAAGAAACAATACACAAGATTTAACATGGTTCACCCAGTGTGGGCTACGTCCACCAAGAAACAACCAATTTATTATCACAGAGGAAATACAATGAAGATTTGCAATCTTCCACACCTTCTTGGATGTCCTGTACTTTCTTCTCTACAAATTTCTCTTTTTCTCTCAAAGGAAACTTCTCTCTAATTCTCAATTGAATTCTACCTTCTAAACCCTAGATTTATGCTTATATATGCATCTACAATCTTAGGGCACTTTAGCTATGTAATTACAACCATTAGATTCACTTTACAACTAAAGATAGATCTAATTCCCGCAACTTAATTATAATAGTCACGCACAGGGCAACCGATGTCCAGTTATCCTTAACTGATGTCAGTTAGCCTTAACCGATGTTGGTTCCTCCTTTGCCTGACTGATACCGGTCCATGGGTGACTGACGACAGGTTCGTCAACCAACGTCGGTTACTGTGTATTCCAGCAAGTCTGCAAAAGCATGCCAGTGAAGTGATTAAGCTCCACAACTCAGGTGCACATGTTCTATTTACACTTTCCTTTTAGTGTATTTTACATTTGCATATTTTACATAACATATTTGACATTTACATAGATACACATTTGACTACTTGATCGTTTTCTCCTTGCAGGTCCGGCCATATGAGAAACAAAAAATCAAATTGGGGGAAACAACAACAACGACGAAAACACAATGACGACACCACCGTGACGACACTTGCCTTTACTAACCATGTAGGTACATTATACATCATAACAAATACACACGTGTTCCGCCCTAGGTTCACTCTCATCAATTTTAATTCACATTTTTCATCTTTATAATCCACGTTCCTCCACTTTTTCTTTTTGTCATTCCATGCTTGAGTCTAGTCCATCAACACGTCTCTATTACACTCTACATGGATATAAGGTACGCATATCTATCTACTTTATGTTACCGAGCGTATCCGCTCACCAACATAAAGTGGGGGCAAGAATGTAGTCACAAAATCATGCACTTTAGGCATTATTTAGCCCAGTCTCGTACTACTATTTAGAAGGTTCTTAAGTGAAAAAAGTACTAATTAATCCCACCTTTTGGCCAACTTATTTTACCTATTATTTCGTCATCCCCGTGTATTTTTGTATATATACCCAGCTATTTCGTCATTGTCCCATCATTTTAGCCTAAACCGGGGTGCCTAGGCTTATACTGGGGCGCCCCGGGGTGCCTTAGTCCCACCCGGGGTGCCCCGATCCTTGTTTCACTTTCCCACCTCTTTTTGGGCTCTTTCTAGCCATTTTTTCCTCCTTATCTTTTTCCTAGTCAACCATGTCAGGAATAATTACAAAATTAGAGCAAGAGAACCTTATAAATATAAATTTATGAGACCATAATGAGGCTCCTAGTGTCACATACTACTATCACTCCATATAGAGTTGCATCAATTGCATTACTTGCATCCACATAGTGTCATGCATCAAGGCTAAGAGATTTGAATCAACACACATAACATAGGGGGAGAGATTCTATTATATTCCATGCACACATGCTATTACATTTTCTGTAGTTATTATTGCTTGCTACTTCACAAAGTGTGACTGACACAAGAACACCTAGGGCACGACATGCACACACACACCATAACTACATTTGGGTCCGAAATGTAGTGCAACACTCAGTTTAGTAAGCCGACATTGTTGTGGCAGCTAAGGTAAGTTTGACCCATTCATTTTACATTTTTATTTTTTGGGTTTTTGATAATTCTATATCTTTTGTAGGTCATATCCTTCATCCTATATCATTTGCTACATCCGACGCAGCCCAACAGATTCACTGCGGACAAACAGGGAATATTTCTGAGTATCTTGTGACACTGAAGGAACCAAATCCTGAGCTTTTACAGAGACCAGGGCACCCTTGGGTGCCTCAGTACCTTCTTGGGCACTCCAGTATCCTTAGATCTTCTAGATCTAACCTTTACGAGACTTTTGAGTGATCGTTCTTGCTCTTGGAATCCATAGTCACACCTACGACACCTTACGACAGTCTTCGACAATCAACTAAGTCCTTTCCTTTTACATCTTTACATATTTAGGGTTTTATTTCATTTAGCATAATTATTCAAGGTTATTCCATGATGTTTAGCATATTTTATAGCATTTTAGTCCTCCTATATTAGATTAACTATTATTATACTTCCCTTAGTTTTGTTTAATTTTAGTTAATCAACATCATTTGGGTGAATCATTCACCCCATACAACATCATATAGTCACAATTCAACACAACATAGTACCCATACAACATAGTCGTCAGTATCAAACATGGCTTAGAATCAGACTTGGGTCCTTCGAACAACACAGACATCAACGCCCAGACCAAGATAGTAGCACCTGGGTACCCATGACCCTTCCTGGATGCCTTTGACTAGGGGGAAATTGCACAATATTTAGCAGTTCAGAACAGTCTATAGAAGTCCATACAACAACTTTTATAGGGCACACAATCCTTAGCACTCGGCATGCATGCACCACATAACACTTTTTACTTTCGCGTTGGATCGAATTGTTTGAAACTTACACATCATCTGCTATGGTGTTCTACATTGTGGGAAGTGGTTAAGGGTTGGAGAATAACACCAGACTTTCCTCCCTACACTTCTTCCATGACTTGGCGTGAGATCGCCCCAAAAACTCGTGGCTAGTGCAATTGGCGTGAAATTACCCGAAAAATTCGTTC